>JAEMWC010000553.1:85000-120000 GCA_016490735.1 Pachyseris speciosa | reverse complement strand
TTTCGACCTTGGTACCTCAACAGGGTTAAGAAACTTTTGCCCTTATCTTAATAACACATAATCACAATGAGTCCTCGTAAAATTAAGCATTAAAACTCGAGTAAAAAAAGCCGATCAAATGCATGAGCATGTGCACGTCTCAAAATCTGACATAAAGTTGTCAAAATTTGAAAAACGTTTTAGAGATCTTCGTCGAAAGCGGCCTGTAAACAACAATATTAAGTTTCGCCGTCTATAAACATGTCGTCTTAATGTGTTTCAAACGGTAAGAATCAGCGTTTGGATGTTAAAAACACCGAAATGGGTTGACAGGCTGGGCTGGCTTTGATAAATTTTATATTGGACGGGTCTGCGAGAGAAATGCTGGTGTGGTTTGGCAAGCGCTTTCTTCGTTAACTGAATGACGCTTTGCCACTGAGAATCATTAATTGAAGAAGGTTCTTCGGAAGACATGGTAATTACCAGTAGAACTATCAAAGCTCTTTAGCGTTTTGTGTCAGCAAAGGAAAGATTTTGTGGGAAATGGCGCTATTATTCAGCTCTGTCGGGTTCCGAGTGATTGCTGCCTCAGCGAACCCTGTTGACTGCTCTAAACGATCAGGTGTGGACCTCTTGTTTGTCTTTTCTACGGACATTTATGTCAAAATTGCTTAGTAATTTTTGTTACTTGTCTAATTTCTCCACCTTCTCCAAGAATCTTCGAAGAAATTTTATTCGTATTCTGCTTTGTTTTCTTGTAATATTTGTGTTTGTTGTTTCTGAACCGCGGTCAATTCCTGTTGACTGCTCTTAACGATCAGTTTTTACCCTTTATTGTCTTTTCTACGGGCATTAATGTCAAAATAAATACCGATTTTTCTAGACTAATCAGTACAAGCTATTATTATTACGAGCTAGTCTTCTCCACCTCCTCCTTCTTCCAGCCTAACACTCGCATCGTACTTTGTTCGCTTGTAGTGTTTGTTTTTTTGTATCCGCTTTGGATTCCGTTACGCTTTCATCTGAAAGTAGTTAGGACTCACGAATGTCTGTATTTTTTTTTTTTGCAAACGTTTGCTATCGAAAACTCTTCGTTTTCTCTGCTGCTGCTCAATTGTTTTGGACACAAATTAAACTGGCCCAAATAAAGCCATGCGAAGTTGCTCGGTGAGAGTGTGCACCTCCGATTCTAGACTTGGCCTGGCTAAATATATATATGGCCTTCAGCTTTTCTTTTTATAATCGCTACATACCAGACTGGAATGGTGTTCCATCGAA
The DNA here is from genome assembly GCA_016490735.1 of Pachyseris speciosa. NCBI lineage: Eukaryota > Metazoa > Cnidaria > Anthozoa > Scleractinia > Pachyseridae > Pachyseris > Pachyseris speciosa. The sequence goes on along the minus strand of JAEMWC010000553.1, from coordinate 118,743 downwards.
CATCATGCATGCACCTTCTTTAAGCAGTTTTAAGTCCTATCTATTACATTATTTGTGTCAATTTTAAATCAGATGTAGCTTGTGAGTGACAAGTATGTAATTTACTTAGGTTAGTGTTGGATTGTATTTCAATTTTACTTCTTTATTTTTAGTGTCAATCTCAAAGCAGGGGTGACTTGTAAGAGACAAATATTTGATTTAATTTGATTAGGTTAGCTTTGGGCCACGTTTAAATTTCATCTCTTAGTTTTTAGAATGTGTAATACAGTAATAGCCCACGTATAAGAACCAGAATTTTCTAATTTAGCCTAAATAGATTCTTATATAAATGGTACTGAAAGCAAATTTAGGCTACCAAGGTTCTTTAAATAGGTTCTTAAATTTTCATATGAATTTTATCTGAATATACTATATATATGATAAATATCATCTCATAATACAGTATAAATCATTTATTTGTACCATAGAGAAATGCCTATAGGCAGTTCACTGCAGGTACAGTATATATCGTTAACAAAACATAACAAAGAAACTCATTCAGCAGTTTCTACCTTTACACTTTTACAGCAACCCCACTGATAAGAACCTAACTTAAAATTTTAGCCTTAATAGCTTCTTCTGTTGAGGGAGATTAAAATGAAACTTTTAGCCTAACAGGTTCTTATACGTGGGCTATTACTGTATTAGATAATATTCTTTGTATAGGAATTTACTTTCTCCCAATTATTCTCCAGTCATGCACTTTTTTTTGTATCAACTTAGATGTAGTCGCATGACAAAGTATTACTAAACTTAAGCTCTTTCTCATTAATGTACACATCCTTTGGACTTCCTTCTCCTGCATGCAGTCTTTCAATTAATTTTATTCATAGCTGGTCACACCAATCTTGTGGTATGTTTGGATGACATTTGGCACTAATGTGTAATGGGATTTCTGATATTTGATGAAGTATGTTGTGCAATTTCAAATGTGCATGGAGAAATGTGAGACTAGTCCTTACCTTTCTTGCAAAATAGAAACTCAAGTTAAGATTGCTAACACGGATTTCCAGCACTTTTGCTTTGGTGAATCATTACCTTAAATCCTCATACTACATTGTTAATTACCTTGATAGTGATATCAGCCAAATGCCCAATATTTTATTATCAAGTTGCTTAGTCTTGCACTTGGCTGGCCAGAAGAGGAGCTGGATTTCTTTTTGAAAACACTGTAGGTGCATTGATTGGTGAGCTTAATGTCAGCAAGCAGTTTTTTTTGCGATAGTAAGGTCAAGAAGTAACTGATCAAAATAAATATCTTGGCCTTAATGCATATCATCTAAATATTTTTATTGATTTCCATGCATCTTTCTTTCTTAAATTTTTTTGATGCATACATATATCCAGAGGATACATAATTTCTGATTTCCAATCGTCTCATGGGAGGCTTTGGATAACTGAAATTGCATTCATTATGAAGTGATGATCTGAATCACTATATATCTGATGTCGGATACTGATTCAAAATAGCATTCACCAGGCTTCTCCACCAATTTCTAGTGGCTCTAAACCATAACTAAGTAGCCTACAGTTAAACGGGGAAACAGACCTGTCCTTAGGTATTGCTCTAAGATGTTAAGAAATGTTTTGTTTTAAAAATTTATAGATGCACACTAGCGTGGCAGGTTCTTTTTTACACAAAGTATTAAAGATTATTTTTTTTAAAAACCTACCTCAATATATTTTTTTTGCTTTTTAACATCTCCAAACTCAATTTGCAAAGGAATTTTTATTACCTTACTGAATAGAATGCTTGTTTTTAGGAGGGGTGGGGGTCCAAATCCGTAAAAGGGGGTTCATATCTGCTAGCAGTTCTGGACTAGGGGGTCCAAATCTGATCCACAAGCAGATCTGGACTGAGGGTGCAAATCTGCGGGGGGTCCAAATCCACTGTGACACTGACTCAGATCACCTTTCCATAGTATTTTTTACAGCCTTGGGTCTGTAGCTTGAGTGAGGTCAGATGGGTGATATGACCAGCACACTATATGTAAATGCCAGTAGAAAAAGAATGCTTTTGGAGCTCCGCTTTTTGGCTTGGCTAAATATATATATTATGATTAATTGGTAATAAGACTTCGTGTCGTCCAATTCGGTCTGTAATCATACTCGTGATAAGCAAATCGGACTCCCGCTGCGCGGTCGTCCGATTTGTTATCACTCGTATGATTACAGACCGAATTGGACTCCGCTCAGTCCTATTACCATTACTAGTTATGTCAATAACAAAATGCTCGAATGTGATTGGTTCTTAACAGCCTTTATTTGTGTCTTAATTGGCTGCTTCAGGTCCAAACTGTCCGATTTCAGCTGTCCGATTACAAACACCTGTAATCGGACAGGCCAAATCGGATAGTTACCTTATTTGGGCATGTTGAGCAGTAGCTGCAATGTCGTGTCAGTTGTTAATTTTCGCGCTTTGTAAAATAGCAACCATTTCCCTTAGTTATTTTGTATAAAACGTTTCACAAGTTAGAAAGTTGACCTCTAGAGTTTCTCGCATTTTGTTATTGACACAATTAATTGGTAATCGGACTTCGTGTGCCCGGGTTCGTGTCGTACAATTCAGGGGTAATCGTGCTCGTAATTTCAAATCAGCCTCCCGCTAAGCTCTCGGCCAATTTGAATTCACTCGCCCGATTACTCGCTGAATTGTACTCCACTCAGTCCTATTACCATTATTAATTTTCCCGCATGTCTGTCAGGTAGCACTGGTGGTTCAGTGGTAGAATTCTCGCCTCTCCTGTGTTCATAAGGAGAACAAAGCGGGCATTAATTTTCTCATTTATATCTTTTTTCCCTCCATGCAGAACTTAGCACTCTTGGCCTCCTTTCAAGCCAAACTTGAGAAGTCAACGGAGGAAGAAGACGAAGAAGTCAATGAAGATGAAGAGAACGAAAACGAAGGGGAAGACGACACAGGATGGTAAGAAAAGATACCGAACGTTTGCGACCATAAACAAACGACTAAGGCGCAGCGAATCCCAGCTAGTTAATAACGATAACGACAACGATCAAATGAAGACGGTAACGATAACGGTAACGGTTAAGATAACGGTAATGGTAATGGTGACGGTAAAGATAACGGTAACGGTAACGATAATAACGATAATGATAATGATAAAGATAATGATAATGGTAACTGATGACAATGATAATGATAGCTTGTTGTAAACTGAACTGTAGCATGAAACTTACTACGATAACGACAACGATGACGGTAACGGTAACGATAACGGTGAAATAACGGTAACAATAACGATAACGATAATGATAGCTTGTTGCCGAGACTGAACTGTAGCATGAAACTTACTTGCTACGGTGCATGATGAAAGGCAATAGTAAACTCTGGCTGTGACCACCCCTAGTGCTAACCTGTTCTATTCAGCAAGTGGTCGGCTTAGCGTGATGTCCCAAAAAAAGAGGCTTATGGTGTATGAGGCCACACGCATAACAGCCATAAGTCAATGGGACTTTGCCGAGTGCTGAAATCATGTAGATGTAGGTGTAGATGTAGATGTCATGTAGATGTAGATCCTGATGAAAAAACTCTGCTTATTCGCAACTACGCATTTGAACCCCCGGGACAAACAGTAAAAAGTAGCGCGTATAGTATTCCAATTTGACTCCATCTATGGTCAAAGGTGGGGAATATCTTGAGGCCAAACTTTTAAGAGATTTGTGTGTGTGAAAGATAGCAAAACGTTTTCCTACAGGAATGTACAGCTCAGTTGCTTCTTTTTGTTCGGCAGTAAGTAGTGTTTCGTTCTCCGGCTTTGGCCATACACGTTTTAGCAGCGTGTTGTAAGTAATACTTTTGGTAATACCCGCTCAATCGTAGCTTTGATTGGAAAGTTCAGATCTAGACTAAAAAATTAAAACCCTCTTGTAAAACATAGTCTAATACGTCTCGAAACTTATCGGTCTAGAAAGTCTCCATTCAGTGGTTTTCACTTCAATTGGAACACTTCAGAATTTCCTCACACTGATCTTAAACATAACCTGATACAACATAGTGCTCAGCACAGGAAAAAATTGCTCTGTAGCTTTCATTGTGACTCAAAACGTTAGAACCACCTTGTACAGCATAATAAACAGCACCACAGGAACGTACTGCTTGGTAGCTTTCATTTGAATGGTCACACTTTAGTATTTCATCCACAAGCATCAAAAGTTAGAACCACCTTGTACAGCATAATAAACAGCACCACAGGAAAGCACTGCTTAGTGGCTTTCATTTGAATGGTCACACGTTAGGATTTCATCCACAGACTCAAAAGTTAGAACCACCTTGTGCAGCATAATAAACGGCACCACAGGAAAGTACTGCTCAGTAGCTTTCACTGTTTGAATGGTCACACTTTAGGATTTCATCCAGACTCAAAAAGTTAGAACCGCCTTTTACAGTGTAATAAACAGCACCACAGGAAAGGACTGCTCAGTAGCTTTCACTGTTTGAATGGTCACGCGTTGGGATTTGTTCCACAGACTCAAAAGTTAGAACCACTTTGTACAGCATAATAAACAGCATCACATTTGAATAGTCGCTTCAAGGTCTTCTCTACACAGCACACAAGTAAATGATCCAGTTTATCACTCAATAGTAAAAACATTGTATTGGGGAATGAATAATTTTAAGACTTATCTTCAATATTTTTTTCTCCAGGATGTTTCACACGCTGTTGTGTGAATCTGACGACAAGCGAGCCAGAGATGCGTTCGTCGAGGATGAGGATACCTTTGAAATATTTGACCCTCGAAATCCCATCAACAAAAGGCGTATAGAGGCAAGCAAAAAGTCCTTGAAAGAGAAACGAAGATAAAACGAATTGCAAGGCCATTATAAGTACAGCAGCCGAGGGAACGAGTGTCGCATTCGGAAAATCCTCGGATATATCCCGAGGAGTATCCCAGCACAACGAACGCAAGCGCTTGAATTTAACGTCATAAGGATATTCCACGTTGCTTACATGGCAATGTTACTTCAACAGAATTTGCCGGAGGAGGGATTTCATCCGAAGAAAGCCTGTTTCCTTGTTAACAGTTATATAACTTTCTTGTGTGTGACAAAGATTATTTGAAAACTTGTTATGAAATGGTCCACGCTACAACTTTCAAGAGCAGTTCTTTTTATTTCTCAACGCTTTGAGCTGAAAGTGGATGAACGAATGCTGTTTGGCTTATGCGAGGCTGTTGTTACTACTTGTGGCATTGTTGGCGAGAATTGCGAATCAAGCTTTCTGGAAAACTAGCGGCGACTGTCTTTCTATAGACTTTATTTCTGAGACTTTTCTATTAAAAGTGGATATTGTGAATTTTAAGGAGTTACATATGGCTCATTACTAATCGGTAATCGAACTCAATATTGAGCGACTGGGTTCATTTTTTTCCATAATCGAACACAGTCGGAGGACACAGTTGAACCCAAAACTTTGTGCAAGAGTTCGATTGCGTTCGATTCCCGAACTAATTGAACCAAGCGATCTCAATCGAACAACCTAAATACCACCGCAAATCCAAAATGGACCGTTGTTTTACAATCACCATGGCGTCCAGTCTCAAATCGAACGTGATCGAAGCTAATCGCACACAATCGAACTCGATCGAAAGTTCGAATGTTTTGTGAGAATTCGATTGTGTTTGACTACCGAACTCAATCGAGCCCAATCCATGTTCAGGTGTAACCCCGCCTTAAGTGCAGCTAACCTTTGTTATGTCGCATAGAAAAGAGGGGTTTTCGTAGATGATACCTAACTAGTGAGCAGGGGTGAGAGATTTCCTCTCCCCGTGTCTTGCTAGAACGGGCCTCAAAACGATGACGTCAATGCTCATTTTTCCTATAGCGCTCGAAGCCTCAGTTTTGATCTTTATGGAAAGTCCTATGGAAATTGTTTTTTTCAAGAAATGGGACCTAGGACTCTTAACTGCCATCAAAACTAACCATGCAGGCATAGTTGTGTTTGCATTGGCATCTGAAAACATCCATCAATTTGTCAGTGTCTTTTGTGTTTATTTTAACTTTGCTTCTTACCAGTACAGTGGAACCCCGCTCTACGGACACCCGCTTAATACGGACACTCGGATATTACGGACGGTTTCGTTTATCCCGACGAAAGGCTCATACATTTTTACTGAATTTAACCCGCTTAATACGGACACTCGGATATTACGGACAGTTTCGTTTGTCCCGACGAAAAGCTCATACATTTTCACCAAATTTAACCCGCTTAATACGGACACTCCCGACGAAAAGCTCTTACATTTTCACTAAATTTAACCCGCTTAATCCGGCCACTCGGATATTACAGACAGTTTCGTTTGTCCCGACGAAAAGCTCATACATTTTCACTAAATTTAACCCCCCCGGGGGGAGGGGTACTCCCTATAATGGCCTATACGGGTAGGCTCCGCCCGAAAGGGGTGCCTTTTTCACGCTTCAGGTGTATGAAAGGGTAGGGATTTCATGAGTTGAAGTATATGTAAGGGTAAGGAAATCTGTCACTTAGGTATTTAAAAGGGCCTTTTATTAAAATATTTCAAACACACGTACCTTACGACTGTACTGTTTTAATTTATTGAACGCTACATGAAAATGACGAGAAGACTTCTTGTTTTTGGTATACCAAAGGGGTACCATTTGTCAATGGAAGGTATACGAAAGGGGTACCTTTTCTGACAAAAATGGTATGTAAAAGGGTAAGGGATCGGACCTCGGGGCGGAGCCTCCCCGTACTAAAATCAAAGCCCCCCCCCCCCGGGAATTAAACCCGCTTAATACGGACACTCGGATATTACGGACAGTTTCGTTTGTCCCGACGAAAAGCTCATACATTTTCACCAAATTTAACCCGCTTAATACGGACACTCCCGACGAAAAGCTCTTACATTTTCACTAAATTTAACCCGCTTAATCCGGCCACTCGGATATTACAGACAGTTTCGTTTGTCCCGACGAAAAGCTCATACATTTTCACTAAATGTAACCCCCCCGGGGGGGGGGGGGTACTCCCTATAATGGCCTATACGGGTAGGCTCCGCCCGAAAGGGGTGCCTTTTTCACGCTTCAGGTGTATGAAAGGGTAGGGATTTCATGAGTTGAAGTATATGTAAGGGTAAGGAAATCTGTCACTTAGGTATTTAAAAGGGCCTTTTATTAAAATATTTCAAACACACGTACCTTACGACTGTACTGTTTTAATTTATTGAACGCTACATGAAAATGACGAGAAGACTTCTTGTTTTTGGTATACCAAAGGGGTACCATTTGTCAATGGAAGGTATACGAAAGGGGTACCTTTTCTGACAAAAATGGTATGTAAAAGGGTAAGGGATCGGACCTCGGGGCGGAGCCTCCCCGTACTAAAATCAAAGCCCCCCCCCCCCCCCCCCGGGAATTAAACCCGCTTAATACGGACACTCGGATATTACGGACAGTTTCGTTTGTCCCGACGAAAAGCTCTTACATTTTCACTACATTTAACCCGCTTAATACAGACACTCGGATATTACGGACAATTTCGTTTGTCCCGACGAAAAGCTCGAACATTTTCACTAAATTTAACCCGCTTAATACGGACACCGGTTAATACGGACAACGGACACTTTTCTTTGCCCCGAGTGACAAACTCTCATGTATCGTCAACCCTGGTTATCTCTACAATGTCTATTTTCAGTGTTTGATACTTGAACTGTAGTCTCTTACTTCGACATACGTCTACCGATCCTCTGTTGGTAGACTTTGACTTTTATAACTACACGAGTGTGATTTTCGATGTTCCGAAGTTTATATTGAACGTGGTCGATAACTTTTCTTTTAACACAGCTACTGAGTTTTTATCCCCGGCATTTTTAAATTCTGATTGCAGGAGGTAAAATTTAACCGCATGTAGGAGCCCACCAGTCCCTGTAAACATGAAATCCTCTTATCCAGAAAGACATTTTCAGATTAATTACCACAAAGTTTCTTTGGTTTGAACTTGTCGGGTTACAGTTACAGTTGCAGTTACTGTTAATAAATGAAACGAACAACGTATTGTTACCGCTTCAGTCTTAATATCAATAACATATGTCCGTGACGTTTTTATTTTTTATTTTTTTTTTAATTGATTTTTCCTGAGAGGCCGCTTAATACGGACACCCGGATAATACGGACACCATGGCATGTACTTTCGGTGTCCGTATTAACTGGGTTCCACTGTATTATTAATTATAATTATATAGGGCAGGGACGTAGCTACCTACACGCACCGTGCGCACGTGCGTATCTGAAAAAGTCGGGAAAAAATATGAAATAAAAGAAAATAAGAAACGAATGTATAAAAAGCAAATGCATAACAGATAATTTTTTTGTCGGTAAGAAACACAATTTGACCAGTTTTGTAAATTTGCTTGTTTCTTTGATGTGTTGTTGATAAAACAACAGACAGTATTTTTCAACACAAAATGTCGGTTTCCAGAGAGGAGCGACGTGACTCATTGGTGGACCGAATGGTCCTGACAAGGCGGGGGAAAAGCGATCAGAAAGCAAGCGGGATAGTAAAAAGTGAACGCGTTGTGGTCACGTCGTTTTATAGCCTTGGATCGGCCTGCCTTCGCTCTGCTAAGCTTTCCATGGCCAAATAATCAATTACATATTGTTACTTTGCCATCGGCACTGACAAAATGATAGAGCAGAAAGAAGAAACTAACGCAAAGCTTTAGTAGCGTGAAGAGGCTCAAGACGGAGCGCTATGTCTCTTGCTAAGTAGTCCTTGCTATCCGTGATATAACTTCGAAAACATGAGAAAATCGACTTTAATGAGGTCATTTCAGAATTTATTGGAAAGAAAGACAGAAGATTAGCTGTGTGCCTGTAACGCAAAGCCTGTTATGTAATGTTTAATAAATGAGCACGAGTGTTTTATCAAGTTTAAAACACGAAGCGCAGCCCAGTGTTTTAGGACTTGATAAAACACGAATTGCGAATTTATTAAACGGCTTAAAAGACTCTTAAAAAGCTTAACTGTACATCTATCCATTCTTACACTAGAAATTAGATTTTGGGTTATTTTGGCCTAGAAAATCGGATGTAAAATGTAGCAGTGTCTTTATCAGATATAGACACTCATTAAAAATTAATTTCTTTTGTATTTCCTTCATGAATTATTAATGAGCTTTGTAAAACTTCTATGAATGTTATGGGCAGTTACATTTTACATAGCTCAGGACTTTGATTTATTGTTTTTCTTTTTTTTTTGTAAGTTTCTAAAAAAAGGCCTGGTGCGGACTGCGGATCCAAGGGTGGCTCAATACACCATTTTGCTAATGATCAGTTCCTGGTGAATTGTGGGTAGATCCAGTCCTTTGTGGGGGCAAACGGTCAAAATTACAATCCTAACATGGCCGTTTGCCCCCACAAAGGACTGGATCTATCCACAATTTACCAGGAACTGATCATTTACAAAATGGTGTAATCGGGGGGATTCGGTCGACTCCCCTAAAATTAATAGTTTGATAAAAATCTGTAACAAAGATGTCATAAATAAACATTTTGGAAGTTTTTGAAAATGTGCTATTATGATTAGCTTTAAATACCAGACGTTTCGAGGCTGCTGCTTCTTCCTCATTGGCAAATACGTAATTATTTCCCCTAAATTTAAGCCGTTCAAGAGATAATAACGTCTAAAAACGTGCAGTTACCACAAAACTCTGGTGAAAAAATTAAAATAAGGTAAAGCAATGAAAGCAATAGAGCATGTCGCTCAAAAGCAAAGCGTTTGGATCTGCATAATATAAAATAACATGCCGATGTCGACATACCTGATGCATCAGCGCTAAGATAAGCGTTGGTGTGCTTATTACTAGGATAAGCTTCTTGTTTCTTCAGAGGAGAGGGAGATTTCGAAAATTGTGCATACCTGTGAAAAAATCCTGGTTATGCTCCAAAGTGTAAGTAAAGGTACGTGTTTACCGTAAAAGCTCTTTTAAGCCTGGCACCCCCGTCTCTATTAAGGCCCCCTCTCTAATAAGCCCCTCGTTTGGAAGTCGGTTTTTCTAATGAGCCGCCCTTCCCCTCTCTAATAAGCCCCCCTCCCTTTCGGGACATGAGATTTTGTAATGAGTCCCTCCTATTCCCTGTTGCAAAATCCCCTTTATTCGGCCCAATTGGCCTGGTTTTAATCACATATACACTCAAACACATAATACTGTTTGTTGCTCTTGATTAAATAATAAAATTTCACTGCCGTTGTTTGAGTTTTGTGCAAAAACTGTTTTTAAACGAAAAAGGCGTGTTTCAAATTTGAAATAAGCCCCCCTTCCCCCACCTCCCTCTCTAATAAGCCCCCGTTGATGACGCCTGAAATTAAATAAGCTCCACGGGGGCTTAATACAGCTTTTACGGTATGCTCTGAATGGTATTCTTCTACCCATAATATTTCCTTTTTCTATCACTTTTTTAATGGTAACATAGAAGAAAGGATGGCAATTATTTTTATTGCACAAGATTCCAAGATAAAAGTTTAATGATTCTGATTGAAAAAAAAAAACTTATTAGATATTCTCATACTCCTAAAGTTTAATCAGATTAAACAGTAGCCCATGAGTAGCTATAGGAGCTTCTCTGTACTCTCCTATACAAGCTCTTTGAGTCAATCTCTGCGCGTTTCTTTTCCTCTTTTTAGAACGCTGCGGGTTTCTAAATTCCCACGCACTGTTTAGAATGCCCAACAGAAGGATCGGGACAGTTCTCAAGAGATTGGAAAATGTATGAAAAGGTAGTTTTTCCGCCCATGAAGGAGAATTTGTGAAATTTGCCCAAATGTTCTCGTAAATAATACAGGTAATTACTATATATGTTCAGTGCAACCGGAAGGTATATGTTAACTTCCGCTTTGTTCTTTCCCGGCCATGTTACCTTAGCTATTGCACCATCGATTTTGCAGCGACTGTAGAGGTGGTTCTTATCTTTTTTCGTTATGACGTTCGCAAGGATTTACGGAAGATACGGATTTAAAGTTATCCAGTAATAATTTGCTGCACTTAGTACAGTAAAATTGTAGGTTTCTGCTGATATATTGGCCCCGTGACAACAACAGATAAGCTTCGAGGGAACTTTAAGGAACTTTGAATGGCATGCATGCGGACGCTGACGTGTTAGGCGATGAAGGAAGAAAGGCTCTGGATGCTTGTGTGAAGGTTAAGATTTATGGAAAGCCAGATGACTCCCTCAGATATGATCAGAAGACTGCTTTGCAACTATTGAATCAATGCTATGCTGGACGGAGGGATAACTGTCGTTATTGGTGGTTTAGCCCGGAGGACCTCATCCTTCCCCTGGAATTTGATAAAGACGGGAAATCAAATGAACAAAAAACGTACGACGTCATTGAAATCAATGAAGCACTTGTTAATTGTGACAAATTGCCTTTCGTCGAAAAATACCCTGAAGAAGGACCCAGGTACGGTGGATTGAAGGCGCTGATCGACAAGAGAAGAACTGACATTGATAGAGAGTGCCAAGAAGCTGTTGATAATCCAGATGGCAAACATCAGTATTCCTGGCTTGTTGTATAGCGTCGATTGAGGGACTGCTTTGCTGGGAGCTTTGCAGGGGATGACGCTCTTTTACAAGATAAAATTGAAAATCCACGTCAACCAGGATATGAACCTTATAACATCATTGACATCTATGATGCTTTTGTTCATCGTGACGCAGTGATACATGCTGACAAAAGACGACGGGCCAGGCACTGATGAACTGAAAAATGAACTGAAGAAGATGATTGAAGAGAACCGCACTGGTTTGAAAAAAGAATATGAGAAATTAAAATCCAGTGTACCCAGGTACTCCCCTGCTGAGGCAAAGCAGAGGGTTAGAGATTGTTGTGAAGGTACCTTGGAAGAAGAAGATTTGAGGTTTCCTGTGTCAGGGAATGAGAGATATGGTGGCAAAACGGTACGAGATTTCAACCAAACATACGACATTTTTGACATCCAAACAGTTGTTGAATTTTTTTGTCTGATTTATCGTGGCAAAAAGGTGTTTCCTGCACAGTAAGGTAAGACAGAACTGTCCCCTGAACAAGAGAGTGTAATTAAAGCCAGAAAGGACGTGAAAACGGAGTATGGCAGCGAAAAGGAAACTGCTTGCAAATGGATACTCGCGGAATGAGGCAGAGCGCCGAGTGAGAGATTGCTTTGCATACATAACTCCAAGTAACACGGGCATGCATGTATTTCCGAGTAAAGAAAATGACAATCTCGTTTAAGTGCTTGTCGTTCGTCTCTAATCAGGTTATTGTCTGTGAGAGAGGCTGATTGTATAGTAGAAGCTATTCTACTTCTGATGTTATCCTTGGTCGGTTCTGATAGTTCTCTTTGACGAGACAGAGCCGCCTCAACACTAGATACAATGTCCTCGGTCGGTATACGTTTAGGCGTCACTGAGTGTTTAAGTCCGTAAGAGAGTACCTGAGTTTCAGTCTTGTCTAAGGGACGGGAAGAGATATTCCTGACCCAGTTGGCCTCTGTTTTGTGTCTGAACACAAACGAGCGACGAGAAATGGTGACATCAACAATAACATTGCTGAGCACCATTTACTGACAAACCACACAATCGACTGGGACTCTGCTAAATGCATTACCTACTGTACTAACTACCACCAACGGATCGCACTGGAAAGTTGGTTTACTAACTTAGAACAGACACCACTGAACCGTTGTCAACAGCTTCCGGCACCTTACAAACGACTTATTGACGATATCAATAACAGACAAACAATAGACACACCGACTAATTTGACTAACAATACACCCACGAACATTTGACTAACAAAAGACGGATCGAAACGCACCAACCATGGTTTACAGTCTTCACAGCTAATAACATCACGGCTTAACTGACAGACAACCAATAACATCACGACTTCGTTGACCAATCACATCAACGATCAGAGTACTTATACCATCTCCTGACGTTACTCCAATCACTTGACTCTGATGATGACTTCCGCTCAGATTGTCGAAACGTCAGTCAATGTCACCACAAACAGTCCTTCTCAGGACTACACTCACCCGGACGATCGTGCTTCACTTAGTTATGAAATCCTTGTTACCTGGGATGCAAATTCTTTCTTTTGGTTGTCCTATGATTCATACAGGAGAGTACGCCCTTTTTGTAAGTGGCAATGTTTCTGGTGTTAAGGAAACATTGTCAGGTCACACAATGGTGATCCTTAATTGTTCACTTAAGTCTGGTAACTCTGGTGGCCCAGTTCTCCGTTGGATCCAAGATCAACTGAGAGTTGTTGGTGTCGCAATACAGAAGCACTTTAAAGAGATTTTAACGCTAGAGGAGAGAGAGGAAATTGAAGAAATTCGAGACTCACTGCAAACCAATTTTATTTCAGGCAGTATGTGGGATTCATTGTGGTATGATGAAAAGGTGAGGAAGCAGATCAAATTGAATTTGCTAACATTAAAACTGTATAATGCCTTGGAAATTCATTCTCAGTTTAATTTAAGTAATGCACTGCCAGTGCAGTGTATAATTTAGTTCATCAAAGAAGATTGCAGTGTAGTGTACCGGAAGTCATTCTACCTATTGTCAGATTATTATAGCAGAACACGAGGAATATATGTATGTAGTGCGTAAGTCGGATTAAAAGCATGTTGAGTTGTTGACTTTTCGTATATTCTTAGACGAGACCACTACATGCAGCAGGTACAATGGAGAGGGAAAGGAAGAGTTGTGTGTCATTTTTCAGTCTTAAACATTATTAGTGTTGTTGTTTTGCCCTCCATCCAGTCACCACTCCTGCTGCCCCAGAATATGATGTTCGGTGGGGACAATAAAGGTTGTAAAATCAGACAGATGTTACATATTTAGAGGTTTCTGAAAGTCTACTTTGTGTGTGGGCTTTCTTTAATCTCACAGTCAGTCTGAATTTGCCGCACTGGTTTTAAAACAAGGATTGTATTAAACTTCAGTGACGTTTTAACTTAAGAGTCTGTGGACGAAATCCTGAAGATATAGATCAAGAAGAGTTCAGTATGCTCATAAAAGTATTTTTTGTGTGCATAAAGTGATAACAACCTTTTAGTTTGTTATGACGCAAAACAGTTTAAGACAGTGTGCTAGCTTGTAGATGGTGACTGAGGGCCACGTTTAGGGTTAAACAATGTTTTAAGACAATTTTTACCTTGGATTTGAGTACATTAATAAGAATTTTATTAGATAATTTTCTGGTTTTAAAGTGATTATTGTTAGTATTTAACGGGCAACTGTTCAAATGATTTGTTCTTTTCTATTTAACAAATAGATTCCATGTTAGATTAGATGATAGATCGTTAAATTTCGGGGATTAGTAAATTTGTAACATTAACTTTTTAATACAATTTTGACTGCGGCGGTAATATTGTAATAACAGTTTTAAATAGTTTCAATCAGTATTTAATTTGTGATTTTATCTGATGAATTGTGTTATTAGCGTTGTTTAGTGTTAGGTTTTCATTAGTTATTAGGTGGAATACCTGTAAACTAGCTCTCAGGCTAAGTGTATATCCACGTTAAATAAAGCATGATGATGATGATGATGATGTTGCCGTGCGTCTGTTCAGTAATAGGTCACAGATGACGTCAAAATGTGGTAAAAACAAAGAAGTGGCACACGAGCCGCAGGCGAGTGTGTCACTGATGTTTACCACATTTTGACGTCTTCTGTGATCTATTACTGAACAGACGCACGGCAACATGGAATCTATTTGTTTTATATAATAAAGAAACAAAATGCAAGCGAAAAACTTGTTTATTTTCACATTTCTGGAAAAAATAGTTGCAGTGATGACGTAATCTGTCCATCTGTCCTCTAATAGATCATAGCTAAGAACCAATCACAACGCGCGAACTATTCACCTTATTATATAATAGCAAATACATGCACTTTTGTAACATGTTTATAGAACTTTATTGCATGTAAAATTTTTGCAGTTGTCAATATTTCATAACTAATTAATCATGGTCAAGGACATTTTGATCATTGAACTTTCATCATTGATTTTAATTTACTTTTTTACATTGTACTTTTTTGTATTTGGTAAATAGTCATTTAGCCATGTAATAAATACTTTTTCGTGGCAAAATTACTGTCTAGTGCCTCTGTCCAACCCCTAGCCGTACCTTTTTTAAGTGTACAACACTAATTTGACCAGTGTAAATTAGAATAGATTAGCATAATACTTTTGTATACTCTCTATGATAATTAAAGAAATTATACTCTTCAGAGCCAGGGGTGAAATAGAATTATAATTAGTAATTACAATTTTATGGTGTAAGCATAAGCAAAGGTTTGCCTTTTTGTTCTGGATGGCATTCCTCTACCTATAATATTTCTTTCTTGGAGAACTTTATTAATGCTAATGTAGAAGAATTTATGCAGTGGGTAATCATTTTTATTAAATAGACAAAGAAACCAGATCAAGGACACATCATAGAAATCCTGATTAATTAAAATTAATGGGGTAATACAACCTCATTCCCAGGGTCTCTCCTCTTCCTGCCCCACAAAACACAGTCGGGCATGCGGCTTGACAAAAGGAGGAAAACTTTGAGCTCCGAATTAAAACACGGGTGGAAAAAAAAAGCGGTGTAGTCCTCATCGATCACGCCGGGAGATCTCGACGAGCCGGGGAGAGAAATTAATTTTCACACAGTTTAAGCAAGCTGCAAACTGAACGTAAAGCTAGAATGCCCGATGGCGGGGCATAAAAATGGTAGTCGATAAAGAGACTTGCGATAAATTAACAACACTGTAGAGTTGACCAAAGCCGCAGAACCTATTACACTAACTGACCTTGAGGTAAAACATCAAACAGCGAAAAACATTAAATATGGGACTGATCATCGCAGTTATGAACACTACTGTAGTGTTCATAACTGCGATGATCAGTTACATATTTAATCATTAATCCGCAGTTCAAATATATGATTTTCGTATGTTTATTCTCATGCGGAAAACAGTTGTCCAGCCAAGTAAAAGTTTTAATACTCGCCATCGCATCAGTTTCCAAATCGCAGTAAGTTGGCTCCAACAAACTCATCGAATTCTTGAAAGCTCCAAGGTAAGAAGCACCAAACTTGAACAACGAGTCTCTGTAAATCCTCCTTGAACCTCACTTTGATATAACTCAAAGTCACTCAACGCTCAGGAGCACCCAACGACAAGTTTCGGGAGATATCTGTTCGGTGGAGGGTAATTCGCCTTGCACTTTCGGCGTCGATTAAAGAGTGCACTCGGACTTTCGTAACTAAAACGTGGCCTAAAAGATTCGCAATTGGGAAATCATAGCCCCTGAGGTTTTCGGAAAGGTAGTAATTGCCCTTTTAGGTAGTAAAAAACGTCAGCTAGCATTTTCGGAAAGAAAATTGTTCGGTAGAAAGTTCGTGCAAAGTTCATTTCAGCTTACATTTTCTCAAAGGAAGATTTTGTTCCCTAACATTTTCGGGAAATTAAAATTTCAGCTAGGGAATCCGAACAGATGAGCTTCTTCTAGCTTACGAAAACATCGCTTTAAACAGACTTCAAACACCATAAGGTACTTAAAAACGCCTTTCTAAAGCTTTTGATTGATTTGGCTCGTTGGGTGCCCCTGAACGCTGCGAAGTTACCGCAACCGACTACTGCCACACTGACTCTTTTGATTTTACACGGGCTAAAATTTACATACATACCAAGTTGTTCCAAGAATAATACAAGGAAAATGAAGAAGAATCAACAGAGAACATATTTACGGCCAAAATTTTTGAAATCTGTTCACGATGCGATAAAACAAGAGCGATAAAACAAGGACTGCGAAGTCTGAGTAATTTCGCGTTACCGCCGCGAAATTCCAGAATTAACGGTCGCGGCGCGCGATGCATCAAGGGTGATAATGGGCCTTGAAATACGTGCCTCGACGTAAGCTAAGCGAGCCCTGCAACATTTGTGATATTCATGATGCTGTTGTTGTTTTGGATGATCGAAGTACTCCAACGAACAGTGATAGAAATGGTTGGGCACATGTACCCCACTGTTTGAATTTTAGGGAATTAGTTAAAGAAGAAATACAAATTTCCACTAGAATAAATGGCAACATTTTAAGAGAGTTTTCAGAACATAAAGCCATGCAGATGGTGAGACGTTGTTATCCCGATGACTTCTTATCACAATTTTGTTGCGGTACAGACGTACTTTTTAAACATGATCACAATGGTATTATCAGTCCTTGACTCAACATTTTTGACATTGACAGAGCACTTCAACTTTTGACCAAATAAAGTGACTTCAAAAATATCCAGATGATGAGGGACCTGGAACTTAAAAACTGAAGAAGTCCATTGAAGAGCACAGTTCTGGCGTTAAAGAAGAATACAGGAAAGCCAAATCTGGGTTATGCAGATACTCTCCTGATGAGGCAGAGAAGCCGGGTTAGAGGTTGCTTTGCAAGTTCCTTGAAAGAAGAAGTTGTCATTTGTCCTGAAAAAGATAAAGAAGTAAGGATCAAAGCATTTGACCAAACCTATGACATTTTTGATATTCAAAGAGTTATTCTTCATTTTGAAGAAAAAGGAAGAATTCGAATGCTGACAGAAGTTTCCCCAGAACTGAGAAAGTCAGTTAAATCAAACAGGGATGCTGTAACTAAAGAGTATCAGCAAGCCAAAGCCAGTAGTTATCTAGGGTCATTTTACTCCGTTTTAGTGGGTTCCCTCGCAAAAAGTGGGTTCCCTTTATTAATATGCATAACGGTCGAGTCAATGACGTCACCTACTGTGATAACCTAGGGAAGGAATGGGTTCCTCCATACTAATTTGGATTTCCCGCATACTAATGAAGTGTCTAACTAGCTAGGTAAGAATGGGTTCCTCCATACTAATAAGCGTCGCTCTAGTACAATAAAAACAATAGACCTGCCCAAACTTGCCCGATCTCTTTTAACCCTGATTGGTTCATGTAGAATCTATTCTATCTTCCTAATAAAAGCAGGCTCTCCGTTTAGCATATTGCTGTTGCAATCGCTTTGCTAAGGAAAATTTATCTCCGAGACTATTTTCAAACATTGCTCCAAACATGAAAGTCGAATCAAGCAGTACCCTCTCTTGACGATTGACGAAGTGGAACAAGTCCATCGACAAAGGGCAGTCAGTCTTATCGGCCATGTTTTTCAGCTAACGTATGCCGCTATACTAGACGCACTGATTCAAGAAGAAAAAATAACTCGCTGCAACGGCTGCGCCGTTCAACATCCAAGTCAAAGACAGCACTTCTGCCTGATGATGGATAGCGAAGATGCTTAGACTTGCCCGATCTCTTTTAACCCTGATTGGTTCATGTAGAATGTATTACGTGTTCAAAATAAAAGCGGGTAGATTTCGAAAGCGTTATCGTTCAAGCATTCGCTTCGCTAGGAAAAAAGTCTAACTGTCACCAATATTTTTTCAGACATTGCTCCAAACATGCAAGTCAAATCAAGCGCTAATGTTGTAACTTAGTTGAAAGCATCAAGTTAAAATACAGGAACTTATTTGTTGTGTGGCAACAAAACTGATCCATCTATTCGAAAAACCGCTTGGCTCTGACTGTTCTTTTAGTAAGCGGTAGTTCCGTTCACACAACCAAAAACACACACATGACAGAAATTTTAACCGAAAACTGCCTTCTCTTCTATCTCAATACTGAAAACCCCGATACCATCTGACCCCTCAGCTTTGGCGATGAGAGATGTGAGAGAGAAAATAAATTCTTAGCTAACTTTTTTCGTTTTCCGCTCCGTTAGTCACGCACGCGTTATGCAAAACGGATCTCAGCTCTTCTCTCAACCCTATATTTACATACAAACTCTAAAGTAAAAAAGCCCATGGGGGAACCTTCTACCATTCAACAACAACAATGGACGTTCGGAGCGCTTAATTTTCAACACGCGACTAATATGAATTACACGTTTCTTGATACCAACAAACATAAACTTTATTTCCTTTTCTCAGCGAATACAAAAACAATACAGAAATTGATTTGAATTGAATAAACATACATTTATTTACAACGAAAGCTCCAACAACTACGAAATGCTTAGCACAAAGTATCAGAAAATTAGGATGCAATCAATCGTCTTCGTTACATGGAGAATACCAAACAATAAGACCGAAACCCCCTTAACAAAGAAATAAACTCCAAAAGAACAACACCCTAGATATTGATTTGAAATACATTCGTATTGAGAGCAAAAACACAGTATATCAGTCAAAGTAGTTCTATTCTTCATCTTGTGGAATGGGTTGCTTCACAAACATTCGATTAAGCAAGAATTTCCGCTTATCGATCATGGCTAGTTCTGTCGATTCTAGCCAATCGAATCCATCCGTATCTTTGAGATCTTTTTGGGTTTCCATCACTTTTTGGAAGGTGTAATCTTTCTTCATCGCTCGCATCCACTGCAGATACTCTAACAGTACTTTTCTCAGTTCTTTTCTGTAGAGTGGAAGGAGAGCGTTCTGTGCTTTAAGGTGAGCCACATTTTCCGAATCTCCGTTTTTTTCGTACTCATCGACCAAAGCATTGAGCTGGACCTCGTGGCGTTCCTGAGCTTCATCTAATATGCGCGACCAAGGGTTTAAGTGCTCTGTCACTTCTTGGGAAGAATCCGTTTCTTGGCTAGATTGAGAGTCTTCACTGTCTTCGAAATTTCCATTACCCCGTTGAAGAAGGTAGTCATTATAACCTTCGCTCCAAGACATTTTTTTAATTTGAACAGCACGAGCCTTGACGGCAAACTGAACGCCAAGTGGAGCGCCGCCTTTAAAACAAGCAGTGAAAATGTGAAGCTTGTGGGATGCGGTTTAGTGTGACAAGCTACAGGTAATGCAGGTGGGGCTACTAAGCTCTCTTCTCTGTATTCGGCCCTTCATGGTCTCCATGCAAAGTGAGCCACTCAAGAACTGAATCGGCTGTTGTTTTACAATGTTTGATTCTCTTGGCTGCTTTTCCAACGCCTCTTGGTAGAGATTTCAGCGATTTATTTACTCCTCTTGGTGTTGATAACTGATGGAAGATCGTATCCTTTTCCTCATCCTGCACTGATAGAGGTGTTTCACTTCTTGAACGTCTTAATCCCTGGTTCCTTTTTGCTGGATAGATCATCACTCTAACCTTAGGTTGTAATTTCGCTTCTTGTAACCACTTCCTTCGATTGATATAATCGAATCCATGTACATCTGTGAGATGATTAGACAATTTATCGAGATATTTTGCTCCACAATTCGGAATTGGGCAATCACGGCACACGCGTTTAGCCATGTTAACGGTTCGAGATCTCAGCAGAAATAAAACCATTTCAGCAAATTTTAACCTTTTATTCGAAGGACAAGAAGGACACAACACAGGACGAAAAGGACATTTTAGGGACAAAAGGGACAAAACAAGGTCATTCAGGACAAAAGGAGACAATCGGGACATTTGAGGTCTCTTTTTTCTTTTCATGAGGTTCTCTCGCGCGTGGAATCACGCGAGGGGCTACCGCGCGTCGAGATTTCAATTCATGAATCCAGTTGATTGGCTGCTGTGCGCGCCTATTTTCCTTGTCATGACCGCGGGCGTTACAAAAATTCTTCTTCGCCCAGCGATTCTCGAAAGTACAAGCGACGAAACTGAGAGCAAAATATCTCGTTAAATTGTCTAATCATCTCACAGATGTACATGGATTCGATTATATCAATCGAAGGAAGTGGTTACAAGAAGCGAAATTACAACCTAAGGTTAGAGTGATGATCTATCCAGCAAAAAGGAACCAGGGATTAAGACGTTCAAGAAGTGAAACACCTCTATCAGTGCAGGATGAGGAAAAGGATACGATCTTCCATCAGTTATCAACACCAAGAGGAGTAAATAAATCGCTGAAATCTCTACCAAGAGGCGTTGGAAAAGCAGCTAAGAGAATCAAACATTGTAAAACAACAGCCGATTCAGTTCTTGAGTGGCTCACTTTGCATGGAGACCATGAAGGGCCGAATACAGAGAAGAGAGCTTAGTAGCCCCACCTGCAGTACCAGTAGCTTGTCACACTAAACCGCATCCCACAAGCTTCACATTTTCACTGCTTGTTTTAAAGGCGGCGCTCCACTTGGCGTTCAGTTTGCCGTCAAAGCTCGTGCTGTTCAAACCCAAAAAATGGCTTGGAGCGAAGGTTATAATGACTACCTTCTTCAACGGGGTAATGGAAATTTCGAAGACAGTGAAGACTCTCAATCTAGCCAAGAAACGGATTCTTCCCAAGAAGTGACAGAGCACTTAAACCCTTGGTCGCGCATATTAGATGAAGCTCAGGAACGCCACGAGGTCCAGCTCAATCCTTTGCTTTGCTTTGGTATGAGGCCCTGCCAGGGTAAATTCCGACAAGCGACATGGCCCAAAAAGTAGCGACAGCACATAAAATAAAATACCGACGAGCGACATCATCACCGACAAAATTCCGACAGTGCAATCAAGGCCGAGAAACACCGACACGGGAGATTCTAAAATTCAGACAAGCGACACGGGACACCCCCTGGCAGGGCCTCTTTAAAGGCTACATCAGATCTAGTGGGTTAATGCCTTTACATCCTTGATAGCATTATGTGAATACAATACATGCTAATATGCAGCAGTTGGTGTAGTGGACGAGATTAAACATATGAGCCGTATACTGTCAACTCGTTGGATGTTAAGATTAAAATATGTTAAGATTAAAATTTGATGCGAATGCAACAACCGGGATCATAAGCAGTTTGAGGTAATACTGTATTGAATACATGAAAACAGTGTATGATATTCATACTTTATAGCCAAATAAATACATGTGTGTTTGAAAGGTGCTTATAAAAGGCAGTGTGTTAAGTTTGTGGCAAATATATAGTGATGGCTCCTTGTAGTTGAGTGACGAGTTTTTGTGTGACAGCTGCTTCCTTTTGTAATTGTACGAGCTGTAACGTATTCCTTTTGTGAAGCAAACAAACCTGGCTGTACTTATACAGTCTTTGTGGTGAGTTTAAGTTCCTCATACTTTTCCTTCCTCCACCAAGATAAGAAAATAATGAGAATAATGCAACAAGATTCTATTAAGGATGAAGTGTCTCTTGAAGCTATAAAAGTACGCTCGCAGGCATGTCAAATACAAAATACATGTCTGACATGTGAGCGCGCAGGGTTACACATTCCACTTCGAAAGAAGATTTTAATCAAGTAGAGTTTGTTCGCGTGAAAAGGTTTGCCGATTTTGAGAAAAGGTTGGAAGCCTCGCTCGTGCTGCGCTTATCGGTCGAGTGATCGAAAAGTTCGAGATTTCCGGCACAGTTCGAATTCCTTGACAATTCTATATTTAGATCTTTTTAGAGGTAAACAAACGAATATTACCACAGATCTTATTGCGTTGGTAATAATCTGTTTTCAACGTGGATCCCTCTCGATGGACTTTACGTGCTTTCCTCGTACGAAAACAAACATGCCTTGTGCGAACCGAAAAGCAAACCACTTTTAGACACTTTTCAATTTTCAAACGTATAGTTTTTGTGTGCGTCTACTTCTGAGACCTGGTCTGGATCTCATATTCAAAAACTATCGATCTGTTAGTATCTACAGTACGTATCTAAGCTTACGGAAAGGGCTGTATACGAACAAGTCCATCTTCACATGGAAACGAACGATATTTATCCGCTACTCCAGTCTGCGTACAGAAAACAGCACAGTACAGAAACCGCTCTTTTAAAAGTAATGAAAGATATAGCCAAATTTTCGTAGCAGTAAAATAGAAAAAAGACATTTAAAAAAGACGACATAACGTTTAAATCTACAAGAAATGTTTCCAATACTCACTATTTTTTTTAATGACATTAAAACTTAATACGCTACTTACAATATTTACAATAATGAAATAGTAACAATACAATACCACTTTAACTATAATAGTTATACTTACTTCTATAATATGAAACAATACACTACTTACAATGTTGTTACAAATCGAAACAAAAACAAACAAACAAACAAAATAAGGACAGCACATCGAGGTTTTTGATAAAGATATATAAAAAGTCGGTTTCACATTAAATTCTCAATTTTCCATTGTATTATTAAATTATTTACAAATTGAGAGCAGTTAGGATGCATCTCGTTAATTTTACGGCTATATACGTACTTTTTTATAAGCAGGATGAGTAGATCTAGTCGGTGTCGGAGGTTATTGTTTATAGATGGCGGGGGGTAATTTTGAAATAAAATTTGCTCCGTTGAAAAGTTTATATAAGTTCCACGGATGTATTGAACCAGGACACTCTAAAAAAGTGTGTTCCAGTGAATCAGGGTTTTTGCACTGGGAGCAAATGTCATCATTTCTGATTTTAAATCGCTTGAGTTCCTTATTGGTTACTAAAATTCTATGCAGAAGTTTATAACTGAATTCTCTTAACTTGTTGTCAACAGTTATTTTATAAATTGTATTGAATGTCTGCTTCCAGTTGTGGCCAAAGTTGGCAAAAAGTCTGGACCAGCGTTTAACAGAAGTAGGCTCCGATGTAGTGTTTTCCTGAAATAAATTGTAATAATCTTTGCATCTCAGTTTAGTTAACGGGATTATTATTATATCGGACAGATAGAATGCATCCCTTTCGTCAAGTATATTTCTATTAATTAGTACAGTTTCCTGAGATTTTTTCTTCAAGTAAATGGGAATCGCAGCGATAAGTTTAAAGTATTGAAAAAAGTTGAGATGCGCATTGTATTTAAGTTGTACATTTTCCAAAGACAGAAATCTACCATTCTTATCAAGCAAATCATGTACAAAACAAATTCCTTTTTCAAAAAGATGTTTCCAAAAAATAGACTTACTCTCTATTGTAATTTCTCTATTGTTCCAAACAATGAATTCGCTTTCGTAGACATCAGGGTAGCCACTACGTAATTCCTTAAAAAAATCCAACATTTCACTATAAAAGAGAGGGAGGTTTTCGTCAAATTTTTTCGAATCGTAATTACACTTGAGTATGAAGGACAATCCTCCATACCTGGCTTGCCAGGACTCGTTTGTGCAGTTTAAAAACCTGCCTAACCAGCTCAAGCGTAGTGATTTTACCACTGTAAAGAAGTTTGGAAAGTTCAGTCCGCCGTACGAAAGAGGTTGATATATAACTGATCGTGTTACCTTATCTTTTTTGTTTTTCCATAAAAATTTCAATATTTTTTCTTGTACTGTTTTAATAACTGTTTCGGGAACACAAAGCATGGAAGCAGCATAAACTAACTTGGAAATGCCAAGGGTCTTAACTAACATTGTTCGTCCAAACAAAGTTAAGTCTCTTGTTTGCCAAAGATTCAGTTTTGTGTCCATCTTGTAAATTTTAACAAAAAAATTTAAGTTATTATTATCATGATTGTAAGATAGATTTATGCCTAAAGATTTAATTGGTTCCTGACAAAATTCAAAACCCAGAGGCTTAGTTTTATTATTTTTAAGTGAACCAATCCACATTGCTTTAGTTTTCTTCTTGTTTAATTTAAGACCAGAGATAAAATTATTTATAACATTCATGTTTTCTTTAAGCGCCTTTATGTCCCTACAGATAAGAGTTGTATCATCTGCAAATTGACTAATTTTAATTACCACTGATTGCGGTAGTTTTAGTCCTTGACAGCCTGCAGACTGTATTATCTTTTGAGCTAGGATCTCTACGCCTAAAACAAAAAGTAAAGAACTTAGTGGGCATCCTTGCCGAACACCTCTTGAAACTTTGAAATAATTTGTAGTGTAACCTCCGTTTATAACCGCGCTTTCTATGTCGCTATAAAATATGGAGACCCATTTTCTGATCACCGGACCAAAGTTGAAACGTTTTAATACATTCTGTATGAAAGGCCATTCTATTGTATCAAATGCCTTTTCAAAGTCAATAAACAACAAAATTCCGGGTATTTTTTTAATGTCTGTATATTCCAATAGATCGTTTAATAATCTTACATTTTGTCCGATGAATCTTCCTTTAATAACGCCTGTCTGATCAGGGTTAATTAATTTCGGCAGTACTGGTTCAATTCTCTTAGCAATTACCTTTGCAAGGATCTTGTAGTCTACATTAAGCAGAGTAATTGGGCGCCAGTTTGATAATGTAGTCAAATTATTTTCATCTTTTGGGATTAGTGAAATAATTCCTGGTTTTTGCGATATAGATAACTTCCCATTTTCAAACCCTGCATTAAAGGAGTCCAAAAGTGCATTACTTAAGAGGTCGAAGAAGACTTCATAAAACTCTTTAGTGAAGCCATCATCGCCGGGGGTTTTGTCATTTTGGAAACCTCTTAGGGCATTCCGAACCTCATCAATACTAAGTTCTATTTCTAATTCTTGATTTTCTTCTTCTGAGAGTTGAGGGGAATTCAAATTTCCTACAAAACGTTAGAATTTTTCTTGTACGTCATTCTCTTCGTGAGGTTTAATAGTTGTTCTGTAAAACTGCCTATAGTGATTTTCTATTTCACTGTTTAAAATCTGACAAGTATTCTTCATCCCCTATTTGTAATTGGGACACAATCTTTTTTTCATAATTTCTTTTCTCAAGGTTGAAGAAATATTTCGTTGGCTTTTCTCCGCTTTCGATCCATCTAGTTTTGGATCTGAAAATTGCACCTTTACCTTTGTCTTCATAGATTACCTGTAATTCCTTCTTTAATTCTTCATACTCCGCTAAGATGTGTTCATCAAGGCATAGGTCATTACAAATTTTTGAGTCCAATTCTTCTATTTTATTCTGAATAACACTTTCACGCGTTTTTAATTGCTTACTTTTTCCTTTGGAATATCGTATTGTCTCGGATCTTATTTCCATTTTTATTAATTCCCATAGTAACTGCTTATTGTTTACATCAGCGTATTTTGGTAGGATCTGTGGATAATAATCTTTGATTAATTGTATGTAAGACTCATCTTGAAGAAGTGTGTTATTGAATTTCCACAATCCAGGGCCGCGCTTAAATTCTTCATTCAAATTCATACTTAGAAAGACTGCTTTATGGTCAGATGCGATTGATGCTCGCGTTTCCACCTTTGTAACATCGGGCTGAAATTTGCCACTTATTAAGAAGAAATCTAGACGCGATTTTAATTTCAACGCCTTTGATTCGTATGTGTAGGATTTGTTTTGGGGATGAATTTTACGATATATATCAATTAGATTTGCCTCTTTGATGAAATAGACTAACGAATTCCTATACTTAGTTTCTTTCCAGGTCAATCCACCTTGCTTATCTAGCGAGTTTAGTGTTGTGTTCCAGTCACCTGCTATTATAAGATTAGAAGTATCACTTAAAGTTATTATTTTCTTGCTAAAAGAGTTCAAGAAGTCAATTTGCTCACGATGGTCAGTAGGGGCATAAACGTTGACAACATTTAAGCTGATCTCACCCGGCGTTTTTAAACTCAAGATAATAAATCTCCCATTCACATCGAGTTCCACTTTTTCTGCGTAAAGTGGAAAATTTGGTTTTATAAGAACGCAAACGCCTTTAGAGTGATCTGAACCGTGCGAATAAAACGTTTGGCCACCCCATTCCGCCGACCAGATCTTCTCATCTTTAGGGTTTGAGAACGTTTCTTGAAGAAGGTAAACATTGGCTTTTTGTTTTTTTAGATATGAAAAAATTAACCTTCTTTTTTCCCGATTTCTGAAACCTCTCACATTAAGTGACAAAAACTTCAGAGCAGACATAAAAAAAATTAACGAAATTAAGACAATAGTATCTAATTACCACAAAAACAAGAAACACGTATTACTCACCTTCTCCTGGGAAATGAACAATCAGCCGGCTAACAGCCCCAAACTCCCAGGTGCTAACTAGAGAGGTCAACAACTTAACATGTTTTACTAAACGGTATGCAAAATCTAGAGATTGTTCGATGTTTTGAGTTTTTTAACTTCATCTTAGGAACTAGAGGGCTTTTAAGTCTTCATAAGATTTAATCCTTAATACTTTAGCTAGGGAATCTGTTTTAAGAAATATTTTACCGTCGACAGTCCACGTTTTGCCGTTGTGATATTTTTTCCTGACTTTTCTCGCCTCTTTGAACAGCTCTGCTCTCCAGGCCGTTAAGTTTTCATTGATGAAAATCTTCTCCGTTCCTAAATCTTGTAAGTTCACATTACGAAGACCTAGTCTAGCTTTATATAACTTACTTTTTGCATTGTAATTACTAAAACGAGCGATAATTGGCCGAGGTTTGCCGTTGTTTTTTGTTTGCATTCTGTGAACAATATCGATGTCGCCGCGTGTTAAATTGACTTCCAGAAGCTGTCCTAGTTTGATAACATTCTCCACATTATCTTCTTCTTTCTGTTCGGGAATTCCATGTATCACCAGATTAAATTTTCGGGTGTATTGCTCTAAGACATCGTGATCGGTTTCAACATCGTTGAGTCTTACTTCCATGTTCTCTAACTCCTTGGACGTAGAAATCTGATCTTCGAGGTATTTCACCTTGGATTTTAAGCCATCATTTTCTTTGACTAAGGTTTCTACTTGACTCTTTGTAGAGAGTAAACTTTCTCTCAACTCTTTATAATTTCCCTTTAAAGAATTGACGTCAAGTACCAGCCTCTCCGTATTCAATTTAATTTCTGTAAGAACCTTCCATACATCAGCCATCGAGCGGATTTCGATGACACTCTCGTTGGTCGCCATTGTTGCAAGCCTTCCCGAGTCTGATACTTTGCCTTCCCTGCTTTGGTCAGTTGAACGGCCTTCAGTACTTGACGAACTACTTAATTTCTTTCTTTTCTTCGCTCCAGATTTTGTCATATCGAGTTACTTGCATGTTTTAACTATCATTTTGCCTCTCGAGAGAGCGGACGTTAAACACACGCGTCCATCTTCGACAACCGCTCGAACCCAGTCCCTCGAATACTCAGTATCCATCTTAAGTTGAAGGATGTTTATAAGTGAGTGACTTATATAAAGTAGGTAACAAGTAGGTGTTGATTACAAATTGTAGAATAATAGTTATAAATCAGTGAAAAGGTTACATAATACTTAAGGGGTACAAGGGAGAATAAAAAGTGCGAGTACAAAGCTGTGAAAAATGCTGAATACAAATAGTAATTACTCGGGCTGCCCGCGTCTCGCGGGTCGCCCGGGTCTAAAATTACCGACGGTTCTTCTTTTTCTTCGTCGTCGAGTTTCATCCACAAAGCTCACTTTCGGCGTTTCTGCGCAAGCGCTAACTATTTTTAACAATTCACAACAGCAAGAGTGATGCCTGTTGTCACGTATCGGAAAATGTCGATCCACCTTGTGTCTTTTGAAGTCTGAACAAACAATATGTTAAGAAAAGTGTCTATGCGAATGTTTGCAAGTTCAACGGCGAGAAGAAAGCTTTTAACATGAGTAAACTTAACTCCAGATGGACTGCCCTGTTTCCCCGTTGTTATGGAGAGCGATTGTAAATACTAAGTTTCTGGTAATTTCTAGAATGTTGAGTCACACAATGTTTGTACCAGAACCTTCTCCTACAGGACAAGGTTCTAGAATATTAATTAATTGTATATGAGGATTTCGCTACGAAGCGGTCATTGTTGTTGGTGGTGGCAGGGCGCAAGCCCTCCCCTATAACTGATATACTGGCTATAACCACTATAACGCAAGCTACTGTGGACTACTATAAAGAAAGTGATCAAGAACGATGCTATATTTCAAGCTACTACAGAGTTCTACGAGAAGTGATTCAGTTGTGGATGTTCATTGTGGACTGCAGCAGTCAGAAGATGAAATATAAAGTGAAGTGGAAAAGATTACACAGCTGAGAACTAGAATTGCCTGCTATGGTGGGTTGTTGTTGTCGGCAAAGACCGACTGGAGAAGCTATACCGAGAGAATCATAGAGAGCTATTGAGGAACTTCATTTAAGGTCAAGTGGATCGAAAGGAGATTTCTCCGGAGAAATCGACATTCATTGTGGGTTTGTGTCAGTGGTGAATGAAGTTTTAGCAGTAGGCTTAAGCTAGTTTGATAGCAGATTGTATTGTTTAGAAATCGCTCCTTTGTAATTAGGATTTAGTTACGTATCGTTAAATAAATAAGTTGGGTTTGTAGAAGAGTTTCGCAGTGTATCTTTTCTGTCGGTTGAACGATACCGTAACACCGTGTCGAGGTCCGCTCCATTGAGATGTACCTTTGAAGTCTGAACAACTAATATGTTAAGAGAAGTGTCTATACGAATGTTTGCAAGTTCAACTGCGAGAAGAAAGCTTTTAACATGACCAAAATTTAACTCCAGATGGTCTGCCGTGTTCCCCGTATCCGCTCCATTGAGATGTACATTTTGTTGAATGACTCAAGTACGGGATATCACACACCCCTGAGACTTTGACAGGTAGTTTATTTACTATTTTCCCTCAATATCTCAATTTCTGGACTTTCATTTTTCAATGAAAAGCGATTAGTTTTTACAAATGTACTTGCGTGACTTGAAACTGTCCGAGAAACGTTCCTTTCTTATGTCAGTTGAAATGACCCTGGATCGACGTATTTGTAAACGGCTTCACTCTGCTACTTAATTTTCTACTCAGATTTTACCGAGACTCCATTAACGTTTATCCGAAAAAATCCTACATCGTTCAATAAGCGTTTCCTTTCTCAAACAATTATCCATCGAAGCGAAAGCAAGTGTGCTTAGCTAGGTTTTTTTGGAATCAATACACTATTTTTATCATATTGCATAACGATAAACCTCTGTGGCCTAAAGGTCATTGTTTCTGCCTGTGACGCAGCTAACCGGGTTCAATGTCTTTCAGTGGTATATATCGCGGGCTTTTTTTCTGTTTCTCTTTTTCTTGTTCTTTTAGAAATATTTTTTACAAGTGTTATAATTATTGTTCTCAATGGTTGAACTGTATTTTAGAGGAATATATGTTGATAGGGGTCTAAAGAAATAGACTCCAACACAAGCTAAGCGCAATGCGTCCGATGTAAGAAAGACAGACTTCTCTCTATTCTTTTGTTTAGCGCTAAATTAGGGATACAATACTGTTTTTTGCAAGCCCGAGTTTAGGCTAATTGTAGGCTCTTGTTGTTCGTCGTCGAGTTTCATCCACAAAGCTCACTTCCGGCGTTTCTGCGCAAGCGCTAACCAATAATGGTTATTTTGGAATAAGTAAACAATTTTTACCTCATCTGGGATACTTCACAAATTAATGTGATCAAGTAAGCTGAAACCACTCAAAAGGCACTAAGGCCACAAGGTAGCGGGCATTACCCCTTAAATCTACCATAGCAAAGATTGAGCCCAAGCATTAGCAGCCATGGACAGCTGTTTCGGCCTTGTTAGGCCTCATCAGCATGGCATAGCTAACGCTCAGGCTCAAGTACCCACATATCAATAAAAAAAGCAATGAAAACTTAAAGCTTGTGGGATGTGTCATCTTCTTTTTTAAATATTTTTTTACAAGTGTTATAATTATTGTGAGTTGTAAATGGTTGAGCTGTAAAGCAATTTTCAAGGGATATATGTTTATAGGGGTCTATGGATATACACTGCAAAGAAACAGACACGAACCGATGAATGATGCCTGTTGTCACGTATCGGAAAACGTCGATTCACCTTGTATCTTTGAAGTCTGAACAACCAATATGTTAAAAGAAGTGTCCATACGAATGTTTGCAAGTTCAACTGCGAGAGGAAAGCTTACTTACCTCCAGATGTTTTAAATTTACCCCATGTCCGCTCCATTAAGATGTAGTACATTTTGTTGAATAGCTCAAGTATGGGATATCATAGACCTCTGAGACTTTGACAGGTAGTTTATTCACTATTTTTCCACCATATCTCAATTTCTGGACATTAGTTTTTGAATGATAAGCGATTAGTTTTAACTTGTGTGACTTGAAACTGACCGCAGAGTGAACGTTTGGCTTTCTTATGTTTCAAAATGACCCTGATGTGACGTATTTGTAAACAGTTTCACTCTGTTGATTATTTTCTCCTCACATTCACCGAGACTCCATTAACGTTTATGCGAAATAAAACTACATCGTTCGATACGCGCTTTCTTTCTCAAACAAATATCCATCGAAGCGAAAACAAGTGTGCTTAGTTTTTTTGGAATCAATACACTATTTTATCATATTACATTGCGATGAACCTCAGTGGCCAAGAGGTCATTGTTCCTGCCTCTGATTCAGCTAACCCGGGTTCGATATCTTTTAGTGGCATATACCGCAGGCTTTTTTTTCGTTTCTCTTTTTCTTCTTCTTTTTTACAAGTGTTACAATTATTGTTCTCAATGGTTGAGCTGTAAGACAAGTTTGAAATTTTAGGGGGATATATGTTGATAGGGGTCTCATGAAATAGACTCCAACACAAGCTAAGCAATGTGTCCGATGTAAGAAAGACAGATTTCTCTCTATTCTTTTGTTTAGCGCTAAATTAGGGATACAATGCTGTTTTTTGCAAGGCCGAGTTTAGGCTAGTTGTAGCCTCTTGTTAAAGTGGGTTCAGGGTTCTGAGTCGTGTAAGAATCTATGCTCTTTTAATTGTTTTTCTATCCTAGACTCGGCTCCTACTAACTTAACATCAAAGAAGCCCTTCATATTGAATGGGAACAACCCGCACTGAATAAACAACTCAAACATGTTAATTTAACACTCTTACTTTAATTACTATTTGTATTCAGCATTTTTCACAGCTTTGTACTCGCACTTTTTATTCTCCCCTTGTATCCCTTAAGTATCATGTAACCTTTTCACTGATTTGTAACTATTATTCTACAATTTGTAATCAACACCTACTTGTTACCTACTTTATATAAAGTCACTCACTTGTAAACATCCTTCAACTGAAGATGGATATTGAGTATCCGAAACATGTCTTGTAGATTTAAACGTTGTGTCGTCTTTTTTTAATGTCTCAATGAATGATATACTACTGAAAATTAACTCGCAGCACGTTACTCCACTAGTTATGTTGGATTTTCAAGAGCGCAGCCTTTGGCACTGTAAATCACAAGATTTTTCTTGAAAGGCTGCAGCACGACGTGATTGGCATTTACGGAGTACCTCTGCAATGGTCATACTTGTCAAATAGAAGTCAAAGGACTGCAGTCCAGGAAACCTTATCTCGGAATTTTGAGCTTGATTGTGGGGTTCCCCAAGGTTCCTGCCTCGGTCCATTGCTCTACGTCATCTATGCATCAAACTTGTCCAACATCATTGAACGACATCTTGCTGACGCGCACTGTTACGCTGACGATTCTCAGTTATATCTAAGCTTTAGACCAGCTGATGGATTGTCATCTCAGAATGATGCCATTCAAGCAATGGAAAGATGTATAGGGGATATACGGCACTGGATCGTCTACCCGGGATCGTCTATTACTGAATGATGAGAAGACGGAATTTCTGCTAATTGGCACTCGTCAACAACTGAGTTAAGTCGAGCCACTCCCTTTAAGAGTTGAAACAATGAATATAGAACTCGTGAATTGCGTAAGAAATCTTGGTGCTTGGTTTGATTCGATGTTGTCTATGGAAACTCACATCAACAAAGTATGCAGTTCTGGATTTTGTTATCTGCATAACCTCAGAAGGATTAGAAAATACCTGTCACAAGACTTTCTACTAACTCTTATCCATGCGTTTGTCACAAGTCGGCTAGACTATTGCAATAGTCTCATGTATGGCCTCCCAAAATGTCAAATTTCAAAATTAAGAGAGTCCAGAGAGTACAGAACGCTGCTGCTCGCATTGGTCTTGACCTTACTTAATTCTGTCATATAACTCCTGCACTTCGACAACTTTACTGGCTGACTCATTTTGTGTCGTAAAGCAAATTCAATTCAAGATCCTGCCTCTGACTTTCAAGGCTATTCACGGACTCTCTCCTCTCTACATCAGTGAGCTTATACCTGTCAAACCCAAATCTACCTACGGTCTCCGCTCAAACAACAGTACTCTGCTACTTTATTTGATTTTATATGAAATTTTTGTAAAGCGCTTTTGATCACATCTGGAAATAGCGCTATAGAAACTTTTAATTTATTAATTTATTATTTATTATGCACCAGAGGGTATCCCGAGTAAATGCTCATAGCGCGTCTTTTTCAGTTATTATTTTTATTTAGGTGGCTGTACGGGCCCTTTGATTTGTATCGGAAGGGAATTTTGAGAGATGACCTCTAGAAAAGAGAGCTTCCTTAAAGGCCACATTGAACGAGTAACGACCTGATCACTTCTTCGAGGTGCTTTAAGTTTTTCAGAGGGGGAATCACAGAAAATTTAGCAGTTGCATTGCAGAGAATTTCAATTTTTGTTTTAATTGCGTCCAATTAATCTTTTTAAAAGGGAGTTTGATTAGTTCACTTTGCGGTTGGTATTTGTCGGCAAAACAAAATAATAGGAGAATGCAACAAAATTTCCGTTCAGTCCGTGTTATTCACGTTTGTTAACGAACACTAAGGGCCTGTTCGCACTTCGCGAAATTTTGTTTGATTTGCCAAAAAATCTGTCAACGCGAAGCCATTTCTAACGGTGGCCCACAGGGGCAAAACACAACTCAATATTTGGTTGAAAACACAACAAAATTTCGTGGTGCAAAACAACGTTTCGTGATACAAAACAATATTTCCTGAAACACAACAAAGTTTCGCGGTACACAACAATATTTCTTAAAACACAACAAAGATT
>JAEMWC010000553.1:62500-80000 GCA_016490735.1 Pachyseris speciosa | reverse complement strand
TGATCTAACTTACAAACTGTGTTATCCAGATGGGAGTGAAGTTATAAATAAACTTGCTGACGCACACCTTGAGCCTTCATGCTTCTTTCTGCACTAGGACAATATTTATAATCCTTCCGCATCCAAGCGCCACTGTTCTGACAGAACATGGTGGCGAAGGCACGAGATCGTGAGCTCAACTCAATCATGTGATCTGAAGTTGCCCGAGCTTGTTACCAGTCTCCTGAAAATTTTGTTTTGTATTACAAAATTTTGTTTTGCATCGCGAAACTGTGTTGTTTCAGGAGGAAAATTTGTATCACGAAATTTTGTTTTGTAACACGAATCTTCGTTGTGTTTCAGGAAAAATTGTTGTGTTCTCAAATTTTTGTTGTGTTTCAGGAAATATTGTTTTATATCACGAAACTTTGTTTTGTTTCGGGAAATATTGTTGTGTATCGCGAATCTTTGTTGTGTTTTAGGAAATATTGTTGTGTATCGCGAAACTTTGTTGTGTTTCAGGAAATATTGTTTTGTATCACGAAACGTTGTTTTGCACCACGAAATTTTGTTGTGTTTTCATCCAAGTATTGAGTTGTGTTTTGCACTTGTGGGCCACCGTAGTACATTTCTAGTGCGAACGATTTTTTGCACCCCCCAAAATTTTTGCAAGCGCAACGAAACTTCAAAGATTCCGTCGACTAGCTTTGGAGGCGGTAAAAATTTTGTCAGGCGAGAAAATCCTTTGTTCGTTGTCATCCATCCGTCATTGGGTCATGAAATTGATGACGGACTCCTTCAGTGTGGTTTTGCGGTTGCCTTGCATTAGAGCCATCTGTCACTAAAAAAATTCGCATCTTTATGTGCGAACAGGATTACGAAAAACAAAAAAATTGGTGATTACAAAATTTTCATTTTTTTGTATACGCCAAACTCAAATTTTCGTCTTAGTGCGAACAGGGCCTAACTCTCCTCCTCTTTTAAAAATAAGAAAAATGCATGAAATGTACAAAAAAACCGTGTGACAGGTAACCGGAAGTCCGCTTTCATAACACTGTATATGCCTGGCCACTTAGCTATTACACCATTGTTTAGAAGGAGCGAGAGCTTTTGAAGTTAAATTGTTGTTAATTTCATGTCTTTCATTGATACCTCTAGGAAAAAACAGCGAAAAAATAGAGGTCCGGTCGATCGGCAATATGCACTGCCCTCAAGAGTTTAAGGGCTTCTGTAGACGATCGCACTTTGTGTGAGCTAAGGTAGGCATCTTCATCTCAACAACAAAGTTTAATATGCATACCAACGGCGATGTGTTGGGTGACGAAGGAAGACAGGCGCTGGATGCTTGTGTGAAGGTGAAGATTTACGGAAAGCCGGAAAACATACCGAAGTATCATTGGAAGGCAGCGAAGGATCGATTAGAGAAATGTTGTGGCGGTGGCTGGTATGTACGTGGAGATTGGTATTCGGTGTGCGGATACCATGATCGTTTTAAATGCGGCTACCTCATGCTACCCATGTACTTCAATGAAGAGGGTTTTCCAGACGAAGAGAGGCTTTATGACATTATTGACATCCACGGTGCGCTTTGTAAGTTTGATGAAAAGCCTTTTGTTGAAAAGTACCCAATCGCAGACACAGGGAGTAGAGCAGATGAATTGAGAGAACTGATCGACAAGAGAAGAGCTGCTATTGAAATAGAGTGCCAAGAAGCTGTTAATAATCCAGCTGGCAAACGGCAGTATTCCTGGCTTGTGGCACAGCGCCGAGTGAGGGACTGCTTTGCTGGCAACTTTGCAGAGGATAGAGTGTTGCTTAAATTTGAGGAAGACCGTGTTCCAAACCAGCATTACAACATTTTTGATATTCATGATGCTGTTGAATTTTGGGAGAAGGCATTGTTACTTGGTATGAAGCATGCTACAATTTATGATGATCGTTATAATGAGACTAACTGGTTGAAGAATGACAATGAGCAAAGGCTCAGGGAAGATGTTGAACGAGAGTTAAATAGAGCCAAATTTGCTACTGAGAACATGGTAAAAGAATACATGTATTCGCAAGAAGAGGCGAAGCAGAGAGTGAAGGATTGTTATGCAAACTTTTTCAACCGGTTTCCTACTGCTGATGAACATATAAGCTTTCTACTTCCCCTTAAATATGACCAGAATGGAGTTCTCAATCAAAGTTACATTATTTTAGACATTGAAAAAGCAGTCCAACATTTACAGCAAACAAAGTGTCTTCAAAACTATCCAGATGATGAAGGACCTGAAAATGATGAACTAATGAAGTCTGTTGAAGAGCACAGTTCTGGTGTCAAAGAAGAATACAGGAAAGCCAAATCTGGGTTACACAGATACTCCCCTGATGAGGCAGAGCAGAAGGTTAGAGGTTGTTTTGTAAATGCCTTGAAACAAGAAGCTGTTTTATTTCATGCAAATGGTAAAGTAAGAATCCAAGCCTTCGACCAAACCTATGACATTTTTGATATTCAAAGAGTTATTTTTCATTTTGAAGAAACAGGAAGATACATGTATCAAATGTGGAGCGATGATTCCCAGAACGGAGGGAGTCAGTTAAAGCAAATAGGGATGCTGTGACCTAAAGAGTACCAGCAAGCCAAAACAAAACTGCAAGGATATTCATGGAATGAGGCAGAGCATCGAGTAAGAGATTGCTTTGCAGGTGCCCTTGTGGACGATACAGACATTTTGCTAAGCAAAGAAAAGAGAAGTGGTGTTCCAAAGACCCAGCAAACTTATGACATTTTTGACATAAAAAAGGCAGTTGATCATTTTGATGTAAAACCATGTTTTGATAAGTACCTACAGAGTAGAACTGTAGCAGATGGAGAGTTCTGTAAACTTCAGAATGAAAAGGCTGATGAAGAAAGGGCTAAAATTGAAGAAGAGTATGCTGAAGCCACTAAGGAAGTTGAAATTGAGCATGGTTCTGGGTTTGTTTTCCATGATCATTTTGTAATTACCAATAAGCATGTTATTGAGGATGTCATTGATGGTGCAGTGTTTGATAAACATAAGGAACTTTATGTTTCTAATTCAGCCATTGGAGAGCTTCCTTGTGAAGTCATTCACTGTGATGCAGGTAAAGATTTAGCATTGCTTTACTGTCCTGGACTTAACTTGAAACGAAACAGAATTTTTCCATTACAAACTTTCTACCCAACCTCTGTTACCTTGGATGCCAATTTTTGCTTTTGGTTTTCCCATGAGTCACACAGGAGAAACAGCTCTTTTTGTGACTGGTCATGTTTCTGGTTCCAAGGAAACCTTGTCAGGTCACACATTAACTGTGCTAAACTGTGCTCTAAATTCTGGTAATTCTGGGGGCCCAATTCTTTGTTGGGACAAAGGCCAACTGAAGGTGTAGGTGTTGCAACACAGAAGCACGTTAAAGAGATTTTAACAGTGGATGAGAGGGAAAAAATTGAAAAAATACGAGAATCGTTGCAGACCAGTACCATTTCTAGTCTTTCAGATGATGTTATTAAGTATGCAACATTTGACCGAGAAACGTCTGGACCTTATCATCCACGAGCCGACCCTTGCCAAACAGCTATGTTTTTACTGACATTAAAACTGTACGATGCACTGGAAACCCATTCTCAGTTTAATTTAAGTAATGCATTACCTGGGTATTGTGTGGTAGAATTCATCAAAGAGTGTATCAGTAAATACAGTGGGGTTGAGGGAAAAGAAGAGTTGGCTGTGGTAGTCAAGTGGTCTGAGGATCGTGTTAACATTTTACCCTCGGCTGAGTAATCTGCTTCTCAACGTTGTATTCAGTGAGGACTAAAAGTTGAAGGTTGACATTTGCTTTGTGAAACTGGGCTGTCATTAAGGGCTGGGACTTTCCCCCGATTATTTTGAGTTAGATCCCTAGCTTCTCTGATAGGAAAACAGAGCGTTGACTATACCACATTTAAGCTGGAATCCTAGCTACCTTTTGCATATGTGTGTCTTCTTAAGAAGTTAGTGACAGCCTTGGTGAAAGTTCATCTGTGATGAGGATCTTTGATTAAACATTAATTAAAAGTTAAAGTATACAATCAGTGGATAATTAAGCTTAATCATGGTTCTAAGTTTAGAGAGTAAGGATAAAATCCTGAAATATGCTATACACGATGGTGAAACCTATTCACCATAAAAAGAGAAAAAGTATGTTGATAAAATATGGTGCTATGTACAAAATGCTCAAACATTCAGATCATTCACACTCCAAGTAACACCTAAAGGATGATTCTTATATTTTGTTTTTTTTTTCTACATGAAAATGTTTTCATGTTCAGATTGTGGATAAGAATTAATTTTTATTACATAGTTATGGATTCTTTAGCAGCTAATTGTAATAAATTACCTAATACATTCTTAAATTTTAAATGTTGCAATTAATGATTCTAGCTTGCAGAAGGCAAAAAAATATCCAGGTTAGCACTGTAGCATTTTATTCCTGACCATACCATAGAATTGAGCATTGTTCCAAATCATTAAAACTCGAGCTTAAAAAAAAGTATTAGGGACATATCAACAACTGATCTTTTAGGGTCGCATTCAGCTTAGAATTAGCATTGTATTGATTAGATGAAAAAAGTGTATATAGCCAGATGCTTGTTTGAATGCTAAAAGGCAATTTGTTCAGTCATTTTGGTCAGTTTGCCATCATTAAAAAAAACATGTTAATCATATTTGCTTGATGAGTTTTTAAGTGGTACTTCTTTTATCGTAAGTTTGAGTCCCTGTTATTAACCCACTTTTTCTTCCCCCCCCCTCCTCCCCCCTAGCAATGCATACAAACAAGGGGTGTCTGAAAAGATGCTTATTCATTGAAGTTGTAACTCTGTGGTGGACCAGCATGTTACATGAGTACTTAAGGGGTGGGGGGGGGGGACCTATGAACAGGCTGCTTAGTTAGGTATTGGGGACAGTGACATTATGTGCTTCTTGTGCCACATACTTCAATATAGGGCCTCTTGCCCTCTGCAAATGTGAGTGAATGTTATATTGCCACATACATGTAAACTTCATATTACAAAAACTGGCTTGCCAAGGGACTAAAAGGTGATGCTTTGATAACCCTACTGTGTTATTCCACTTAGAATAATCTCTTAGTTAGGACCCCCACCCCTATGGGAATTCCAATTTTGTATTCTGAGACCCCCTCCCCTAATAATTTCCAATGACTGCTGTCAAGGAGGGGGAATTTCCTAGAATCACCCAATGAAGGTTCCTTTAGTGACCCTTAAAGATATTGCAACTATGCTCAAGGTATTTAATTGTGTTGAAAAATGTATTGATTAGATGAAAAAAGTGTAGACCATAATACTTTATAGTCAGATGGGTGTTTCAATGTTAAAAGGCAATTTGTTCTGTAATTGTGGTCAGTTTGCCATCATTAAAAAAAAATATGTTAATCATATTTGCTTGATGAGTTTTTATGTGATGCTTGCTTTTTTCTTACCATTGTTGTAAGTTCTGGTTGGATTGAAAATAAAAGGGCTGGATTTAATTTACTGGTAAAGTTTTTGTAGTAAGTTCAAGGCCCTGTGATTAGCCCACTTTTTCTTTCTTCCTCTAGCTAGACATATAAACAAGGGCTGTTTGAAAATGTGCTTATTCATTGAAGTTGTAACTGGTGGATCAGCATGTTACCTAATGTGTGGGGTGGTGGGTGGGGGAGGGGGGAGGGAGGGTAGCCTGCTTAGTAAGGTATTGAGTGACACTACCGTCATGCTGTGCTTCTTGTGGCACATACCTCAATATGGGCCTGTTTGAATGTGGGGGTTGCAGTGCGGAGGGGTAGGGAATTCATTATTGCCACAAACTTCATGTTACAAAAACTGGCTAATGCCAAGTGACTGAAATGCAATGCTTAGCCCTACTATGTTATTCTACTCAGAAAATAGCCATTTGTTACCGGTGGGGATCTGTTGACTAGGACCGCGACCCCTATAAGCTTATAACACTTTCATTTCAAAATTTTGTATTTTGAGACCCCCTCCCTTCAAAATTTCCAACCTGGCATGGGGAGGGTGGAGAAGAATAAAATGTGAAAAGTTCCTGGAATCACACAATGGAAGTTTCCTAATAATAACTAATATTTCCCAAGGGGATCCAATTTGCTAAGGCAGTTTTCAGAGGAGCCCTCCTAATTTATTTAACTTAAATAACAATGGATGAAAAGTAAAATTATATGTACCTAATAATGAAAAGAGGTAAATTCTTCAAGTAGAAAATAAAAGTAACATCAGAATTTTAAAATCAGAGTCTTTTAAAAACGTTTTTGGTTTGGTTTTAAAAATAGATAAAATATTGGCCTCTTTCAAGTCAATTGGAAGGCTCATTCCAGTCTTTTACAGCTTGGAAGGTGAAGATTTAAGTGGTCCTTTAAGATATTGCAGATATGCTCAAATGGATTCTTTTATGTTTTCTTAGGAGAAGAAGTCTAAACCAGCTGCCTCGGTAGAGGACAGTGCATGATGAAGAGGTACTGTTTAGGGAGGGGAGGGTGGGGAAATTAAGGGATGTCTTGTCTAGCGTAACTTTACTTCTCAGTCTTTTCATGCCTTCTTCCTACATAATTGAACCCAATTTGTATACTTCAAATAGCTTTTGTACAAAACTCAAACAACTGCAGTGAAACTTTAAATGGAACCGACTACGGTATTATTTTTGAAGCCAACATTATGTATTTGAGTGCATATTGGTTCATGAAAAAAGAAACCAACTGGGCTGCATGATCTGGATTTCATAATAGGGACTAAGAGGGACTAATTACAAAATCTCATGTTCCAAAAGAGGGGGTGGTCATTACAAAGCCGACTTTCAAATGGGGTTGGGTTGGGGGTGGGGGGGGGGGGGGGGGGCTTACTTTGAGGAGATAAGATAAGATAAGATAAGATAAGATAACTTTATTTATACACGGTATTTCCATCAGCTTAATTAATTATTATCAACTAACTCTCTATCTACTTAATTACAATCACAAGAGAATAAAAAATAAAAACAATAAAAAACAAAAGGCTGCTTTTCTTGGAGGCCGTGTTTAAAATCTTACTTAAAACTTACTTAAGACTGTGGCGACTCAATTTATTTTTAAAATCTTTCAAGGAAGTCGCTTGTCTTAATTCCGGGGGTAAACTGCTCCACAACTGAGCTCCACTGTACGAAAGACTTCTCTTTAGGTAATCAGTGCGGGGTGCACACTATCGCGAAAAACAAAACTAGATCTTAAATATTCAGGCGTCATGTCATGTAATATTTTGTACAACACAATACATTTCTTTTCTAATCTTTGATGCCAGAGTTCTCGTCACCGTAGTGCCCGGAACAATTCATTCAAATTACTGTCATAAGAAGCTTTCATCAAAATGCGAGCTGCCCGATTTTGAAGCTTTTGAAGTCTATCAGAAAGGCCTTTGTTACAGTTTCCCCACACCTCACTACAATAATCGAAGTGAGGCTGAACGAGGCTATTATAAACATTGACTACAATATTAAAAGGGATTTGATGTCGTATGCGCTTTATTGCACCAATGGCAGAAGCAATCTTTTTGCAGATATTTTCTATATGACTTTCCCAATTTAAAGTTTGATCGATGTAGACCCCGAGAGATTTAGTTGATGCTACCTGCTCCACGGTCATGTTATTTATAGTTAGAGAAGGACAATCTGAAAGATTCGATAACTTCTGTCTGGATGCAATTAGCATAAACTCGGTTTTTGTCAGGTTCAAGGTAAGCTTGTTAACTGATAACCAAGTGTACACTTTGTTTAGATCATAATTAAGACAATCATTTACACCATGGACGTCGGCACTAGCAAACGTCAAGCTAGTATCATCAGCGTACATTCTTGGTTGTGAAAAGTGTAAGCAATTTGGTAAGTCATTGATATATAATAGAAAAAGTAGTGGTCCTAGGATTGTTCCTTGGGGAACGCCACATTTCAAAGATCTCGGGGTTGATTTACAACAATTAATTTGACAAATTTGAGTACGGTTATCTAAGTAAGAGGCAAACCATTTGTAACTAGACTGACGTATCCCATAATATTGCAATTTACGTAACAAAATCTCGTATCAAAGGCCTTTTTAAGGTCTAAAAAGACAACAGCGTTGATGAGTCCACGGTCAATATTCATAGCCCAACTATCGGTAGCCTCAAGCAGTGCCGTAACCGTAGAATGTAGAGAACGGAAACCGGATTGGTGACGTGTCAGAAGACTATTCTTACTTAGATAGTGATATACCTGGTCATAAATTATTCGCTCAAAAACTTTGGCTACTACTGGGATTACAGATATTGGTCGATAATTTGTCGGCTCATTACGCTTCCCGGAGTTTTTGTACAATGGAGTGACTCTAGCAGATTTCCATTCATCAGGGAAGATGCCAGTTATCAAGGATTGATTGAATATTACAGTAAGAGATTCAGAGAGTAAGTCAGGGCATTGCCTCAATAATTTCGCCGAAATGTTATCTAATCCAGTTGCCTTTGACTGGCAAAGTTTTGATAGGAGTGAAAAAATTTGTGCAGTTGTTGTTTTTTCAAAACTGAAATTTTCATCAGTTTCACTAAGAAAGTCTTCGAAGGAATTATCAACCTCCGTTACATGACTGCTAAGGTCAGGCCCAATTTCTGTAAAAAAAGAGTTTAACATTTCTGCCACATCAGCTTGGTTTTTTGATTTTGTTCGTTGTAGTCTATCTCGTTTATTACAGTTTTATTGGACTTGCGTGATGTCAGTTCGTTAATAGTTTTCCATGTTTTGCGTTGATCTCCAGAGCAATTATTAAAGACATTATTATAGTAAGCCTGTTTGGCAGTATTAATATCCCGATTTACTTGATTTCTCATCGTTCTAAATTGGTTCCAAGTAGATGGATCGTTAGTCTTAATGGCTTTACGTTTAAGACGGTCCCTGTAATTCATCCGCTTTTTTAAAATAGTAGTTATCCATGGAGATTTAGAACTACGCGTCCTTTTGGTCTTCAGTGGAGCATGTCTATCGCAGACAGTTAAAAATAAATCTTTCCACTTCTTCCACATATCATTACGGTCATGATAATGCTTAAGGTCATCCCAAGGTTGCGCAAAAATATCAGCTCGAAAGTTAGCGCTATTGAAATGTTTGAACTGTCGATAACTTATTAAGTTGATTCCCTTAGCAGCAGAGGGAATTGAAATTTTTCGGAAAAACATAAACTAAACTGTGATCACTAATGGCGATGTGAGAGACTCCAGAACAATATACATTGTCTGGTTGATTGGTAAAAATTAAATCAATTAGAGTACTTGTTAAAGGTGTGATTCGAGTTGATTCATAAATAAGTTGTTTCAAACCATAAATGTCAGTAACGTTCAGGAGAGCCTTTGCATAAACATTGTCTTTTGATAACAAATCACAATTCATATCCCCCATGAGAAAAAGCTCAACATTTTCTGAATCTAATTTGCCTAACAATGCGTCAAGGTGCGAAAAAAGTTCTAGAGGAGAATTTGGAGGTCTATACCATGAAGTGACGACAAAAGGTTTTGAGTTGGGTTTACGAATTTCGATCGATAAAATTTCAAGAAACTGGTTGTCCAAATCTTTGCGGATGGAATAATTTATGTTTGAACTAATGTAAAAACATACACCGTCACCGAACCTGCCATTTATAGGCCTATCGCGGCGGATGATATCATAACCCTGGACATTTACCTCTTGATCGGAAATATTTTCGTCTAGCCTGGTCTCATTTATGGCCAATACGTCGATGCTTCGATCATTTAAAATAATGCGGAGTTCGTCTATATGTTTCAAAAGACTTGTAATATTCAAACTGGCCATTTTAAATCCACGGCACTTTGGAATAATAGTATTTGAATTGCCCCGGGCAGTACTTGTGGGGGTGAAATCAGCTGTCGTCACAGTTTCCAAGTAAGAGTCGAATCAATGGACAATATTATTAACTAAATTGCTAGCTAAAATTGCAATACCTTTCCTATTAAGGTGGAGCTTTCGATTGTTCAGACATGACTCGTCAATGTTCGGGTGTTGGACAAAACCCCATCCGTTCTGATTGCAGAAGGTCTTTAAGATTTTAATGCAGTCAGTTACCTTCTTTGTAAGTGAGTCGTCATCTAATCTTGGTGTTATTGCTGAAATGGTTACTCGGGTGTCAGGGGAAGAAGAAGCGACCATATTCCCCAGATCCACAATCTTTTCTGCTACGTTCCGCGGGGACGTTGAGCTGCTTAAATCATTTGTACCGACATGAAGTAATATCATTTTCGGTTTTGCTTCCAGGCAAGGCTGTAGATAATGTTTCATATCGGCAGTTGTAGCACCAGGGAAACTTCTCACAGCAACGCGACGCTTTGCTGCCCTACTCAATAGGTCCCTGCGAAGTCC
Source organism: Pachyseris speciosa (assembly GCA_016490735.1). Lineage (NCBI taxonomy): Eukaryota > Metazoa > Cnidaria > Anthozoa > Scleractinia > Pachyseridae > Pachyseris > Pachyseris speciosa. Next base: position 69,603 of record JAEMWC010000553.1, on the reverse strand, counting down.
CTTGATTATCGAGTCTCCAACAATGACTGTTTCCTCATTTGATCTCTTTTTTTCTTCACGGTTTTCCCTTGCGCCGCTGGCCTCATTCGGTGGTTGTTCAATTTGGGAAGCCTTCTTTTTTTTCTTCCCTTGATTTGATTTGGACTTTGTTGAATCACGATGGGTTGTAGGCTCGACACATTGCCAGCCATCAGGAGGAAGTTGAGAATGCTGTGACGTTGTTACGGTTTGATCCGTGGAAAGAATTCTTATAGCTTCCATCAGACTTGCCCTTTCTTGTTGAAGATTTTGAATTTTCTCTTCGTATTCCCGCACATTTTAATTTATATTCGTCAATTTCACGTTCCAATGCAGCCGTTTGGGACTGTTTCGCGGGTAATTCAAATTCAAATTTTCGGTGAATAGCGTTTACTGCTTTCCGAAGCTTGTCAATCTCATTTTTAACTGTTTCAGAGTCAGATATAATTGAATCTTGTACGTTTAAATCATCCGTCGATGTAATATTTTCTGGAGAAGTGTACTGATCATCAGGTTCTTCGTTGATCACAATGGTGCCGCTGTTGTTATGCTCGGCAGTTTCTTCAGTTAACTTCTCGGCAGGCTGTATGTTATTCACAACCTCTTTAAGAATAAGTTTTACATCTTCAGCCGCTCTCCCTTGCACTTGGAGTGTCTTCGTGTTTCGATAGAACTTGAATGTTGCATCAGATAACTTTAGAATTGCACAGGAGCTGTTATATGACTTGGTTAACTTGTCACTATTGCCGCCATCGACTGCATCATCAGTTGGTCTAGTTAATCTCGCGACGATAAATGTTTCGAGATCCTCAAGAGTGCCGTTCCAACTAAATCTGTTCTTAGCTGCATTGTACAACAAATATTGATCGAGATTCAACGATTTGTTATCGTAGTACACAGAGGCAGTGGAATCAGAAACGGTTGAAACGGAGCTGGCGGTTGCATGTGCGTCCTCCATGACGGTTCTATTTACCACTCCAGTCAGTTGATCAAAAATCAGCTATGCATGGCATCAGCGTGACCCAGCAGAAGGCATTGTACACCCCATTACTAGGGGTGTACAACTCCCATACTAAGCCTATGTCACAGCATTTTTACAGACCGATCTACTTTTAGACTATCTTTTCCTGCGAAAAAGGACAACAAGGATGGTGACGGCAACGAGAGGCCACAAAACAATAGTTTTAGTGAGCAAAAACAAAGGCTTTGTACGTGTAGATACTTGTGGCACATGCAGCGACTTGTGATTGGTCATTGGACTCCTGTGGGAGTCTGATTTTGGTGGGAAATTCAATCTAAAAATAAATTGGTCTGTGAAGATGCCGTGACAGTAATATGGGGCAGTTGTACTAAAGCTTTTTCCAGTAACATGAACTAATAAAATCGATTCATAAAAAGGGAAGCAATAGCAAATATTACGCTGTTTCAGGAAATCTCCATACCCTATCCCCACATAAAGTAAGAAATAAATTCCATGGGAGGGGTGGGTAGAAGGCTAAACTGGAATCCCCAGAGGAGTGAAGATATTAAAACTGAAGCATTTTCGATGGGTGTGGTGAGGATATTTTGTGTAACAGCACAATTCTGAGGGCACTATCCATCTGTAATAAGAGTCCTATTTCAATATATAGATTTTTGAAGAGAATGGTAAACCGATTGAAATTACTTGTTGTAAAACCTCTGGCAACGAGGACGAGATTTGACAGCGAGGTTTAGTATGGTGCCTTGTAACACAGAGGAATTTTTGTGAGGTTAATGATGATGTGGGAGGACCAGATCTTAGCAAGAGCTATCAGCGTACATGTAGCTAGCCCTATTTTTTTATCCTTAACCAAGACCTTCTTTCCTGTCTTTGTGTAAAACATGGCTACAATAAGAGAAAAAGGGACTAAAACTTGCCATTTCTTGTTTTCTTACAGATTGCTCATGGAACAGATTTTGACCCAAGGATGCAAGATCAAGTGCGAAATAAAATGAAGAAAAGAAAAACAGAAGATGAAGAAATAGCTGACCTGGATGGAAAAACAATGAAGGATGCATCTGGAAAGAGGTTGGTTTTTTAGCCAAAAAATACATATTCTTTGGAAGGTATGTCTATCATTTAGTTAATGAAGATGATCAGGGTGCTTCATGATCTTGGTTCAAGTGGTTACATTTTTGTCGAAAGTATATCTGTTGTGGTTAATTGTAATCCTTGGTTTAAATTTTTTATCCCTTTGTTTTAAACTAATTACCATACATTACCAAACATTACCATACATTTCCATACCCACAAAGAAAAGGGAAATAAAATTAAAATTAAAGCAAGGATGACATTAAAACATATCCATTGACTATCATATTTCTTTTGACCACTGGAATATAGATAGTCACGTCACCACTTCCAAACACCCACAACCCAACCCTCCTCCCTCTCAACCCAATATTGAATGCCCCTACTCATGGCACACTCACCCCCATGTTGAATGCCCCTACTGATGGCACACTCACCCCCATGTTAAATGCCCCTACTAATGGCACACTCACCCCCATGTTGAATGCCCCTACTAATGACGCACACACCCCCATGTTGAATGCCCCTCCGATGGCGCACTAACCCCCATGTCGAATGCCCCTACTTATGGCACACTCACCCCCATGTTGAATGACCCTGCTGATGGCACAATCACCCCCATGTTCCATGCCCCTGCTGATGGCGCACTAACCCCCATGTTCAATGCCCCTACTGATGGCACACTCACCCCCATGTTGAATGACCCTGCTGATGGCACAATCACCCCCATGTTCCATGCCCCTACTGATGGTGCACTCACCCCCATGTTGAATGCCCCTACTAATGACGTACACACCCCCATGTTGAATACCCCTACTGATGGCACACTCACCCCATGTGGAATGCCCCTACTGATGGTGCACTCACCCCTATGTTGAATGTCCCTACTGATGGCGCTCTCACCCCCATGTTGAATGCCCCTACTGATGGCGCACTCACCCCAATGTTGAATGCCCCTTCTGATGGCACAATCACCCCCATTTTGAATGCCCCTACTGATGGCACACTCACCCCTATGTTGAATGCCCCCATTGATGGCACACTCACCCCCATGTGAATGCCCCTCCTGATAGCACAGTCACCCCCATGTTGAATACCCCTACTGATGGCACAGTTAGCCCCATGTTGAATGCCCCTACTAATGGCACACTCACCCCCATGTTGAATGCCCCTACTGATGGTGCACTCACCCCCATTTTGAATGCCCCTACTGATGGCACACTCACCCCTATGTTGAATGCCCCCATTGATGGCACACTCACCCCCATGTGAATGCCCCTCCTGATAGCACAGTCACCCCCATGTTGAATACCCCTACTGATGGCACAGTCAGCCCCATGTTGAATGCCCCTACTAATGGCACACTCACCCCCATGTTGAATGCCCCTACTGATGGTGCACTCACCCCTATGTTGAATGTCCCTACTGATGGCGCTCTCACCCCCATGTTGAATGCCCCTACTGATGGCGCACTCACCCCAATGTTGAATGCCCCTTCTGATGGCACAATCACCCCCATTTTGAATGCCCCTACTGATGGCACACTCACCCCTATGTTGAATGCCCCCATTGATGGCACACTCACCCCCATGTGAATGCCCCTCCTGATAGCACAGTCACCCCCATGTTGAATACCCCTACTGGTGGCACAGTCAGCCCCATGTTGAATGCCCCTACTAATGGCACACTCACCCCCATGTTGAATGCCCCTACTGACCGCACACCCACCCCCATGTTGAATGCCCCTACTGATGGCGCACTCACACCCATGTTGAATGCTCCTAGTTATGGCACAGTCACCCCCATGTCGAATGCCCCTACTGATGGCACAGTCAGCCCCATGTTGAATGCCCCTACTGATGGCACACTCACCCCCATGTGGAATGCCCCTACTGATGGCACACTCACCCCCACGTTGAATGCCCCTACTGGTGGCGCACTCACCCCCATGTTGAATGCCCGTACTGATGGTGCACTCACCCCCATGTTGAATGGCCCTACTGATGGCGCACTCACCCCCATGTTGAATGCCCGTACTGATGGTTCACTCACCGCTATGGTTAATGCCCCTACTGACGGTGCACTCACCCCCATGTTGAATTCCCCCACTGATGGCGCACTCACCCCCATGTTTTATTCTCCTAGTCATGGCATTCTTAATAAGTCAGCCCTTACATACACACATACATACACACATACATACATACACACACACACATACATACATACATAACTTTATTTTTTCTTCGGATTTAGATATAGCATACATGACGCTAGTTTCTCCGAATGACATAACAAATAACTAATTAACTAGCTAAATAAATAAATACATCAAGTGAAATAATATAGGAACGTTACAACAATAAGAGTGTTTCAATAAAAGTATATCAATATAGCAATGCCCGGCCTTGGAAAATATGCCGCTTAACCCCGCGCCGAAAACCAGCCAGCGTCTCCGATCGCCTGACATCATCGGGAAGCCTGTTCCACTCATGCGCGCCAAAATAACGAAAAGAATGGAGACCATACGTGGTTGTTTTTACAGTAGGGAGTTCCAAAATAGCGTGGCCCCTGAGCGAGTACGCCGACGTCCGCTCCTTAAGATGCGATATCAAATAAGACGGGGCAGCCCCATGCAAACACTTAAAAGCAGTGATGAGCATGTTCTGAACCCTTATCTGTTCCAGATTTACCATTTCCAGTTTCCGTAAACATCTCATCATAACCGTTCTCCTTATCATTAAGCACTACCCTTAACGCTTGTTTATTTACGTGTTCTAGCTTATCCCTGTCCCTCGCACTACAAAAGTGCCATACGTCACTACAATAAAAAAAGACTGGTTGAATAAAAGCATTATAAAGCCTAAGCATCAAAAGGGGACAATGGAATTGAATTCCTGAAGCGTGGATGCCCACGATCAAACAACACAACAGCCGATCAGTACCAAAGCGAACCGCTGAGGGAACAATTTCTAGTCTGAACGACAAGGATCGAGATCCTCCAATCAACAACAGCCTAAGCGAGGATCGAAACGCACCAACCACCACCAGCCACGGTGCTTCTTATACTCACACGCAGCCAGTCGACACCATCGCCTGATGAAGACCGGCAGTATAGCGGTCGAAACGTCGCGATCCACATCTTTGTGACTCAATCGTGAGACAAAAGATTAACTCAGCTATCAAGGATAAAATTTCAAGTTTTTGGATTGAAGGTCAATAACAATAAGAATCATAACAATAACAATAACATCATAGATAAATTAAGCAATGAAAACGTAAAGCTTGTGGGATGTGGCTGGAGTGACAAAGATACTTCACAAATTAATGTGATCAAGTAAGCTGAAGCCACTCGAAAGGCACTAAGGCCACATGGTAGCGGGCATTACCCCTTAAATCTACCAAAGCAAAGATTGATCCCAAGCATTAGCAGCCATGGACAGCTGTTTCGGCCTTGTTAGGCCTCATCAGCATGGCATAGCTAATGCTCAGGCTCAAGTACCCACATATAAATAAAACAAGCAATGAAAACGTAAAGCTTGTGGAATGTGGCTGGAGTGACAAAGATACTTCACAAATTAATGTGATCAAGTAAGCTGAAGCCACTCGAAAGGCATTAAGGCCACATGGTAGCGGGCATTACCCCTTAAATCTACCAAAGCAAAGATTGAGCCCAAGCATTAGCAGCCATGGACAGCTGTTTCGGCCTTGTTAGGCCTCATCAGCATGGCATAGCTAATGCTCAGGCTCAAGTACTCACATATCAATAAAACAAGCAATGAAAACGTAAAGCTTGTGGGATGTGGCTGGAGTGACAAAGATACTTCGCAAATTAATGCTTGGGCTCAATCTTTGCTTTGGTAGATTTAAGGGGTAATGCCCGCTACCATGTGGCCTTAGTGCCTTTCGAGTGGCTTCAGCTTACTTGATCACATTAATTTGTGAAGTATCATAGATAAATTGACTGGCAACTGCATGGCATAAAGTTCCAAGTGACTTTTGTTATGATAACTTGTTTTGTTCGGGAGGGGGGGAATACATTACAGCTCTAGTTGGTGAAGTAATGAGGGAAGGGCCGCTCCTTCTTTACGCGAACTGCAATGCTTATAATTATTAAAGGCTAGTTTTAAAATATGCCAATAATCTTGAAACTTTAAGGTCAAGAACCAGTGATGAATTTGTATTATTGCGTCAACTCACTGACATTTCTAGATCTCTATTTTTCTGACAGGCATACTAGAGAGAGAAAACTTGAAGGATATTGGTAAGTGGTTCATTATGTTTTAAAAGGAGCAGAATTCGCAAATCATGTAAGGCTTAAACTTCCATTCATTACATTTTAATGCAAGTGTGCGTGCGCAATTTTCCTGAAGTTGTGCGCGTGCTTGCTTATTTAGTTTACGTGTGCTTAGTTCGTTATTTAACGTACTCCTATTATTTTACGTTGTTTTCCTTGCTAATATGTATTGTCAATAACTGTGCTCACAGTGTGGGTGGCTCCTCCTAAAATGTTCTGCAATTGGTATAGGATTTGATGGCGAAACCAATTGTGGAATTGCACACATTTTAGGTATCCTACTGATGAACAGTTATTACATGCAGATATTTTTAGAAGCAACAGTTGTTTGCGGTCTGTCACCTTTGAATTGGTGGGGACGTTTTGGCTTAAGATTTCACTTATAATCCTCTGCGGTTCATTAGCACACGAGACTAATAAAATCATCTTTATTGCTTTGCCGGAAAAAGCATTGCCACGCCAAGGGAGACGGAAGCTCGGATGCGGCCGTGGGTGGGTTCAGAGTGGGTAGATAATATAATGTCACTCGAGACAAAGGCGAACTTGAACTGATATTAGAAAGTAAGCGCTAAGATTAAGAGCACATGTCTACTGAAGAGTCAATGATTAACAAACTACGTATTGCACTGCCATTAGACAGCATCCAGTACCACAAAAATAGAAAAACGTGGCTTACAAACTTTAATTAGGTCTAATCTCAACAAATATTTATCTCCCGGAACAGGAAGATGACTA
>JAEMWC010000553.1:12500-57500 GCA_016490735.1 Pachyseris speciosa | reverse complement strand
GAAAACTCGCGCCTCTTTCTCAACCAATGAAAACCAAAACCAAAACCAATCGCGGCTTGCACGCGCGTATTTTCCCGCGCTTTGCGCCGGTTGCGTGTAATTACTTCGTATTCTGATTGGCCCATTGCACTGTTTCTGTCTGATGTGATTGGCTGGAGTAATTGCTTTGGTTTTGGTTTTACGACACTCAATTGAAAACTGCTCTATCAGCGGCATCTTAAGAATGACTGTCTGTAAGGGTTGAGAATATTTTCTCAGCGACCAATTGAATCGCTCATATTTTGCTGGAAGACAACCTCAGGTAAACTATTTTCAAAAATCACATTTAAAGGTTTCGTCGATTTGTTAATTTTGAGAAATTCACTATTATATCAAATTGCGGTCAAATTGCGATCAAAGTGCGGTTTTCATGTTCAAAATAACATGCTGGGACGTAGCACCGCTGAGGCCTCAAAACATCTTCAAATGAAATCAAACTTTACACAATCTTAGAACAACTATTTTTCTACACAGCTCACTTTTATTCATTTTCAAAACTGTTTGTTTTGCGATTTTAACGGCCAATTAAAAAACAACTCTGAAGAGCGCTTCACTTGGCAGCTAATTATGAGTCATTTTCAACAGTAAAAAAAGCCCCCTGGTACCTAATTTTTCGATTATTTCACTTAACAGTCGAAAAGTACCACTGTTATATATTGTCTGTGCCAAATATAAGTGCTGGAAAAGCAACGCTTCCCTATGAGAAAATTAGGAGATAACGTGGCATTTTCGGTTCAAATAACGCAATATTTATATAAAACAGTGTGTAGGTTAATTATCGTCAATTACACTCACGACATAATTTAATTTATTTTAATCTTGAAAATATGTGACTTGAAGCTGAAAAGATGCATAGCCTAAAATGTCAGCTTGGCACCAAGAGGTGTTTATTAGCTCAAGAAAGTGGGTTGGGAGGTTAAGTGGAAATTCACCTACATTTATTTTCGAAAGTGTTCGTGTTGACTGTGTGTACAAGTTACGCTGTCGACAACGAGCGCTCCTGAGATGTGCGTGTTCCCAGAAGAGATTCTCTAAATTGGTCGCATTGCAAACATTTCAGGAAAGCATTTCGATTCGGAATGCTATAGACTGCGATTTAGCCGTCATTGTCGGATTAAGACAGCTTTCTTTGGACCATCAATTAAGGTTTGTAAACTGAACCCGTGTTACTGTAGTGATTAAACGCACTAAGCCACTATCAATTTAATCTCGCGACGATATTAGTGGATACATTCATCAGCTCTTGCGATAAGGGCGTGAATAGCTAGATCAATTTACGGAGAACATTTCTAACCAGTGATGAGAAACGCCATTGCTCAAATGTAGTATAAACATTAATTTCAGAGCAAGACCTCCAGCTTGATTGAAGACAAATACAGTGTAGACTATTGCATTGCATGTGGAGAGGCTTTTGTTTTCTTCGAAAATCATTTATTTTAATATAGTCAAAATAATGAAACATACCCAAAAGTCGTTTATCTACTGCGATGCTACATCACTGCCTTTTGGATGCCAAGCCTCGAGGTATACATGGCTGTATGAGAGCTACACTGGCGGGTTAACAAGGGTTGTTGACATTCGATACGCGAGAGTCACGCATTCCATCGGCCGTAAAGTTTCGCAGTTCAGAACGTCTGGCCTAGAGTAATAAACCGTTCAGACAGTTGAATTTCTGTTTAGTAAATAATAGCCTCGTGTTTCACGTGGGGTACTTTTTCTTTTCAAGTTATGACCGTAACCGCGTTACAAATAGGCATTACTTTTTTTTTTTGAAACATTGTGCAATGATAAAGAAAATGTAACCCCATCCAAGCCCTTTGCTCATATAATTGTTGTGAATTCCCTTTAAGTAAATAATCGTCTCGCGTTTCGCCTGGAACGTCCAAATCCAGCCAAGTGAAAAGAAGGAGACTCCTTGTTCTGTTCCAACACATGTAAAAAAATTCAGGTGCATGGGTACATCAGTTCCATTTTAGGTTATGACGTAGTCGTGCTAAAAATAGGTATTATTAACATTGTGCGACTATAAAAGCAAATCTTCGTTCAAACACTTTGCTCAAGCTGGTTTTGTGAAAGAGATTAGTCGAACTACGAAACAAAACTCCCCGATTTTCGTTGTTTTTCAATGGCTCTTTGTAGCTATAGCAGGCTACTCGATCATCCTACCCCATGCAGCCCGTCAAAGGATAACCCTGGTCAGTTGGAATGTGTGGCGCTCAAGGATTGCACTAAAGATGTCACTGGACACTTGACTTCTACTAAATTGAGCACGGACGTGGGCATGAAAATGAAATGAAGTTGCTGTTAGCAAGAGCCGGTAATAATTTTTTAAGCCTACAGCCTTCTTTCTCTGTTAGGAGAATTTCTACTAAACTACCAGTTCCTATATTGAAACTCTTAAGAGGGATACTGGGGCATTCGAAGCATGTGAGATTGCTGCATTGATGGCTGATAAGAGGCTGTGGAAAGATCTAGTAGTTGCCCGCCTTCGGGCGACCAAGTGAGTGAGTGAGTGACCAGTTCAGTGTAAATTAATAGCCAACTGGTCTGCCCCCGTCTGCACCCTCCTCCTCCTTTTCATCATCATCATGATCAGTATCGGTATCAGTATCACTAACAGTATTAGTACTATTCGATCGAGAAAAGCGTTGATTGGTGGCCTAAAAAGCCAGATCGGAGACTATCAATAGCTATTAACAATTCATTTCTTAAGAACAAGACCCGGAGGTCATATTTTAGCTCGAGTAATACGAAGCACAGTTCCATTCCTCCTTGGTTATATATATATATATATATATATATATATATATATATATATATATAGTTGACCTTTTCAAAACCGGGCTAGACTCCAGAACTTGAGTTTTTGTAAAATGGCCAGGAAAATGCCTGGACTTTGCTTGCAGATAGATTCAATTCTTATCAGCTCATGCCTTTGTTGCAGGCCTGCCAGCCCGGTGTGCCTGTTGGTCAAAATTCCCAACACTCAGCCATTCATGCAGCTGCAGTCCTGCAGGCAATAAAGTCAGAAAATAAATTAACAATAGAAAAACCAACATCACAAGGCCAAAGTTTGAGCTGGCCTATCCCCCTGCCTTAAGAGCTGGCCAGCTCAAATACAGATGGTCTTGTAGCCCTGTCCCTCTTGAGTGCCCTGCCAACCACCTTGACGGAACCCCCCCTCAAAATTCATCGGCCGCATTACCCCGGAATCGGCGGTGAAAATCACAAATGACTGACCCTGTTTTGAAAAATCCAGCTAGATGTCTCACCCAAATCGACCCCTTTGCAGTTTTAAGGGGCTCGGGGAGCTCACTGTCATCAGCTGAGCTCACCGGCACTAAAATTGCCCCAGTTGGCCCCTCAATCCCTGGAGCTATATAGCTGACCTTTTCAAAACCGGGCTAGACTCCAGAACTTGAGTTTTTGTAAAAAGGCCAGGAAAATACCTGGACTTTGCTTGCAGATAGATTCAATTCTGACAAGCTCATGCCTTTGTTGCAGGCCTGCCAGCCCGGTGTGCCTCTTGGTCAAAATTCCCAACACTCAGCCATTCATGCAGCTGCAGTCCTGCAGGCAATAAAGTCCGAAAATAAATTAACAATAGAAAACCAACATCACAAGGCCAAAGTTTGAGCTGGCCTATCCCCCTGCTTTAAGAGCTGGCCAGCTCAAATGCAGATGGTCTTGTAGCCCTGTCATTCTTGAGTGCCCTGCCACCCGCGTTGACGGAGTCCCCCTCAAAATTCATCGACCGCATTACCCCGAAACTTGCTGCCTGGAGGCAGCAAGTTCCACCGGAATCGGCGGTGAAAATCACAAATGACTGACCCTGTTTTGAAAAGTCCAGCAAGATGTCTCAGCAAAATCGACCCCTTTGCAGTTTCAAGGGGCTCCGGGAGCTCACTGTCATCAGCTGAGCTCACCGGCACTAAAATTGCCCCAGTTGGCCCCTCATTCCCTGGAGCTATATAGCTGACCTTTTCAAAACCGGGCTAGACTCCAGAACTTGAGTTTTTGTAAAATGGCCAGGAAAATGCCTGGACTTTGCTTGCAGATAGATTCAATTCTTACCAGCTCATGCCTTTGTTGCAGGCTTGCCAGCCCGGTGTGCCTGTTGGTCAAAATTCCCAACACTCAGCCATTCATGCAGCTGCAGTCCTGCAGGCAATAAAGTCAGAAAATAAATTAACAATAGAAAAACCAACATCACAAGGCCAAAGTTTGAGCTTGCCTATCCCCCTGCCTTAAGAGCTGGGCAGGTCAAATGCAGATGGTCTTGTAGCCCTGTCCCTCTTGAGTGCCCTGCCACCCGCCTTGACGGAACCCCCCTCAAAATTCATCGGCCGCATTACCCCGAAACTTGCTGCCTGGAGGCAGCAAGTTCTACCGGAATCGGCGGTGAAAATCACAAATGACTGACCCTGTTTTGAAAAATCCAGCTAGATGTCTCAGCAAAATCGACCCCTTTGCAGTTTCAAGGGGCTCGGGGACCTCACTGTCATCAGCTGAGCTCACCGGCACTAAAATTTCCCCAGTTGGCCCCTCATTCCCTGGAGCTATATAGCTGACCTTTTCAAAACCGGGCTAGACTCCAGAACTTGAGTTTTTGTAAAATGGCCAGGAAAATGCCTGGACTTTGCTTGCAGATAGATTCAATTCTTACCAGCTCATGCCTTTGTTGCAGGCCTGCCAGCCCGGTGTGCCTGTTGGTCCAAATTCCCAACACACAGCCATCCATGCAGCTGCAGTCCTAAAGGCAATAAAATCAGAAATAAATTAACAATAGAAAAACCAACATCACAAGGCCAAAGTTTGAGCTGGCCTATCCCCCCTGCCTTAAGAGCTGGCCAGCTCAAATGCAGATGGTCTTGTAGCCCTGTCTCTCTTGAGTGCCCTGCCACCCGCCTTGACGGAACCCCCCCTCAAAATTCATCGACCGCATTACCCCGAAACTTGCTGCCTGGAGGCAGCAAGTTCCACCGGAATCGGCGGTGAAAATCACAAATGACTGACCCTGTTTTGAAAAGTCCAGCAAGATGTCTCAGCAAAATCGACCCCTTTGCAGTTTCAAGGGGCTCCGGGAGCTCACTGTCATCAGCTGAGCTCACCGGCACTAAAATTGCCCCAGTTGGCCCCTCATTCCCTGGAGCTATATAGCTGACCTTTTCAAAACCGGGCTAGACTCCAGAACTTGAGTTTTTGTAAAATGGCCAGGAAAATGCCTGGACTTTGCTTGCAGATAGATTCAATTCTTACCAGCTCATGCCTTTGTTGCAGGCTTGCCAGCCCGGTGTGCCTGTTGGTCAAAATTCCCAACACTCAGCCATTCATGCAGCTGCAGTCCTGCAGGCAATAAAGTCAGAAAATAAATTAACAATAGAAAAACCAACATCACAAGGCCAAAGTTTGAGCTTGCCTATCCCCCCTGCCTTAAGAGCTGGGCAGGTCAAATGCAGATGGTCTTGTAGCCCTGTCCCTCTTGAGTGCCCTGCCACCCGCCTTGACGGAACCCCCCCTCAAAATTCATCGGCCGCATTACCCCGAAACTTGCTGCCTGGAGGCAGCAAGTTCTACCGGAATCGGCGGTGAAAATCACAAATGACTGACCCTGTTTTGAAAAATCCAGCTAGATGTCTCAGCAAAATCGACCCCTTTGCAGTTTCAAGGGGCTCGGGACCTCACTGTCATCAGCTGAGCTCACCGGCACTAAAATTTCCCCAGTTGGCCCCTCATTCCCTGGAGCTATATAGCTGACCTTTTCAAAACCGGGCTAGACTCCAGAACTTGAGTTTTTGTAAAATGGCCAGGAAAATGCCTGGACTTTGCTTGCAGATAGATTCAATTCTTACCAGCTCATGCCTTTGTTGCAGGCCTGCCAGCCCGGTGTGCCTGTTGGTCCAAATTCCCAACACACAGCCATCCATGCAGCTGCAGTCCTAAAGGCAATAAAATCAGAAAATAAATTAACAATAGAAAAACCAACATCACAAGGCCAAAGTTTGAGCTGGCCTATCCCCCCTGCCTTAAGAGCTGGCCAGCTCAAATGCAGATGGTCTTGTAGCCCTGTCTCTCTTGAGTGCCCTGCCACCCGCCTTGACGGAACCCCCCCTCAAAATTCATCGACCGCATTACCCCGAAACTTGCTGTCTGGAGGCAGCAAGTTCCACCGGAATCGGCGGTGAAAATCACAAATGACTGACCCTGTTTTGAAAAATCCATCTAGATGTCTTAGCCAAATCGACCCCTTTGTAGTTTCAAGGGGCTCGGGGAGCTCACTGTCATCAGCTGAGCTCACCGGCACTAAAATTGCCCCAGTTGGACCCTTATTCCCTGGAGCTATATAGCTGACCTTTTCAAAACCGGGCTAGACTCCAGAACTTGAGTTTTTGTAAAATGGCCAGGAAAATGCCTGGACTTTGCTTGCAGATAGATTCAATTCTTATCAGCTCATGCCTTTGTTGCAGGCCTGCCAGCCCGGTGTGCCTGTTGGTCAAAATTCCCAACACTCAGCCATTCATGCAGCTGCAGTCCTGCAGGCAATAAAGTCAGAAAATAAATTAACAATAGAAAAACCAACATCACAAGGCCAAAGTTTGAGCTGGCCTATCCCCCCTGCCTTAAGAGCTGGCCAGCTCAAATGCAGATGGTCTTGTAGCCCTGTCCCTCTTGAGTGCCCTGCCATCCGCCTTGACGGAACCCCCCCTCAAAATTCATCGGCCGCATTACCCCGGAATCGGCGGTGAAAATCACAAATGACTCACCCTGTTTTGAAAAATCCAGCTAGATGTCTCACCCAAATCGACCCCTTTGCAGTTTTAAGGGGCTCGGGGAGCTCACTGTCATCAGCTGAGCTCACCGGCACTAAAATTGCCCCAGTTGGCCCCTCAATCCCTGGAGCTATATAGCTGACCTTTTCAAAACCGGGCTAGACTCCAGAACTTGAGTTTTTGTAAAAAGGCCAGGAAAATACCTGGACATTGCTTGCAGATAGATTCAATTCTGACAAGCTCATGCCTTTGTTGCAGGCCTGCCAGCCCGGTGTGCCTGTTGGTCAAAATTCCCAACACTCAGCCATTCATGCAGCTGCAGTCCTGCAGGCAATAAAGTCAGAAAATAAATTAACAATAGAAAAACCAACATCACAAGGCCAAAGTTTGAGCTGGCCTATCCCCCCTGCTTTAAGAGCTGGCCAGCTCAAATGCAGATGGTCTTGTAGCCCTGTCATTTTTGAGTGCCCTGCCACCCGCGTTGACGGAACCCCCCCTCAAAATTCATCGACCGCATTACCCCGAAACTTGCTGCCTGGAGGCAGCAAGTTCCACTGGAATCGGAGGTGAAAATCACAAATGACTGACCCTGTTTTGAAAAGTCCAGCTAGATGTCTCAGCAAAATCGACCCCTTTGCAGTTTCAAGGGGCTCCGGGAGCTCACTGTCATCAGCTGAGCTCACCGGCACTAAAATTGCCCCAGTTGGCCCCTCATTCCCTGGAGCTATATAGCTGAACTTTTCAAAACCGGGCTAGACTCCAGAACTTGAGTTTTTGTAAAATGGCCAGGAAAATGCCTGGGCTTGGCTTGCAGATAGATTCAATTCTTACCAGCTCATGCCTTTGTTGCAGGCTTGCCAGCCCGGTGTGCCTGTTGGTCAAAATTCCCAACACTCAGCCATTCATGCAGCTGCAGTCCTGCAGGCAATAAGATCAGAAAATAAATTAACAATAGAAAAACCAACATCACAAGGCCAAAGTTTGAGCTGACCTATCCCCCCTGCCTTAAGAGCTGGCCAGGTCAAATGCAGATGGTCTTGTAGCCCTGTCCCTCTTGAGTGCCCTGCCACCCGCCTAGACGGAACCCCCCCTCAAAATTCATCGGCCGCATTACCCCGAAACTTGCTGCCTGGAGGCAGCAAGTTCTACCGGAATCGGCGGTGAAAATCACAAATGACTGACCCTGTTTTGAAAAATCCAGCTAGATGTCTCAGCCAAATCGACCCCTTTGCAGTTTCAAGGGGCTCGGGGACCTCACTGTCATCAGCTGAGCTCACCGGCACTAAAATTGCCCCAGTTGGCCCCTCATTCCCTGGAGCTATATAGCTGAATTTTTCAAAACCGGGCTAGACTCCAGAACTTGAGTTTTTGTAAAAAGGCCAGGAAAATGCCTGGACTTTGCTTGCAGATAGATTCAATTCTTACCAGCTCATGCCTTTGTTGCAGGCCTGCCAGCCCGGTGTGCCTGTTGGTCCAAATTCCCAACACACACCCATTCATGCAGCTGCAGTCCTAAAGGCAATAAAATCAGAAAATAAATTAACAATAGAAAAACCAACATCACAAGGCCAAAGTTTGAGCTGGCCTATCCCCCCTGCCTTAAGATTTGGCCAGCTCAAATGCAGATGGTCTTGTAGCCCTGTCCCTCTTGAGTGCCTTGCCATCCACCTTGACGGAACCCCCCCTCAAAATTCATCGGCCGCATTACCCCGAAACTTGCTGTCTGGAGGCAGCAAGTTCCACCGGAATCGGCGGTGAAAATCACAAATGACTGACCCTGTTTTGAAAAATCCAGCTAGATGTCCCAGCCAAATCGACCCCTTTGTAGTTTCAAGGGGCTCGGGGAGGTCACTGTCATCAGCTGAGCTCACCGGCACTAAAATTGCCCCAGTTGGACCCTTATTCCCTGGAGCTATATAGCTGACCTTTTCAAAACCGGGCTAGACTCCAGAACTTGAGTTCTTGTAAAATGGCCTGGAAAATGCCTAGGTTTTCTTGCAGATAGATTGAATTTTTACCAGCTCATGCCTTTGTTGCAGGCCTCCCAGGCCGGTGTCCCTGTTGGTCAAAATTCCCAACACTCAGCCATTCATGCAGCTGCAGTCCTAAAGGCAATAAAGTCAGAAAATTAATTAACAATAGAAAAACCAACATCACAAGGCCAAAGTTTGAGCTGGCCTATCCCCCCTGCCTTAAGAGCTGGCCACCTCAAATGCAGATGGTCTTGTAGCCCTGTCCATCTTGAGTGCCCTGCCTTCCGCCTTGACGGAACCCCCCCTCTAAATTCATCGGTCGCATTACCCCGGAATCGGCGGTGAAAATTACAAATGACTGACCCTGTTTTGAAAAATCCAGCTAGATGTCTCAGCGAAATCGACCCCTTTGTAGTTTCAAGGGGCTCGGGGAGCTCACTGTCATCAGCTGAGCTCACCGGCACTAAAATAGCCCCAGTTGGCCCCTCATTACCTGGAGCTATATAGCTGACCTTTTCAAAACCGGGCAAGACTCCAGAACTTGAGTTTTTGTAAAATGACCAAAAAAAGCCTGGACTTTGCTTGCAGATAGATTCAATTCTTACCAGCTCATGCCTTTGTTGCAGGCCTGCCAGCGCGGTGTGCCTGTTGGTCAAAATTCCCAACACTCAGCCATTCATGCAGCTGCAGTCCTGCAGGCAATAAAGTCAGAAAATAAATTAACAATAGAAAAACCAACATCACAAGGCCAAAGTTTGAGCTGGCCTATCCCCCCTGCCTTAAGAGCTGGCCAGCTCAAATGCACATGGTCTTGTAGCCCTGTCACTCTTGATTGCCCTGCGCCCCGCCTTGACGGAACCCCCCCTCAAAATTCATCGGCCGCATTACCCCGAAACTTGCTGCCTGGAGGCAGCAAGTTCCACCGGAATCGGCGGTGAAAATCACAAATGACTGACCCTGTTTTGAAAAATCCAGCTAGATTTCTCAGCCAAATCGACCCCTTTGCAGTTTGAAGGGGCTCGGGGAGCTCACTGTCATCAGCTTAGCTCACCGGCACTAAAATTGCCCCAGTTGGACCCTTATTCCCTGGAGCTATATAGCTCACCTTTTCAAAACCGGGCTACACTCCAGAACTTGAGTTATTGTAAAATGGCCTGGAAAATGCCTGGGTTTGCTTGCAGATAGATTCAATTCTTACCAGCTCATGCCTTTGTTGGAGGCCTGCCAGGCCGGTGTGCCTGTTGGTCAAAATTCCCAACACTCAGCCATTCATGCAGCTACAGTCCTGTAGGCAATAAAGTCAGAAAATTAATTAACAATAGAAAAACCAACATCACAAGGCCAAAGTTTGAGCTGGCCTATCCCCCCTGCCTTAAGAGCTGGCCAGCTCAAATGCAGATGGTCTTGTAGCCCTGTCCATCTTGAGTGCCCTACCACCCGCCTTGACGGAAACCCCCTCAAAATTTATCGGCCGCATTACCCCGAACCGTATTGCCTGGAAACAGCAAGTTCCACCGGAATCGGCGGTGAAAATCACAAATGACTGACCCTGTTTTGAAAAATCCAGCTAGATGTCTCAGCCAAATCGACCCCTTTGCAGTTTCAAGGGCCCGGGAAGCTCACTGTCATCAGCTGATCTCACCGGCACTAAAATTGCCCCAGTTGGCCCCTCATTACCTGGAGCTATATAGCTCACCTTTTCAAAACCGGGCAAGAATCCAGAACTTGAGTTTTTGTTAAATGACCAGGAAAATGCCTGGACTTTGCTTGCAGATAGATTCAATTCTTACCAGCTCATGCCTTTGTTGCAGGCTTGCCACCGCGGTGTGCCTGTTGGTCAAAATTCCCAACACTCAGCCATTCATGCAGCTGCAGTCCTGCAGGCAATAAAGTCAGAAAATAAATTAACAATAGAAAAACCAACATCACAAGGCCAAAGTTTGAGCTGGCCTATCCCCCCTGCCTTAAGAGCTGGCCAGCACAAATGCACATGGTCTTGTAGCCCTGTCCCTCTTGAGTGCCCTGCCACCCGCCTTGACGGAACCCCTGCTCAAAATTCATCGGCCGCATTACCCCGAAACTTGCTGCCTGGAGGCAGCAAGTTCCACCGGAATCGGCGGTGAAAATCACAAATGACTGACCCTGTTTTGAAAAAATCCAGCTAGATGTCTCAGCCAAATCGACCGCTTTGCAGTTTCAAGGGGCTCGGGGAGCTGACTGTCATCAGCTGAGCTCACCGGCACAAAAATTGCCCCAGTTGGCCCCTCATTCCCTGGAGCTATATAGGTAAACTTTTCAAAACCAGGCTAGACTCCAGAACTTGAGTTTTTGTAAAAAGGCCAGGAAAATGCCTGGACTTTGCTTGCAGATAGATTCAATTCTGACAAGCTCATGCCTTTCCTGCAGGCCTGCCAGCCCGGTGTGCCTGTTGGTCAAAACTCCCAACACTCAGCCATTCTGCAGCTGCAGTCCTGCAGGCAATAAAGTCAAAAAATAAATTAACAATAGAAAAACCAACATCACAAGGCGAAAGTTTGAGCTGGCGTATCCCCCCTGCCTTAAGAGCTGGCCAGCTCAAATGCAGATGGTCTTGTAGCCCTGTCCATCTTGAGTGCCCTGCGACCCGCCTTGACGGAACCCCCCTCAAAATTCATCGGCCGCATTACCCCGAAACTTGCTGCCTGGAGGCAGCAAGTTCCACCGGAATCGGTGGTGAAAATCACAAATGACTGACCCTGTTTTGAAAAATCCAGCTAGATGTCTCAGCCAAATCGACCCCTTTGCAGTTTCAAGGGGCTCGGGGAGCTCACTGTCATCAGCTGAGCTCACCGGCACTAAAATTGCCCCAGTTGGCCCCTCATTCCCTGGAGCTATATAGCTGACCTTTTCAAAACCGGGCTAGACTCCAGAACTTGAGTTTTTGTAAAATGACCAGGAAAATGCCTGGACTTTGCTTGCAGATAGATTCAATTCTTACCAGCTCATGCCTTTATTGCAGGCCTACCAGCGCGGTGTGCCTGTTGGTCAAAATTCCCAACACTCAGCCATTCATGCAGCTGCAGTCCTGCAGGCAATAAAATCAGAAAATTAATTAACAATAGAAAAACCAACATCACAAGGCCAAAGTTTGAGCTGGCCTATCCCCCCTGCCTCAAAAGCTGGCCAGCTCAAATGCAGATGGTCTTGTAGCCCTGTCCCTCTTGAGTGCATTGCCTCCCACCTTGACGAAACCCTCCCCCCCCCCCAAATTCATCGGCCGCATTACCCCGAAACTTGCTGCCTGAAGGCAGCTAGTTCCATCGGAATCGGCGGTGAAAATCACTAATGATTGACCATGTTTTGAAAAATCCAGCTAGATGTCTCAGCCAAATCGACCCCTTTGCAGTTTCAAGGGGCTCGGAAAGCTCACTGTCATCAGCTGAGCTCACCGGCACTAAAATTGCCCCAGTTGGCCCCTTATTCCCTGGAGCTATATAGCTGACCTTTTCAAAACCAGGCTAGACTCCAGAACTTGAGTTTTTGTAAATTGGCCAGGAAAATGCCTGGACTTTGCTTGCAGATAGATTCAATTCTTACCAGCTCATGCCTTTGTTGCAGGCCTACCAGCGCGGTTTGCCTGTTCGTCAAAATTCCCAACACTCAGCCATTCATGCAGCTGCAGTCCTGCAGGCAATAAAATCAGAAAATTAATTAACAATAGAAAAACCAACATCACAAGGCCAAAGTTTGAGCTGGCCTATCCCCCCTGCCTCAAGAGCTGGCCAGCTCAAATGCAGATGGTCTTGTAGCCCTGTCCCTCTTGAGTGCCCTGCCACCCGCGTTGACGAAACCCCCCCCCACCAAATTCATCGGCCGCATTACCCCGAAACTTGCTGCCTGAAGGCATCTAGTTCCATCGGAATCGGCGGTGAAAATCACAAATGATTGACCCTGTTTTGAAAAATCCAGCTAGATGTCTCAGCCAAATCGACCCCTTTGCAGTTTCAAGGGGCTCGGGGAGCTCACTGTCATCAGCTGAGCTCACCGGCACTAAAATTGCCCCAGTTGGCCCCTCATTCCCTGTAGCTATATAGCTCACCTTTTCAAAACCAGGCTAGACTCCAGAACTTGAGTTTTTGTAAATTCGCCAGGAAAATGCCTGGACTTTGCTTGCAGATAGATTCAATTCTTTCCAGCTCATGCCTTTGTTGCAGGCCTGCCAGCGTGGTGTGCCTGTTGGTCATAATTCCCAACACTCAGCCATTCATGCAGCTGCAGTCCTGCAGGCAATAAAGTCCGAAAATAAATTAACAATAGAAAAACCAACATCACAAGGCCAAAGTTGGAGCTGGCCTATCCCCCTGCCTTAAGAGCTGGCCAGCTCAAATGCAGATGGTCTTGTAGCCCTGTCCATCTTGAGTGCCCTGCCACCCGCCTTGACGGAACCCCCTCTCAAAATTCATCGCCCGCATTACCCCGAAACTTGCTGCCTGGAGGCAGCAAGTTCCACCGGAATCGGCGGTGAAAATCACAAATGACTGACCCTGTTTTGAAAAATCCAGCTAGATGTCTCAGCCAAATCGACCCCTTTGCAGTTTCAAGGGGCTCGGGGAGCTCACTGTCATCAGCTGAGCTCACCGGCACTAAAATTGCCCCATTTCGCCCGTCCTTCCCTGGAGCTATATAGCTGACCTTTTCAAAACCGGGCTAGACTCCAGAACTTGAGGTTTTGTAAAATGGCCAGGAAAATGCCTGGACTTTGCTTGCAGATAGATTCAATCCTTACCAGCTCATGCCTTTGTTGCAGGCCTGCCAGCCCGGCGTGCCTGTTGGTCAAAATTCCCAACACTCAGCCATTCATGCAGCTGCAGTCCTGCAGGCAATAAAGTCAGAAAATAAATTAACAATAGAAAAACCAACATCACAAGGCCAAAGTTTGAGCTGGCCTATCCTCCCTGCCTTAAGAGCTGGCCAGCTCAAATGCAGATGGTCTTGTAGCCCTGTCCCTTTTGAGTGCCCTGCCACCCGTCTTGACGGAACCCCCCTCAAAATTCATCGGCCGCATTACCCCGAAACTTGCTGCCTGGAGGCAGCAAGTTCCACCCGAATAGGCGGTGAAAATCACAAAGACTGACCCTGTTTTGAAAAATCCAGCCAGATGTCTCAGCCAAATCGACCCCTTTGCAGTTTCAAGGGGCTCGGGGAGCTTACTGTCATCAGCTGAGCTCACCGGCACTAAAATTGCCCCAGTTGGCCCCTCATTCCCTGGAGCTATATAGCTGAGCTTTTCAAAACCGGGCTAGACTCCAGAACTCGAGTTTTTGTAAAATGGCCAGGAAAATGCCTGGACTTCTCTTGCAGATAGATTCAATTCTTACCAGCTCATGCCTTTGTTGCAGGCCTGCAAGCCCGGTGTGCCTGTTGGTCAAAATTCCCAACACTCAGCCATTCATGCAGCTGCAGTCCGCAGGCAATAAAATCAGAAAATTAATTAACAATAGAAAAACCAACATCACAAGGCCAAAGTTTGAGCTGGCCTATCCCCCCTGCTTTAAGAGCTGGCCAGCTCAAATGCAGATGGTCTTGTAGCCCTGTCCCTCTTGAGTGCCCTGCCACCCACCTTAACGAAACCCCCCCTCAAAATTCATCGGCCGCATTACCGCGAAACTTGCTGCATGGAGGCAGCAAGTTCCACCGGAATCGGCGGTGAAAATCACATATGACTGACCCTGTTTTGAAAAATCCAGCTAGATGTCTCAGCCAAATCGACCCCTTTGCATTTTCAAGGGGCTCGGGGAGCTCACTGTCATCAGCTAAGCTCACCGGCACTAAAATTGCCCCAGTTGGCCCCTCATTCCCTGGAGCTATAGAGCTGAGCTTTTGAAAACCGGGCTAGACTCCAGAACTCGAGTTTTTGTAAAATGGCCAGGAAAATGCCTGGACTTTGCTTGCAGATAGATTCAATTCTTACCAGCTCATGCCTTTGTTGCAGGCCTGCCAGCCCGGTGTGCCTGTTGGTCAAAATTCCCAACACTCAGCCATTCATGCAGCTGCAGTCCTGCAGGCAATAAAGTCAGAAAATTAATTAACAATAGAAAAACCAACATCACAAGGCCAAAGTTTGAGCTGGCCTATCCCCCCTGCCTTAAGAGCTGGCCAGCTCAAATGCAGATGGTCTTGTAGCCCTGTCCCTCTTGAGTGCCCTGCCACCCGCCTTGACGGAACCCCCTTTGAAAATTCATCGGCCGCATTACCCCGAAACTTGCTGCCTGGAGGCAGCAAGTTCCACCGGAATCGGCGGTGAAAATCACAAAGGACTGACTCTGTTTTGAAAAATCCAGCTAGATGTCTC
Source organism: Pachyseris speciosa (assembly GCA_016490735.1). NCBI lineage: Eukaryota > Metazoa > Cnidaria > Anthozoa > Scleractinia > Pachyseridae > Pachyseris > Pachyseris speciosa. Next base: position 42,387 of record JAEMWC010000553.1, on the reverse strand, counting down.
AGCCAAATCGACCCCTTTGCAGTTTCAAGGGGCTCGGGGAGCTCACTGTCATCAGTTGAGCTCACCGGCACTAAAATTGCCCCAGTTGGCCGCTCATTCCCTGGAGCTATATAGCTGACCTTTTCAAAACCAGGCTAGACTCCAGAACTTGAGTTTTTGTAAAATGGCCAGGAAAATGCCTGGACTTTGCTTCCAGACAGATTCAATTCTTACCAGCTCATGCCTTTGTTGGAGGCCTGCGAGCCCGGTGTGCCTGTTGGTCAAAATTCCCAACACTCAGCCATTCATGCAGCTGCAGTCCTGCAGGCAATAAAGTCAGAAAATAAATTAACAATAGAAAAATTAACATCACAAGGCCAAAGTTTGAGCTGGCCTATCCCCCCTGCCTTAAGAGCTGGCCAGCTCAAATGCAGATGGTCTTGTATCCCTGTCCCTCTTGAGTGCCCTGCCACCCGCCTGGACGGAACCCCCCTTTCAAAATTCATCGGCCGCATTACCCCGAAACTTGCTGCCTGGAGGCAGCAAGTTCCACCGGAATCGGCGGTGAAAATCACAAATGACTGACCCTGTTTTGAAAAATCCAGCTATATATATATATATATATATATATATATATATATATATTTTTTTTTTTTTATGGGTTATTGGCCAAGCGTGCATGACGTCAAGATGGCGGGATATTGGCCAAGTTCTTTTTCTTAAACACGCAAACAAAGAACGAGGCCAATATTCCGCCATCTTGACCGAACAAGCTTGGTCAGTAAAGGATTTATTATTTAACTCAAAGGACACTATTAAAAGACAGTAAAACGCGGGACGAACGGCACAGTCAAAATTACTCCATCTTGACCTCGCGGGTAGCCAATCACAGCAGCAGAATTGATTCATCTTGACTGCTGAAAGAGCCAGTCATATAATAAATATACATGCTGATAGTTAAGCAAATAATTATCCTTTATTTTACAGACCCGCCCAGAAGAGGACCATTCAAGTACGGAAATGAGTGACAGCAACCGCACAACAGACGACTTAGCGACTGAACTAAGAAGACTTGAAATATCGTCCGGCGAGCAAGGTGATGAGACCTTCCTCAGTCCGACGTCTGGGAGCCTTGTTTCCAGTACGAGTAACGAAGGAGTACCAGCCAAGTCAACTTCATCTGAACCCATAAAAAAGTTAAATGAATATTTAATTTCTAAGGGCGTTTCCCCAGTAAGACAACCCCGGATTGAATGGGATAAGGCTAGTAACACCACCAAAATAAGGTATACTAGACGAACAGCAGAGATCGTTACTTCAGTCCTCAAAACCCTCAGTCCAAAGGACGCAGGTTCACTTTGGCAAGCTATAGTCGCATCTCCGGAAATGCACAAAGCTATTGATCTGGATGAATTGTCACAAACCTGCAAGGATTATCTACATGCCCTAGCGGAGGCATATGGCAAAGCTCAAGGCTGGGAGACGAGAAGACAGATCTTGTCCATCATGTCAGGAGTTGCCAGCTACAAGGCTATATCAAGCTTTATTCCCGGTTTGACTAGATACCGCTATACCTTAGCCAACGTGCATCGCCTGCAGTATGGCACCGGCGCTCCTCTAACACCCCAGCCATCGCAAAGGGTGAGGGTTGATTAAGAGCAGCTTGACCATTTCCTATCATTTATAACGAGCCCGCATTTGGTACAAAACTTGCCATTTGGACAAAATCCTTGAAACTCTCATCTGGCCAGCTGATTGAGATACCAAATGTGATCCGAACGATGATACCGCAGAGAATTGCACGCCAATACACTCAGTGCTGCCACGAGACAGGGTTCAAGCCATTCAGTGAACGCACTATGCTGCGTATATTGACTGAATGCAAGGTCTCCGTGCGCAAGTCCCTTCAAGGGCTCGATTACTTTGCCGCCGACGGTGCTCGTGCGTTTGAGAATGTGGAAAATTTAGTCCGACAACTGGGTGAGCTTGGCCGGGGGAAGGAGTGGCAGTTGCAGTACGTGGAATTGCTGAAAGCCGCCAAGTTATACCTCAAGGGAGATTTCAAGGTAACGTTTTTACCCAGTATATACAAAGACAGATGAATTCTAATACTTGTAGGTATACCTTTTACTTGGCTTTTTCGTTTTGCATCAAACGCCGGGTGGGTACTCCCTATAATGGCCTATACGGGGAGGCTCTGCCCGAAAGGGGTACCTTTTACACGCTTCAGGTATATGAAAGGGTAGGGAAATCTGTCATTTAGGTATTTAAAAGGGCCTTTCATTAAAATATTTCGTACCTTACGACTGTACTGTTTTACGTGAAAATGACAAGAAGACTTCCTGTTTCAGGTATACGAAAGGGATGTACCAGTATGTCAAATTGAGTGGTAAACAAGTCCTTGAAAAAATGTGATTTGTCCTTGAAAAGTACCTGAAAAGAAAGGTCTCAGGTCTGTATGAGCCATGTGTAATTTCTGTTCTGTTTGTCTACCCGCCAAGATGGCATCTTAAACTGCGATAAGGTCTACAGAAGAACCCTCATCAGGAATTTGGTTAATGGCTGCCTAATAGAGGATGGCTTGCTTAATAGAGGTTTGACTGTACATTGTATTAAACACGTACCCGTAGATGCTCACTTCAATATGTCTTTATGTACAACTTTTAGTATCAAATGTGCATTGTGCTTTACCAGTTGGTTTCAATTTGCTCTGCAGAGGTTAAGTCCATTTTCTGCCGATGACACTTGCAGAACCAGTCAGGGATCACCTGCTTTTCAACCCCCTGAGATCGCAAATGGCCTGGAGACTTTCTCTGGATTCAAAGTTGACATCTGGGATGCAGGAGTTACACTGTAGGTTTTTTCAGATGCTGCTAACTTTAAGTTGGTTTAGTTGGTAGAGCACTGCATCAGTATTGCAATGGTCATGAATTCCGCTCCCAATTCAGGCTTTTCTTTTCTGCAACTGGGTTAAAAAATGTTCACGACTGTGGTGATCTACAACATCTTTAATTGAAATATATATTGTATGTAAAACAGAAATATACTTTGTTACATGTATGTTCTTATCTGCTTTCTGTTTGACTTCTAAAAACTGTTGTTTGCTGATTTCATTATACTTTAGTAGACTGGCCAGTGCATATTTTGGTCAATCTGTTTATTGCTGTTTATGACTTCAAAGTGTGAGTGTGTTTCATTGTTGCTCTCTGTACATAATTATTCAATCAGGTACAACATTACTACAGGGAAATATCCTTTTGAGGGAGAGAATATCTACAAATTGTTTGAAAATATTGGCAGAGGAGAGTTCACAGTTCCAGAAGGAGTGAGTGATGCTTTAGCTGATCTTCTGAGAGGTACTGTACTTTCCAATGAAAGAGAAATTTGTGTATTTTGCTGGCAGCCAAGGGGACTACAGAGGGGGCTGTGCTGGTAGGGCTGTGGCCCTACTGTATATAGCTGCCCTACCATTTTATTTTTGGGGTTGATTTTTTAGGGCTCCAGATGGCATGCATATGGATAATGTATGAATTTTACCGCTTGAACTTGGCCAGATGTTTTAGCCCTACTACTTTAAAATGGTCTCCGCAGTTCCTGAGCCTTGAATGGTCATGATCTTGCAAAAATGTTTTTAATGATTTAATCAGTGCGGGAAATCCTTTGAGGAGAATGTAGTGTACATGTAGATACACTGTATATGTACTGCGATAAAAATTATTGAAGTGATTTTTGTTTTTGGTTTGTTACTGTAGGTATGCTTAATGCAAATCCAGGGAACAGATTAACCATAGGGCAAATACGTCAGCACAGGTATGCTAACCTGACATCCTTTGTAACCCTCTGTAATTAATGTACTGTACTCTCATTGGGAAATCAAATCAGATTGTCCTCAGCCCCAAGGAATCTCCACCACTTCCTCCTAAAATTTAGTCAATAGGCATCTGAAAATTTCCCAATCTGTTTGCAATCTGGTATTAGCCACCTTCTTCTTCTCTTCTTTTTCGGTGTTATATTCGTACATGTAGTTCTTCGTTGCTTTCAGACATTTAAAATGGCACTCTCTGTTCACAATGGTACTTTTACATATGTTTTGCTATGATGTCCAGGTCAAAAATATCATTAACATGTACATGTGCCTCCCACCATACCCGAAATGCTTCTTTAATGGTTAGAGGAAAATCATATCAATTTGTTGAATTGGTGATATCTTCAAAATGTGTTAATTCATGTCCACTTCTTTCCATCTGTAACAACAAACAGCAGTATTTAAAATTAATTATTTCAGTTCAGTGAATTTTCTTAAGTAACAATATTAGCCTATTTTTTATGGCTTGCATTGATGTGAAGACATATTTTAGCTTTGAACTGCTGCTAAAATATTGTTACAGTGTCCCTTTATACCAATCGTTATTGATAATTTGTTAAAAAGTGAACATGTATTTTGTTCATGGTATCAATAATTGAAAAGTATTTTGGAAAGGGGGTGTATATCGCTTTTTGGCCAAAAACTCCAAATCTCTCTAAATTTGCTCAACTTTAGCATACAGACTGGTTATGGTGTCAGAAATGAATCTCTGCACTTATTAATTTTTTGTTATTTAAAGGCCTGGATTCAGCAAATTAACATATGACTTTTGCCTAAAACTGGACCAACTCAAAACAAAAGAAATCAACCATGCATCAGATTCTTTTGTTTCTGTTTCTTGAGTTTTTGGCAAAAGACATACACCCCTAAACTAATCCTTCAGATCCTAGCTTTCCTAGCTTTCTGATAATTGGAAAATAAGTGCAGAACTTAATTTCTGACACCATTTCCAGTCTATTATGCCAAAGAAGACTGAGTTTAGAGATATTTTGGATTTTAAAGAAAGAAGTGTTATATGCTGTATGCAACGTTTGCAGAATACCCTTCAATTGTTCCACCTGTCAGCAGTTATATTGTAGTATGTGCTGAAATGTTTGGGAATCACAAGGCCTTGTTGCAGGTCACACTAGTAACCAAAATAAATTAATTTTCATTTTCGAAGTGAGCCCTCTCGATGAGCACTGTAACTCAATTAATTTCCAGATGGGTATGCAAAAGCCACCTTAAAACCAACCACTTTGTTCCTATTCCACCACTTGAAGAGGACAATATGCTTCGCAGCATGAGTGTGGTACCCTACCTGGATGATCTGCACAACCCACGCTTTGAAGAAGATGAACCAGAACAAGACAGTCACTATGACGAGTCTTATTCAGCAGGTAGGAGTCATCCCTTAACAGCTCAATAGAGTGTTGTAGCATTTGTATGCAGGCAATTTTCCCTCAACTGGCGCATTAAAAAAACTCATGACTTTTACAGTGGATATGGAGAAACTGAGGAGAAACCTTAGTTAACATTTTTGTTCCAGAGGTCATCAGCTTTTAGTTTCTGTAATGCAGTTCTATGAAATCCAGAACATTGAATGCAATATAATGCCTTGTCTTGACTTGTTACTATATTGATCTGGTATTACAGTTTCAGTTTATTTATTTGCCAGAAAAAAAAATTATCATAAATACATACACACCTGTAGACATTCAATATACAAAAATTAGAGATAAGGAGATGTAAAAAGGGGCTCTTTTACGTTGGTGCATTGTAACACAAAGGCATTATTGTAACTAAGCAGGGAAGGCAGATCTTGAATATGAAAAGAAGATTGTGAGTAAGAATTCCCATGCTTTGTAACATATCTTTTAAAAAAATTAGCCTTTTTAGGGTTTTCAATAAGTTTTAAAATAGCCGTTTGAGCTAACTAAACTAGGCGGCAACCTGATGAATTTTTTTAATAAGTTGAGTGAAAATACGGACAAAGTAGGTGGTGGTAAGAGGTAAATTTTGACAAAGTAGGCGGCGATTTTCACCAGTTGCCGGCAATGAAACCCCTGCTTTTAGATTTGTTAATTTCACTCAATTATCATGGAAATAATGTGAAGTTTATTAACCCCCAATTTCTTTCAGATTCTAACAAGCTTTGCTGAGATGTGCTTTTTTCCACAGCCATATATGGTACCAAGCAAAAACAACTCTGCTTTTGAGGCACTGTTCTTAACTAATAGTAACATTTACATCCAAGTTGGCGAGATTGAGTAAATCATTGAGTTTGTTGTTGAATAACTAGTTTTGAATATTAATTACCATGATAATTTTTGTTGTACTTTGCAGATGACTCCCTCAATTGCATCACCTCACCCTCCACTCCAAGCCGGAGAAAATCCATTTTAAAAAGACCAAGTTTTGGATCATGCAAAGCCCAGTGAACATTATTTAACCAATTCCAAGCTATCTACATCAAAGTGTTAATTTAGTTTCAAAACCTCATTTGTACATTTTATCATTTAATCAGGGCCATGTGGTCTTTTAACTCAGGTTTGCAAGATTGCTGCCTCTTATGTGTTCTTACTTTACAACAGAAGTGTACATATATGACATGACCTGTATAATTACAAGTTTATGCACCAACTCATGCATGTTAAGCTAGAGAATGCTCCAGACACTTGGAGATGTGAGACATTTGATATTTTGATGGCCCTTTTGTCACAACCAGGACCAAAACAATTGGTCAAATGACGTCAAATCCGCTCAGCTTGTGGTAATGTACTTAAACCTATGTACATTTTTCAGTCAGATTCCCAGGGTGGAGATGGAGAGATTAGTGAAATGGCCCACATCTGCCAGTAACTCACCTAATTCCCTTCATCCCACTCCTCCCCTAAGACTTAGCATTGGGAGGTGCATTAGACAGAGGTCAGACCTATCAGCTAATCCTTTCCATTACACACCGCCATACTTTCACAATGAACCAGACATGTATGACAATGTCTTTTACAGTCATTTGTTCAGGTGGAGTATTCTTGAACTGTAGCCATTACCATATTTTGCAAGAGGAAAACTGTTGTGGTCCCTGTTTAATCATGATGGAAATGACAGTACTAAGCATTTGCAGTGCTTGTCAACTTCCCCTCATGAAACAAACTAAACTAAACTGAAGAGAAAGAATGAATCCCTAATTTTGCCGTACAAACAATTTCAAGTAATTTCCAATTGAAGTAAGCATTTATTTATATTTTTCCTTTTTTTTTGTTTTTGTTTTGGTTTTTTAATTGTATGAAAAAGATATGGTTACTTACATGGCTTTCATGTTTTGTTTTTCCCTCCAGTAAACAGGGCAAACATAGCAATTTGCACAGCAGTGCAAGCCAGTAACATCCATGCATGTTTTGTTGCATTTCTCTCCCTTCAGCTTCTCTTCTCTACCCTGCTAAATCTAAATCTAAATCGGTACAATGCAGAACCTCCCTAAGTGGAATATATGTACATAGGGATGTGGTCAGTAGCTCTAGGTCCCCTCCTGTCCTCTCCTCTCCTTTACTCTTCTCCCGTCACTGTTCCTCTCGTTTGTTCTCCTCTGCCCTGCCCTGTTTGTCCTTCTCTTTCCTTCTCTTCTTCCCTCTCTTCCCCTCTCCTCTCCTCTCCTCCTCCCTCTCCTCCACTCTCTCCTCTCTTCTCATCTTCTTCCCCTCTCCTCCCCTCCCTCCTCTCTTTTCCTCCCCTCTTCCTCCCCTCTCTCTTTTCTACTCATCTCTTACCCCCTCTCCTCCCTAATCCTCTCCTTTCCCCCTCTGCCCTCTCCTCTCCTCTTCTTCCCTCAGGCTCTTCCTCCACTCTCTTCTCTTCTCATCTTTTACCCTGTCCCCTGTCCTCTTCTTTTTTCCCCTCTTCCTCCCCTGTCTTCTCTTCTCATCTCTTACCCCCTTCCCTCCCCTGTCTTCTCTTCTCATCTCTTACCCCCTTCCCTCCCCTTCTCCTACCCCCTCTCCTCCCCTCTCCTCCCCCCTCTCCTCTCCCCTACAAACACAGACAATTGTTTTTAGTGTACATGTATATTAAAACAATCCATTTTAAAAATGAAATGGGAATTTTTAATTTGCCAAGCAGTTGATTAAGGAAGAATACATTCAAAATGTTTAAATCCTAATGTATTGATGACAAGCATAAGTGTAAAGCACTTGACGGCTCGTTGATAGTGTGACATTGACTGATTTCTAAGTAGCCTTAGATCTTGGGCAGACTTTAAGTTATTACTATCATTATGAATAAAACCATTTAAAAGTTGTTTGTGGTGTTGTCATTAAAAAGCGGATAGTTGCTTTGCCGTGAAGCAAGTTCAGTGGTTTTGTCTGGTTAAGAAACTCCCGACCAAAATCCTCCCAGGCTCAGAATTGCTATAAATTATTAAAAACTAACCCATCCCAGCAAAGCGGAAAAATCGGAGGTGGAAGGGGGGAGGGGGTGTAACCAGGCTTGTTTTGGAGAAGAACCTTACAAAACGCAAACTGCAGTGATAAACATTTGCATAAAAGTAGAACTGCCTTTTGGAGGGGTAAATGTGGTGGAGTGCAATTGCACAGGGGAAAAATTTCTATGCATGTGAGTGTGGAAAATAAAAAAAATTATATTTTTGATTGCTAGCATCCCTTCAGGAATAAGGACAAAGGAAAACAACTTAAATGATAAATCGTCCAAAATATATGGAATACATTAACAGATACATTAAGTAATAGACTGCGAGCAGTCCCTCTTTCCTTCGTCGATCCTGTGGGCGAGCGCGAGGCGCGAGCGAGTGGAAGTCAGCGCAAGCGAGTGGAAAGAAAGAAGGACTGCAGCCTTTTCTCTTTGCGACACGTTCGAACTTCCCGTTGCACAGGCAACGGAAATTCCGATTAGCTAATCAGACAATGCACGCTGTCAGAAGAATTTGATTGGCATAAGTCGTTGGACACCTGTTGACAGACAAAACGGAACAGAGCACACAGCAATGGTGTACGCGGAAAAAAATTATTTCATGTTCTGAGAACATTTTCGCTCAAGCGGAATTCAAAAAACAAAACTGCAAAGCTTTAGCTTTCCATAGAGACCAAAATTGTTATAAGAATACAAATAGAACGCGAGTTATATTTCTTTTCGGGGACACAAATATTGCGTTGACAGGAAAAGGGAAGGGACAACATGAGAACGCAATTTCATTCATTGACGGAAAACCGATATTCAACTTCTTGAACGGATTTCATGAGGGCCAATATAAACAAAATCTAAACACTACATGTTTCTAGCTTTCCATAGACACAAAAATTACTGCTTTACAACGAAACTAACAAGAGTTAGAATTTTTCGACAACAGAGCGTCAGTGTTTGTTTATGCTGTGGGACGGCGCCACAAAGCGCTGTTTTACACGTACGCGGAAAATTTTTTCCATGTTCTGTGAACATTTTCGCCCAAGCGGAATTCAAAAGTCAAAACTGCAAGGATTTAGCTTTACATCGAGACCAAAATTATCGTAGGAATACAAATAAAACGCGAGTCAAGTCTTAAAATACAAATACAGTATTATCTTTATATTTGCGATGACTGGAAAACGGACAACATCATGGCGCTATTTTATAATTCATTGACGGAAAAATGGAATTCAACTTCTTGAAATTATTTCGTGAATGGCAATTAGAAAATATTAAAACTAGAGGTTTCTAGCTTTCCAAAGAGACCAAAATTGTCGCTCGAAAATCCTCAAAAGCGCGAAAGTTTACCTTTGGCCCACGCGACAAAAAGGGCGGAGCTTTTCACGGCTGAGTTATCTGAACGCCTCGCAAATAAAAGGCTGCAGTCCCTCTATCTTTCCGCTCGTTCGACTTGACTTGCGCTCGCCCCAATTTCCGCTCGCTCGGGCTTCGCGTTTGCTCACAAGATCGACGAAGGAAAGAAAGAGGGACTGCTCGCAGTCTAATTAAGCAACAGATAAAAAACAAAAATGTGAGTGTTTCATCAGGGGATTCCAAACACCGACAAACAGATCGGTAAAGTTCTTTGTTGTTTCGAGGTGTTTGATACGGTGGCTTATAAGTACGGTGGCTTATAAGGGCCATCGAAAGCATCTCTCTTTTTTCGCTCTTCGACACTTAATAACTGTCGATCGACTCTTATATCTGTCGATCGACACTTATATGTGTCGAAAAGAATAACTGTCGATCGACACTTATAACAGTCGATAGACAGTTATAAGTGTCGATCGACACTTATAACTGTCGATCGTCACTTATAACTGTCGATCGACACTTATAACTGTCGATCGACACTTATAACTGTCGATCGACACTTAGCAGGACTTGGCACCAGGCTTTGCGTAACAAACACGTACTGCTTCAGTTCTTCAAGATGGCGAACACTGACGAGGTAAGATTAATTGCATTTAAATTCGTCGTCAAAGGCGTGAAATCTATTTTTTAGAACATAAGAACATTCCATCTGTTAAATGTTCTGTAGACCTTACAACATGCAGTTTCAAGGGTTGCAAAACCGTTCCAGAATTAGCTAACGAGCGGAGCTCTAGTTTTGATCGTGTTGCTAGCTTGCTTTAGCAAGTTTCTCATTTCAGAAAGATAATAATTCAAGTATGCGTTTCTTTAGGTTTTCATTAGGACTAAAGTTTCTACCCCATTTTATTAACAAGGAATCGACGGCAACCAGAATTGGTTTTGCGAAATTAAATGACTGTGTACATTATAAGAGAGTTATATATACATTTAAGTTTTTATATATATATATATATATTAACTTACATCTAACTTCCTCATATTCAGGTTTGTAAACTGCTCACGAAGCCTTCTGTACTTAATGTGATCAGGGGAACTCGAGGAACGTCGCAGTGAACCGTGACAACATTGTACAAGACAATAGTGACAAATCTATAGTGGAGTCACTTTTGAATGTTACTTTTGTTGACGATCTTAGGCTGAACGGTTATCTTGTAATTACAGCAGTTCAATTTTAGCTCATTTCAACCAGTTCTTTTACCGTTGATCCTTGTTGGTAAACCTAAATAAAAGTTTGTGTTCAGTATTTGAAACCCCCATAAACTGTGGAGTATTGATTTTAACGATGAATGATATTGATCGACTAAATGGAAACGCGGATTTCAGATTTTGTAGTTCTTGGTGCTGCAGACAAGTGCGATCATAAAGTGACATCATACAAAAGATTGAAAAGAAATTGAACAATACCCACACGACATCACAACAATGGTTTCCAAAACAACCAAAATCACGCTTCTGGACAAGCCAGAGGTCGCGAATCTTGCTGCTCACCAAAGGATTATGGCCTCTGGAAACGACTGGAATGAATTTTAAGTAGTGTACTCCGACCGCTTGGCCCCACCGAACGTTGCCATTTTTTTATGGGGGGTGAAGGGGGGGGGGTGGTGCACCTACGTAATTCGGACCAGAGTAGGTAACAACGTTAACAGCAACTTGATTGATAACAGGAACAAAACCAACATGGATAACATGGAGTAACACATGAAGTTATGGATATTATGGTTAAGTATTAGATAAGTTTTTTACTAGGTTCACATGATGTCCCCTATGTGTTCAATGACAGCTATATACAGTTGCAAAGCCTGATCTGGGTTTGTTGGAGAACTGAGGCCTTCATCCTCCATTATCATCTTGGCTAGCTCTTCAAAGACTTCGAAGGATATATCGCCCATGCCCACTCTACCTTGAGCACAAAAAACCTCTGCAAGTTCAATGTCATCTTAAGTGACATCATGGGTATGACTGGCCTTGCCATTTAGTTCCGGTAAAAAGTGCAAGATATCTGGTCGACCTGATGGGGAATCGGGGTTCGAAGACTTTGGTCGTATTCGATGTAAATTCCATAACTCTGCACAATGGTATAATTCTTCTCTTATTAAAGGCTTGAAGCAAAACTTGAGGCAGTTTACGTGCAAGATATTGTCGTCATTATATAATCCTATCTCCCTTAAATCCTTGAAATAATTTATCCAGAAGTCCGTATCCATTTTCTTCAACATACTCCACCATGCTTCTATTCTTTGATTAGAAACAGAACGGCCGTACATAAAACTGTTGTCCCCTGCTAAAGGGTCTCCAAGTCCTTCTCTGAAGAAACGTTGGATAGCTGCAACGTAGCAATTTTCCGTACCACAATCACTTCTAAGGATTGTTGGGGTTCCCCCGATCCTACGAACACAATTTAAAAAGTAATTGGCTATGTTGGATGTATTATTATTGGAGTGATCCACTTCAAGCCACATGATGCGACGACTATAGCCATCAATGGCTCCATGAAAACAAAAGCCAAAGGGCTTGAGCTTGTCATAGCCATCAAGATGCCAGATAAAATTCGGCCCACTAGCGTGGTATTTGACGGTGTCGCGAGTGTCTTTCCACTCCTTCAGGATCCAAAGCTTTCATCACAACCCTCACCGTCTCCCTGTCAACAACGAAACCATAGGACAAACCAAGTTTTTGGTTTATTAGGCGATAACCAATTAATCTACCGCTTCCTTGAAGTTCATTTTCTATGGCATCCACTATTTCATTTACAGGGCTCTGTTGTTTTCTCCTAGTAAGACCACGTTCTCGTAAGATCCTCTTTAACTGTCTCATACTTAAATGGATTCCATGGCACATGATTAGAAAAGCCAGAATTTCAACGTAATCTATCCTCAAACGAAAGTAGCCTTCTACGAGAGAATCTCGATCCATGGATACCTTGAAATAACGAGGGGTAACGCAGAACACTTTTAAAATTGGTGGAATCGTTCAAAGGATCTAAACGAGTATTTGCAAAAATAATAAATTAGTAGAAAGCAATTTCTGTCGGTTCCTATATAACACAACAGAACCGGTTCAAAGCTGAAACGTAAAATAGGGCGAGCTCTTAACTTAAACTTTAATTCCCAAATTATTAATAATTTATGAAGGAAATACAAAAGAAACTAATGTGTCTTTATATCTGATATAGACAAGGCTAAATTTTAGATCCGAGTTTCTAGGCCAAACCGTAACTCAAAATCTTAATTTTAGTGTAAGAATAGATAGATGTACAGTAAAGTTTTTGAAGCCGTTCAATAAATTCGCAATTCATGTTTTATCAAGTCCTACTGAAACACTCTGTCACGGTCAAAACTAGGGAAGAGAATGGTCGATCCACTGTGCTCTGCTCGTTACCTCATTCTGGAACGCTTTTACAACCTTGGAAACTGCATATTCTAAGGTCTCTACAGCACATTTAACAGATAAAATGTTCTTATGTTCTAAAAAACAGAATTCACGCCTTTGAAGGCTAATTTGAATGCAATTAAAGTGCCCCTAACCCCAAAAATGTTTTTTCGCCTAAATAAATCTACTTATCATTCGAAGTATTTCGGCGAAAGAATTATTGGATTTGGCTGAATCCTCGATTTTTTATGGACAGCCAAAGTCTCATTCAATTTGTTGCACGGCCGAGTAAAAGGGAGTCTGGGTCCATCGAGGTTGGTGACGTCATCCCGGGAACGATTGAAAGATAGCTTCTTAGTCGATCTCCGGCGGGGCTAAAATACAGGTCACAGGTCACAGGTTACAGGTTACAGGTCACAGGTTACAGGTTACAGGTCACAGGTCAGAAAAATAAAGAAAATAAAAAGTAATTTTAAAATGGTTAAAACAAATACAATTTTAATTAAAATGAAAGAAAAATAAAAATGTCAAAGATAGTAAGGAAATAAGACTGTACAAAAATCACGAAAACTGACTTTAAATTACCAAACAAAAACAGCACACCCTACCCCAGAAGCGAAGGGATGTAGTCATGTGATCAGTTCTCGAGCACATAGTAGCGAGAGTAGCTAAGATGACTGACTACGAGGTAAGTCGCTTGTTGCCTTTTGTTTTTGTCCGGTATAATTTGCTTTCATTTCTATATTGTGTTCCCAAAAGCTGGCGGTTACTAAACAAGGACAAGTGTACATTTCTGACAATTCGTTAATTTATTTATCGGCTTCAAAGTACAGGTGATAAGTATAGTTTTGGTGCATTAAAACTTGTGTGAAGGTCATGCAGTTTTTTTGCAATATATTCAGCCGTCTGTTGGCTGCTAATTAACATAGAAGACGAAGGGGGAAAATTTAGAGTGGCAGAAAAGTATGCAAGAAGAAACTGTAAATTGCCGCTCGCACCAATTTAATTTATCGCATTTGAACTTGAATCTTTGGCCTTGATTTTTTTGCTCGGCTACGCAGTTAATTCGTTCATGGGAAAAGTTTATCCGTATGCGCAATGAATCAAAACAGAAGAGCGAATTAATTTCGTGAATGTTCCCGTTTTATCATCACGTTCTTTGTTTTCGTCAGTTGCTGTCGCTTAAGTGCCTAAGAAGGATGACAAGTTACTGGCCAATATTCACTGGCTGGGAAGGAAGACAACGATAATAAATATGCATATTTATTATCGTTAGGAAACCCGAACGGCGAAAATCTGGCTAAAATCGCTAAAAACCAGCCTAAAAACTACCAGACAGTAAAGAGTACAGCATTGTATCGAGGTAAGTTGATTTTATTAAGAAAGTGTGATATTTCCTGTTTGTTTCCCGTACAAATTAAAACTTTTTATTACAGTCAGTAACACAACAACATGTTTACGCGTCACCATTGTTGAGCTTGGGTATCCTGTGCTACATGTAGCTCCATTTGAACATGAAGTTCGAGTGGCACCATCGTCTAAATCAACTGAATTCGGTGAAGTTAATCAATTTGATTTGTAAACACTTCAAGTTTTCTTAGCAGTCTACAATATATTTATCAGTGACATGGGCTTCTGTCAGTGAAGAGTAGCATGGCCTCTGAAATATATTTTGATTGTTGACGTTGGAAACCGGTTGTAATAGAGCGCTTGTGTCGAAGATTGTAGGACTCATGAAGCCGAAAATTTTAAAGGAAGTTAGATTGATGAGGTTTTCCTAAAGGTACATATCGAGGGACAATTATTTTAGCTACCATTACATTCTGGACTACTTTGTGTCGCTGCGGTTAAATCCTTTGTGTATCCGATACGCAGCACACCGAATATCACGATGCATTGGAAACGTGGTACATGCACATGTTTGGGTTGTATCACTATACAATAAACGAGTTTTAAAGAGGAGATCTTTTCACTGAACGGAATCATTAGAATTTTCTGTTTTCGCAGTATAAAAGGGCATAAAAAGGTTGCGAGATCAGCCCATGGGAATATGTTTATTTCACGAACAGCCGGTCTGTTTTTGGCTCATTCGTTTGCAAAACATCAAATCTTCTCTTAGGAGAGAAATGTTACATGTGACAATACTATGAATATAAATTATCGGTTAAAATCATGTCTTATTTGCCCTCAGAGTTAGAATTATTGAGCTTCCTTCAAAGAACTTTGTAAGCGCAACAGAACCTCCGTTCCCGGGATGACGTCATACAAGCGCTGAACCCAATCTCCCCGTAACTCGGTCGTGAAACAAAATGGCGGCGTTTTTGGTCGTAATTTGGAGACTTTACCGGGGCACAGAAAAGCGAAGATTCAACCGAATCAAAAAATTTTTTCACGGTTGTGCTTCTAATTTAGAGACGAATCATTTAAAATGAAAAAAAATTGGGGGGCTAGGGGCACTTTCATCTTACCTCGTCAGCGTTCGCCAAATAAGTGTCGATCGACAGTTGTAAGTGTCGATCGACAGTCATAAGTGTCGATCGACAGTTATAAGTGTCGATCGACAGTTATAAGTGTCGATCGACAGTTATAAGTGTCGATCGACTGTTACAAGTGTCGATCAACTGTTATAAGTGTCGACGAGCGAAAAAAGAGAGATGTTTTCGATGGCCCTTATAAGCCAACGTAGAATAGAATTCAAAAAGGCGCTTAACCAAACGAATACCAGATTTGAAATCGTGTGTACATGGCCTTTCATTTTAGGTAAAATAGACTTTAAGTCTCCGGCAAAAAGAGAAAAAGTTAATTTTTTTAAAAGAGGACCAACGCATAATCGGTTGATAATAGTTCTTGCAAGACAGAAGAGCTGAAACTTGAAAAAAAGCGGCCTGCTTTTTCCAAGTTGCAATCTGTTTCCATCCTGCCTACAGGCAAAGAGTCTTTTATTATTATTATTATTATTATTATTATTATTATTATTATTATTATTATTATTATTATTATTATTTAAAAGCACTAGTAGAGTAGTTTTGAACAAAATTGGAGAGCTATTTTTAATTTCCACTCCCGTGGCTTGTTGAATTCATTCCAAAAACGCATGACATAGCCCCTTTAGCCGTTCATCTAAACTGTGATCTATCTGTAGATTAATCTATCCGTTCATTTCTTTAAATAGGCCGGGTTCATTGCAGCAAAAGCTTGGGGCGTGGAAATTGATGAATTCCTCACATGGAATATCCTCATTGCAAGCGTCTCAAAGAAAGTGTCGTCTGGCATAAGGATCGTGAGAAAGATCAAACCTTTCGCTCCATTATCTAGCCTCGTGAGCATATATCATTCATAACTTCTTCACCAATTGCAATGACTGGGCATTTGTTTGATACTCGTGAGCTTGAGTGAAATTCTAAGGAGTTTATAGAAGGAACTGAAATGGGAAAAAAATGTTTTGAAACACCACCAGACAGTTGACACCACAAGGGCACTGCAGGTTGCTAGGAAACCTTTTTAGTGTCCCTCCACTAATATTCAACTTCAAATTCCAATTTCAAACCTTTGAAAAAAATTATCTCATCCCAAATATACCCCCAAATCACTGTTTTCCTGGGTTTCGAAAAGGCTTTCGATTCGATTGAATGGGACTTCCTCCAAAAATGTCGTGAATCTTTCAATTTCGGCCCGCAACTCAGGCGATGGATTGATGTGTTTTATAAAAATATTTCTAGCTCCGTACTGAACAATGGCTGTACATCAGAGCACTTTTTCCTCTTTCCGGTATGCTCTTCATCATAGCCATAGAGGTCCTTGCGCAAAGTGTTAGATGCTAAAGGAAATAGCAGGTCTTAAAATACATGACAACAAAGAATTAAAACTCTCACAATATGCAGACGACACCACAGCTGTCCTTGCCAATTCTCAAGCCGTAGTCAACCTTTTTGACTTGCTCTCTCGGTTTCAAAGATGCTCAGGGCTGGAAATAAATCAATCCAAATCTAAAATGCTATGGCTTGGCTGCTGGCGACATAGAAGAGACGGAATTCTAAATCTCCAAATTAGAAACGATACAAACTATACGCTCTAGGTACGAATTTATCTTACGATCACGAGACTTCAGTGAAGAAAAACGTTTTCGATAAACTAACGAAATTAAAGAAAACTTTGAATGTTTGGTCTCAAAGGGACATTTCTGCCTATAGTACAATAAGTATCGTGAAAATATTAGCCCTTCCTAAGCTTACTTTTATCTGCAGCGCTATGGAAACGCCGGCAAACTTTGCTGAGCAGGTGAATAATGTTATATTGGACTTCCTATGGAATCACAAACCAGCTAACAAAATTAAAAAGTCGACACTTATTAAATCCAAAAATGAATGAGGATTAGGAATAAAAGATTTTATTATTTTCAACAATGCGCTGGGAAGACATTGTGCTTGGATCAGGAAGCCCCTTGGGAATATATCCCAATCTCCGTTTCTCCTTGCAAACGTCAGGAATGCACTTATCTTTAGTTGTAACTACGATTATAAACTTCTCAGCTTAAGTAATCACCTCCCCAATTTCTACAAAGAAATCATTTCGCGGTGGCAGAATATCATAGCGAGTACGCCTCAAAGTAAAAATGACGTTCTTGCACAAATTATCTGGAACAATAAGTTTTTGACAGTTGACAAAAAGTCTGTGTACTTCCCGTGTTTGCATCGTGCAGGAATAGTAAAGATCCCTGATTTATTTGACGAAGAAAAGAACTGCTTTTTGTCTTTCGTATCCCTCTGCGGCAAATTCCAAGCGAGTTTCAATTTCATACACTATTGCAGCCTTCTTTCCTCTATTCCTTCCTTCTTCTAGTCATTCTGACTTCCAACGCACCCATAAACGTTCTCGAGTCGCTGTCTTGCAAAATCCTATGCAACAAAATGTTAGCCCAAGAAAACTTACCTCCCCCAACAGCTGAAACGAAATTAATAGCCTCTGGTACATAAAGTGTATCTGTTACCTGAAGTCATATAGGAAATCAAGTCATCTATGTTCCAGTACAAGATCATTCGTCATTTTCTGCGACAAATAATTTATTACATAAAATGAAAAAAGTTGACTCTTCATACTGTCCTTTCTGCTCTTCTGAGACCCACACTATGTGGCATTTATTTATAGACTGCACGCACGCCGGTCTCCTTTTGGGCAAAATTTCAAGACTGGTATTACAACATAAGTGGAGTGAAACCACATCTCATAAACTTAGACTTTGCTTTTGGAATTATTCACTCTTCTAAATCCCGTTTGGCCCTAAACGCTCTCATTCTTGTAACAAAATACTTTTTGTATGTGCACGCTACAGTAAACAGCCAACGTGATTTCTCAGAATTTGAAAATATACTTTTAGAAAAATATATCGCTGCCACTTCAGGTGATTTTAATTAATACATACTAGTTATGCAACGCTTTCGAGTAGTATACCGTGGAATATCCCACGAGTCACTTGTATTTTCTTGGTATACACACGAGCCTTTAGGCGAGTGTGTATGCAAAGAAAATACAAGTGACGAGTGGGATATTCCACGGTATACCACGAGAAAAGGCTGCATAACTATTTTATACCATGCCATAGAAAATACAGTGGCCAGCAAGGCCAGCATGAGCGGGAATCTCAATGCACGATGGGAAGGTTGGGTGTGATGCCGTTGAATTGCATTGATCGATGGGAAGGTTCGATGGAATACTGACGAATATACAACGGCTTTGCTGCACTCTGATTGGCTGTATTTTCTATGGCTTGGTATAAACAGGAAATGGAACTCCCTCAATTTGTAGTTTGCCTCACTCTATTTTCCCTGTTCTTTCATTCTTTTCCCAAGATGACTCTGATGTAAACATTAGCATGGTGAACGTATGTAGCTGTTGTATCAGTTAAACACGAAAATTGACCACAATACAGGGATTCGATTAGCTGACGTTTCGAGCGTTAGCCCTTCGTCGGAGCGAATCGAGGAATTGTGGGTTGTGTATGGTTTATATACAGAAAAAGGAGCTACGCTATTGGTGGTAACATGGTAACGTGAAAAACAGAAATAAATTAATTGATTTTTTCGATCAACGCACCGTCAAGGAACCAAGCTCGGAAACGCTACTCCGCCTAGCTGAACTAGTTTTATCACTTAACTGTTTTTCTTTCGCTGACAACTATTACAAACAAATTCATGGTGTAACGATGGGCACAAAAATGGGACATAGCTACGCCAATCTTTTTGTAGGTCAGGTCGAGCACTAATTCTTCAATCAGTTCAACGGTCCTAAACCTGAACTCTACGGTGGCTACATCGACGACTGCATCGGCGCAATTTCGTCTAGCAAGGAGGAAATGAATCAGTTTATAACCTCCGTTAATTCCTTTCATCCGGCTCTAAAATATACCTGGGAAAGTTCGGAAACTTCGCTGGCCTTTTTAGATATCAAAGTTTTTATCAGCTGCAACGGTTTATGTACCAGTGTGCACTACAAACCCACTGATTCTCACAGTTATTTGTTGTATTCATCTTCACATCCATCTCATGTCAAAAACGCCATTCTCTATTCTCAATTTCTTAGACTTCGACGTCTATGTAGTGGTGACTCTGATTTTTCCAACAAATCAGAGGAGATGTGCCAGTTCTTCGAGAAACGTGGCTATCCTGATTCTATGGTTCAATCGAGCCTTCACTGCGCCCAGCAGATTGATCAGTTTGCATGACCATAATTTCATTCAGCATTGCAAAAGCACGTATCTTAACAAGAACATTGTTATACATATTAAAGATATACCAGTCTGATTTAGATAATATATTATTACGCGAATCTAAGCAAAATAGATAAACTTGGTCAATTCAATATTGACAAAATAATCAGGAGAATTCATTAATTCCTTGATCGCTTCTATAGGGGATAATTGGGTGATATTTGGTAGGTGATTTTTTATTTGCTATAAAATCTGTTCCTAAGAATTGAGTATTTGGAACAGCTAAAAAGAAAGTGTATTTCATCTTCAACTTGATTCGATCCACAAGTAGGGCAGAGTCTATCAAACCTTGGGATTTGATCGTATCTACCAGTTTCAATCATTAGCTTGTGATTACCTATTCGTAGTTTCACTAATTCTTTCCTACCATTTAGTTTTCTTGTAAAACCTAAATAATAGGAAGGCAAAAAAAAATATTTAAATAAATAATAGGAAGGTGTATATTCGTTCTTAAAAGTGTTATAAAACTCTAGTTTCTTGGAGTATCGAATAGTGTGTTGCCAATATAAGATATACTCTTGTCGCATTAATTTTTCAAAGTGTTTGTTCTTAACTTCAGTTAACCCATTGGCACCCGTGCCGGCCAAAACCGGCCGTAAAAAAACTCCCATGCTTCAAAACATTGCAACTTTCTCAATCGCATGAATATTGCCTTAACTGTTAGTTGTGAGCATGAAATGGAATGCCCTTTAAATTTGGATATCCAATAAATGCAAGAAACGTAGCGATTTTTACCAAATATGGCCTTTTGAGTTTGGACAAGAACGAAACTGGCCGTTTTTAACGTCAAAGAGAAACAACAAAAATGCCCCTTTTTGCCTTCATGTTTTTTAGGGAAATCATCGTCCAAAAACCAAAATTCAACCATCATAACAAAATTCAGTCCTTTTTCTAGGTTAGAAATGATTTTTTTTTGTTCATATTCTTCTCCCGAGCGTAGATACAGCCTTTTGTTCCAGTGCATTCGGGCCTTCCCGACATTTTCAACATCTTGAGCGCATTGCATGCTGGGAACTAACGAGAATTTTTGACAGCGCCCGTTCCTCCCCCAGTTCTTTCACATATAAACTAAGTCTACAGCCACTCCGACCTACCGCCAAAATTTCCTGCTCGTAGTCATCTTCAGTACACAGAAATTCCAAAATATGTGGCGGTAGGTCGAGAAATTCATCAATAGTCGAGTCCCAACGGTACTAAGTGTTCGACCGGCCAGATTCCCAGTTCGTCGAGTAACAAGCCAAATTCAACAACAAAGTACATCACCTTGCTCGATTCTTTGAGAAAGTGGACTCTTAGCTACCGTCACGCTTAATGATGCTCATCAGGCAGCCGCTAAAGATGAAAAATGGCTGTAAATTTAGCAGAAATCGCAAGCAAACCGAACTTGGGCCATTGTTGTCGCTTCACGGATAAAAAATAGCTACGTCAAAATGACGTTTTCAGAAACCTTGAGCCTCCAGTGGCTTAGGACAGCACCACTTTTCCCTGGTAGTTCAAATAATGAGTCACGAATTGCTATTCATCGTTTATAGGTGGAAAATCACTCAGAAAATGTAAAAACCTGCGGTAGTCAATGGGTTAAGCGAGTTGGATTAAAATCTGGCAAATCAGACAGCACTACAGACGTCACAAAAGGAAAAGAATGACAGAATTCCATTCACCCTCACATTTCACCCTCATAATAACCCAGTTGAAGCCATCATTCTTAATAACTTTAAGATGCTGCAAAATGATTCAGAAACTGCTAGAATCTTTTCGCAACCACCACTGATTTCATTCAAACGCGACAAAAATGTAGGTGACTTTCTAGTTAGAAGCGCATTCAAAACAACTGAATAACCCGGCACTTTTAAATGCGCGCGCTCACGATGCAAAACTTGTCGTTTCATTTAAGACACTGACAAAATATCGGGCCCTAAGCGTTCTGTTAAGATCACTGATCGTTTCACGTGTACCTCCGCAAATGTTACCTGTTGCATAACCTGTACATAACGCAAAAAGTTATACATCGGCGAAACAGGAAGACGACTAGGTGACCGATTCCGAGAACATCTTCCTGATGTTGAGAAAGATGACAAAGATGCATCCAAATCAGTCGCTCGGCATTTTAATCTCCCTAGCCATTCCAAACAACACATTTCGATCTCCGACCTTTCCCTACATCGAGGTACCACGGAAAGCCGCAAAAATCTCCAGCAAAACTTGATTTTTCAAATCGGCACTCTTAATCCCCACGGTCCAACGAGCGTTTTTCATTCAATTAATTTATTCCTGTTTTTCACGTTACCATGTTACCACCAATAGCGTAGCTCCATTTTCTGTATATAAACCATACACAACCCACAATTCCTCGATTCGCTCCGACGAAGGGCTAACGCTCGAAACGTCAGCTAATCGAATCCCTGTACGGTGGTCAATTTACATTATCAACTCCGTTGATAAACCAAATGTTCGCGTTTCACTCTCCCACCGACGCAGCACCACAGTTTCTTTAGAAACTAATCCCCTTTATCCATTTGTTGTATCAATTACGTTGATCTGTGTAAATGGATGTAATTTGTTAATGTAATTGTCTTCATAATAATTGTCTTCACCCTGTACGGTGGTCAATTTACATTGATAAACCAAATTTTTGTCTTCATTGTTAGCCATTTCCATAATAACTAAAAAATAATTATTATGGTAGGTAATTGCATTATTGTAAGTTGCGAATATTAAGCATTGTTTTGCAACTGGTGTGAGTACTTATTGTAAGTAGCGTATGTAATGCAAGTTCTGTATTGTTAATTTAAAAAAATCACCCAAAAATTCACAAAATATCCCACATGATAGCTTCGTGAAATGAATGGAGGGATTTTTGACTGAAACGCGAACGAGTTATTAACATTAATCCTTGTTAAGCAACGAAGAAACGGTGTTTAGGTGTACCCCCGCCTTAAGAGATAAACCTTGTCACAATTCAAAGTTATAGGTAAACTGCAATGAGGTTTTGAAAACAAAGCCAAGGAAGAATAAATTTGTGACGTAACTAAACAGGAGAAATAATCCACTGCAGGAAGTCTTCAAGAGTACCAGTTTGTCCTGTTCAGTGCCAGGCAGCCGCATTGGCGAGCCGCAGACGTGAAAGCGACCGAAAGTTACCTTAAGCACGTGCGCTTACGCCCACTTTAAAATGAAAAACAGATTGACTGAATCCAGGATAAGCGATAACATAGGATGTGATACGTTTACCGCAATCGACGCTTAAATTTCCTCGGAAAAAAAGGAAAAGAGATTCTGTATGGTTACTTAAACCTAGACAACCGCACAAATTAGAAACAAATCCCGCATTTTTTCTTTTTTTCGAGAGGCATTGAAAGCCGTTCTCCACTAATGCGTCACAAACATGTGGGCGATATTTCTTTTTTCTGCTCTTCATAAGCGTTTTTTGGTTTCTTCGTTTGTTTGTTTGTTTGTTTGCTCTCGATGAGGACAGTAAAGTGTCACAGGAAAGACAGAAATGCTGCAGCTCGCACTCATGCCGATAGAGCGTGTTTTGAGTACGAGTGCTACATAATCTTAAAACTCACGATCGTAAGGAATTCCTGGGTAATATAAAAAACGTACTAGAGGTTACACATTGTAAGCACAATTCTGTGAGCGAATGGTAGGGAGTAAAATAGTAAAACATCATAGAAACAGTAGATGTACTTACAGGTTTTGATAATTTTACTAACAAATTCATTTATTGGTTCAGGTATAAAGGATGACATAATATTATTAAGAAAAGGATGATATAATATTTTTGTAAGTTCTTTGTGACTGTAAATAAAAAAAGGAAAACAACAGTTTTCTAGATGTTTTTAAAGTTTTTATTTAGTTGTAAAACCCGGCTAAACAATTACGGGTTATAGCTATAATGCTACCTAGTTTGTCAAGTGTCTATCAAGCGCTGTAATCATTACCTTCATGCTTTCTGGTTCATAATCTTCGCCTTATTTGTCCTTGTTCGTTTATTTATCTCGACGCAAAAGCACTCCAGTGGAGTGATGAATTTAACGGGCTCGTAATTCCAGTTACGTCGGTAATTCCCTTCTCTGGATCTACAGGCCCTGAAAATATACCTCCAAAGCTTTTAAAGCTAGCCGGTGACGCGATAATCCCGTCAATCTCCATCCTATTGCGACTTTTTATCAAGAACAGGAGTGTGTTTACTAGCTGGAAAACTGAGAGGCTTACTCCAGTGTATAAAAAGGACGACGAAACAGGTTTCAGTAATTACAGACCGATAGCATTGCTAAGCGTCCCAAGCAAGATCCTCGAATCAGTAGTCAACGACACAATCGTTCGTCATGTCTATAAAGACAATGATCTGGTCTCGGACAAACAATGGGCATATCGTGCAGGATATTCAACAGAACTGTTACTAACACACCTTAACCGAAACGTGGAGGAAAGCTGTAGATGCAGGCTTAGTGGTAGCAGCTGCCTTCGTAGATTTTAAAAAGGCTTTCGACAGTGTGTCTCATGACATTCTTGAAATGAAATTGGAAAGGGACTTTGGCATAACAGGACCATTCTTAGATTGGCTTAAAAGTTACCTAAAAAGAAAGACAGCAATTTACAATTGTTTATGGATCAACTTCAGGGATGTTACCGGCCTCTTTTGGAATCCCTCAAGGGTCCGTCCTGGGGTCGACACTTTTCGGTCTTTTCACGAACGATCTCCCATCTTCAGTGACATCCTGACCTGTCTTTATGTTTGCCGACGACGCAACGATTTACTGCTTAAGTGACACGGCAGAAAAATCTATTGCTCAGCTAAATACTGCACTCCATGAATTAAGCGACTGGTACATTATTAGTAGACTAACACCCCACCCAAGTAAAAGCGAGGCCATGTTGATCTCTAGAAGAAATCCCTTGGTTAGTATCCCCCCGATCTTCATTGGAAATTCTACGGTTAAATGGGTGTCTAAATCACGATTGCTGGGAATAACTGTCGATGAGAAACTTACCTGGTCTCCGCATATGCTGGAACTCAAAAAGTCATTTGCTAAAAAACTAGGACTGCTTAAGAAGTCGAGATTTCTCCCCAGGAGCGTCAGCCAGGACCTCTGTTTCAAGGTTATTTTGCCCTTAGTGACCTATGATCTTAAACTGTGGGGTTCTTGCTGCTACTCTGACTTATTTCAGTGACTGGAAAGACTTCATTGTAGAGCTGAGATACTTATTTTCAATTTCCTTAAAGACATGGCAACTGCTGAAGTCCTACAACGGGCCCGATGGCCGACCCTTTCCTTTTATAATAAATCTGCTATTTTTATCTGTTTTCACTTAGCCTTCCATGATAGGTTGTCTGTCACATTAATCGATTGTATTTCAAAGAAACAGGACACAAGTTATTCAACCCGGACTTGCGCTTCCCTAACAGTTCCATGTTTTAATACCCGCTACATGAAATGCTCCGTCGCGTATAGAGGTTCAGTCTTATGGAACGCAGTGACCAATAATTGTAGTGCCCTGGCAGATGACATTCCATACCGTAACCTCAGGGTAAAGCTTAAATCTTTAATTGCCTTCAATGAGTTTAGTTTTAAGATAACATCCGCAACTACTTGTAGTTTTAGAAAAGATGGCTTTGTATATAATTAATTGACTTCATGTCCACAATTCACATTTGTAAATATTTCTTGTTTTTGGTTTCTTATAGTCATAAGTTAGCTGTAAACGACCCCACAAGCTCATGTAGCTTTAACACTTATCGTTCTAAAATAAAGGCTGTAAAGGCTATCCACCACTTTTTCCAACAGAACACCACGAATCAGTGCTTATCGCAACCGTGTCTCCTTTTTAGAGCTGTTTTCAGCTTCTCTGCTGTTATTGCGGTCACGAAAGAAAAACCTGCTCAAAACTCCATCCATCAGTTTTCGCTCGCAACTCTTCAGCCTTTCTAAACTTCGCGCCATTCAAAGGCCGCGTTTGTTATTTAGTTCCTTTGTTTATTAACGAATCAGAATCGTCTGTTGTCTACCTCCTTTTTTTTGCCCCGAATTACCTTTTTCTGCATCGTGTTTCCTAAAAACTGCATTTCTCTTTGCCAAACAGCTTCGAGAAATTTTTTCATGTATATTATTAGAACAGCAAATGTATTTGAAAGCAGTGGTAGATCCAGACTTGGAGGAAAGAGGGAAGTGGATAGTCTCCTTCACAGCCGTTATTATAGGGTCGTCACGTAATGCTCCTCCCCACTAACGGCTGCTCACTCGAGCTTTGCATTCTTTTCCCTCAAAATGACCAATAAGGAACAGGCTCCCATTCTCTAAAAACCTGGTCCTAGTCCTCGTCGTGCTGTGTTTTTGGCGGCACATATAACGAGAAATATGATTGGCGCAGCTGCTAAGAATTACTTGCATTTTATTGGTTCTCGGTAACAGCGGGAAAGGA
Organism: Pachyseris speciosa; assembly: GCA_016490735.1. Taxonomy (NCBI): domain Eukaryota; kingdom Metazoa; phylum Cnidaria; class Anthozoa; order Scleractinia; family Pachyseridae; genus Pachyseris; species Pachyseris speciosa. Next base: position 16,174 of record JAEMWC010000553.1, on the reverse strand, counting down.
ATGCAGAGCTCGAGTGAGCAGCCGTTAGTGGGGAGAGCATTGCGTGACGACCCAAATACTGGCTGCGAGGGAGACTAGGAAGTGGAGAGCCTGGTGTTGAAAATAGTTTTTGTTGGCCCTGCGGGGCCTGATTTGGTGGACAAATAATGGCGGCTTGGTTTACCTTGGATAAAGCTTTCTAAATAAGGATAAAATCACAAGTTTTTGGATTGAAGGTCAGTAACAATAAGAATTATAACAATAGCAATAATGTCATAGATAAATTAACTGGCAACTGCATGAAACAAAGTTCCAAGTAACTTTTGTTATGATAACTTGTTTTGGTCGGGTAGTGGTTACCATAAACAACAGGCAATAACAGTCATCCACTGGCTACGTACGTTATGGTGTCCCTCAGGGCTCGCTTCTTGGCCCCAGATTATACACTATATATGTTAATGACCTCCCTGACCGTGTTGATTCTGGAGATATTTACCTGTATGCATATGACGAAACAGTTTATTGCATTGGTCCAAGTGTTGACCACGTCTTGTCATCACTAAACAAAACTTTGGAGCAAATTCTCATGTGGAGCACTAGGAATCATCTGACCATCCACCCAATCAAAACTGAGGCAATTATATTGAGGAAATCTGCATTTATCGGACCTAAATGGGCTTGTAAAAGTACATGAAAGTTTTTTCTCTTTTAAGGGAATTTTACGGAAACACTCTAGAGATATTAATACATTCTCTATCAACAAACGAGGAGAAGTAATTTGAAGATATTAATACATTCTCTATCAACAAACGAGGAGAAGTAATTTGAAGTAAGTTTGGACAGCATGCGCTCGTAGCAGAGGAGGAATTTTAGCAGGATTCTAACCAAAAAATTAACCACATATTTTGTCGCGTTTGAACAAGGAGGAACGGGAAGTTGTGCTGCAAAATTCCGAGAACGAGAGAACGTTAAGATTTTTCCTTCCTTTTGCTCAATTCTAGCAACCAAGAGTAAACTCGAAACTGAACTTCTGCCGTTCAACCAACTCGACACGAAAATTTCTAAGCCCAATTACAACGTATTTCAAAGTATTTTAATGTTCGCTTTTGATTGCCAAATGAAACAAGATCTTCTTTGGGGAACTCCCTTTATACTGCGTCTTCCTGCTAAGACTTCGGTGATTGGTGTATATTTTCGTAGCAACTAGTTAGTAATAATTATAACTTAGAAATTTATATTTTTAATTTGAAATTAAGTTCTCACTCAGCAAACAAAGAATAAAATAGCGCAAATTTTACCGATTAAGTCGCCTCTCTGCCTGATAATTAGCCAATAAGCACGCAACAAAGTCGACACCTTTTTTCTTTTTTTTGTGGGTAAACCGCTTCACGATAAGCAGGCGTTAGCGTTCGTGATACGTGAGTATGTGATAGAGCACTATCGCAACATTTATTTTTGAGTTGTAATTCATACAGTTTTACTTCATCCTCAAATTCAAATACAAATGCAAGCATATCCGAGACATTCTCCACCTCTGTTTTAGCCTGTCTTGATCATAGAAGTTGTGACAGCTATTGGCTCAGTTCACCCTCAGTTTTGTTAGCAACTTTATTATGAATTCGGGGTATTTTCTAAATTCATTTTTGCTCCAGCTCAGATTTCTGTTTAGACAAGCGTTTTTAGTTTTATCATCACAGTTTTTTAAACTGCTCACGCTTTCTAAGTTAAGGCGCATTTCCAAAACAGGAACAAAAGCATGGAGCCTTCAACTCAATTACCTGCCTTGTGCGTAGTTTTCCTTATTTATATGATCACATAAGGTTTTCCTGTCATTTTAGTAATTTTCTCCTCACCAGTTGCGTACTCGCTGAAACTGGCAAACAGCCGAAGAAGCGGCCGCAACGGATGTAAAACGTTTTCCCAGTTATTTTGAATTTCATTTCTGAATTAGAGTATACAGTTAAATTAAGCCTGCTTGATTCCACGTTCAAACTATTTTTGTACTTCATACACCTAGAGAACACTTTGAAGCAGTACTGTCAACGTTGTACACGCGCACAAAAACTGAAATAAAATTTGCTTTGAACGTCAGACAATATGGTGAGTCGTTCGTACCCGAGTGTCCTTTCAGAAGCAGTAATTATTAACGTTTATTTTTTGTCGTTCAGTTTTAAAACAGCACAGTGGTAGTTTATTGTTATTTTTTTGTTCAAGATGTTAAGAAAAGGAAAATTTGGAATTCTTTTCTTTAAGCTATTGCGTGTCTTGTTGTGACTGTTGATCGACAAATGAGCATTTGTCTTTCTAGGGACACCGGGTCTTTCATAATGCATCATTTTATAACTGGTAAATTTTACATATGAAACAGTTCGTAATAGTTGTCAGTTATCTTTAATTTGTCGTTAAATATCCTCTAAGCAAGCAAACAATATTTCAGCGAAACAATTTCTGACCAATGACGTCATATATCGGCCCATTTTTCATAAATTAACATACATCAAACTCGACTGACGTATAATTGTGAAGACTGCTGTTCCTTCTTTGTTGTTGATAAGCGGGCATTACCGTCTGCAATGTGTGGTCAAGCAATGGAGTTTTCTCGCCACATTTACCGTCGAGTTGCATTTCTAACAGTGATACTTCATTCAGTGTTAGGTGAGTCTTGAGTGTATCCTTGTCGTGTCCATTGTAAAGCCTTATTCAAAACATACCTTACTTTAGTATCGGTCGATTCATTTGTGACTCGATTTGCAACAGACGTTGGCTACCTTAAATTTACACGCAAACGCAAGCATTACCACTACATTCCAAATTTTTGTTCAGCTCACTTCCCTTGATCACGGAAATTGTAACAGCCGGTGATTCAACTTTCTTAGCAATTTTAACTTGCAGTCCTTGGTTAGCAGCTTTCCTAAACTTTCTAGTGTATTCCACAGCTGTAGTTTACTCTGATGCTATAGTTTTACGTTCTTGCCGAAAGTGGAATACTTAAGCTCACAGCTCATTGGTTTTAAAATAGATTTCTCTTGCCTTTGTTCGAGACGGTTGTCAAATCTCCTCGCTTACAAGATGATGTAAGGTTTTCCTAACATAACGGTACTTTTTTTTTCAGTCGCATCCGTGTTGAAATATTAGAACTAAAAATATGCTCTATAATGTTGAATAGGACTTTTAAGTCACAATAGAATTTTTATATTAACTACGTTTTTCTGCAATGCGTACATTACGGTAGGGCTTTTTTTTTTACAACATTTTCTGAAATACAACCGCGTGCAAGCATAACCAACCTTTCATAGTTCAATTATCGCTCCGTTTTGTTTTTACACTCCAAGTTTTCACAGTTTGGGGTGACACAACGATAGTTACAAAGCTTTTTGTGGTCGCACGTAACATTCCCCGTATACACAGATAACTTGAAGTCGTTTACTTGAAAATCAGTAACTGAAAATCAGCTTCGTCGACACTCCATGCAAACGAATTCGAAATATTGTTGCGAAAACAAAAAAGAGTTTGATGCAGTTGCAGAACAATTAATGACAAGATCCCAAAATGTAAACTTGTGTGTGCTCGCCGGAGCATGCTTTTATTCACTTGTCACTCTTCTTTACAATAATTTAGAGACAGAGATAAAAAATGTTCAGGACTGAATAGTGTATCGGTAGGACATCACGCTTAACAAAATGATTTCAACCAAA
>JAEMWC010000553.1:0-2500 GCA_016490735.1 Pachyseris speciosa | reverse complement strand
AAATTAAACCTGCTTGATTCCACATTCAAACTATTTTTATACTTCATACACTTAGAGAACACTTTGAAGCAGTGCTGTCACCGTTGTACACGCGCACAAAAGCTAAAATAAAATTTGCTTTGAACGTCATACAATATGATGACTTCTTAGGATGAAGAAAAAATAGACACGAAGTTTGAATCGTTCGTATCCGAGTGTCCTTTCAGAAGCACTAGTTATTAACATTTATTTCTGTTGTTGTTGTTTTTTTTAAACAGCACAGTGGTAGTATTTTTTTTGTGTGTTCAAGATGTTAAGAAAAGGAAAATTTGGAATTCTTTTCTTTAAGCTATTGCGTGTCTTGTTGTGACTGTTGATCGACAAATGAGCATCTGTCTTTCTAGGGACACCGGCTCTTTCATAATGCACCATTTTTCGTGTAACGTGCTCTTTTATATTTGAACTGAGGATTAATGATTATACTGATATGATTTTCATCTATTCAATCTCATATATTCACCACTCAGGGGTATATTACGAACCAACAGAACGACCAGCTCCCACATGGCTTGTTAGCTCAGTCGGTAGAGCGCTGCACCAGTATCGCAGAGGTCGTGGGTTCGAATCCCGTACAAGCCTGAATTTTTATTTTCAGGCTTTCAGTTTTCACTACTGCTTAAGTAGTGTTCATAACTCTGATGATCAGTCACATGTTTAATCATTAATCCACAGTTCAAATACATGATTTTCATATATTCATTCTCATATCTTTAATTTGTCGTTAAATATCCTTTAAGCAAGCAAACAATATTTCAGCGAAACAATTTCTGACCAATGACGTCATCAATCGGCCCACTTTTCATAAATTAACATGCATCAAACTCGACTCACGTATAATTGTGAAGACTGCTGTTCCTTCTTTGTTGTTAGCAAACTCGCAGTCCGATAAGCGGGCATTACTGTCTGCAATGTGTGGTCATGCGATGGAGTTTTCTTGCCAAATTTACCGTCGAGTTGCATTTCTAACAGTGATACTCCATTCAGTGCTAGGTGAGTCGTGAGTGTATAGTGTGTCCATTGTTAAGCCTTATTCAAAGCCTTAAGCCTTACTTTAGTATCGGTCGATTAATTTGTGACTCGATTTCCAACAAACGTTTGCTACCTTAAATTTACACGCAAACGCAAGCATTACCACCACATTCCACATTTTATTATAAATGTAGTTTATTAATAAAACTCTCTTGCAGTAAAAAGAACTGAATTATCGAGTGTACTTTACAATGTAAGGCAACTATTATCTAAAATATAGTAATTTACAGTTATGACAATGATAATAACAATTGAATCACTTAAAATATTTAAATGTAAAAAAGTCCTCCGCTCTCTTTGTCCTACAGACCTGCATGTTCCGGAAAAGATAATACTTTTGTGCTTTCTGCCTCAAGGTGTAGTTGGGCGCGTCTAGGAGTGGGCTGGGAAGCAGGTGGTGCAGAGGGTGGCTGGGGGACTTCATTTTCGCCATATATTTGTAGCACAAGTGTACTCTTCTATCATGTAACCTATTTAGTTTACCTAACTGTAATGCATGAGCATATGACTCTGCCTCAGGGTAGATTATGTTAAGCGCCCTTTTTTGCACTCGCTCTATGGCTTCGGACAGGTAAGCAGGGATGTCCTGCCAGACTGGTAAAGCATACTCTAAAACTGGCCGAATTGTGCTAAGGTATGTCCTCAAGATGTTGGGTTGGCTCACCCTGGCTCTGTGCAAAACTCTAAGGGAGTATAACTTCTTACAAGCTTTCTTAATAATGTAATCAACGTGACAGTTCCACTTCAGGTCATTGTCCATAATAACTCCTAAGATCTTATAGGTATTGACACGCTCGATGACATTGCCGCCAATTATTATCGGGTTAATGAGACAATTAGAGTTGCGTAAGAAATTAATATGCATTTCTTTACACTTGGTTGGGTTGAGTCTCATATTATGAGCAATGGCGAAATTGTGAATGTCTGAGGCCACAACATGAAGTAAGCTAGGGGAGTTCCTTGGAATTATTTCGAGAGCGCTGGTATCATCGACGTATTTGATGCGCAGCCGCCAGTCAGACAGCAGTTTATTTGTCATCACCGTAAAGAGGATCACACCCAATTTAGTTCCTTGGGACACTCCTCCTTTTAGTGTTAACCAGTCTTTTTTCCTTTTAGTGTTAACCAGTCTGTTTCACTTCCCTTGAACACGGAAGTTGTAACAGCCGTTGATTCAACTTTAGTGTTTTTATTGGAAATTTTAGCTTACAGTTCTTGGTTATCAGTTTTCCTGAACTTTCTAGTGTATTCCACAATTCTATTTATGCTGTAGTTTACTTTGATGCTAGGCTTGCCTAAAGAGGAATACTTAAGCCGACAGATCATTGGTTTTAAAATGCAATGCGTGCCATTATGGTAGAGCTTTTTTTTACAACATTTACTGAAATACAACCGCGCGCATGCATAACCAACTTTCATAGTTCAATTCAGT
>JAEMWC010000552.1:582500-597596 GCA_016490735.1 Pachyseris speciosa | reverse complement strand
AAATACTGGCCGTCTTTTGGTAATTATTGAACAGATATTGAAAACAGCGACTTTATATTAATCGTTCTATAAAAAGAATATAAAAACGACATTTAAAACTCTGATGATTTGAACCTACAGTTTTGTTCCTATTTCTAGAAAACTCTAACTACATCCCATATTGATATCAGTAACAGATGCCGTGAACTGTCAAAATTAACATGAAACGTGCCTGCCCTTGCTTTTGTAGAGTTCTGCTGGACTTCATCAGAATGAGAAATATAGCTGCAAGAGGTGTTCGCTTGAATCTTTTTTGTTGTCGTCAAAATTCAGTAATAGCCACTTCTGAAATGGAAACTAATACGAGCAAAAAACTTATTCATGTGCTTTCCATTATATAGTACTGACTCAATCTTTTCCTACTGTGCATGATTTAATGTTTTCGTGCTAACCTCGTTGGGAAACATTTTTACTGATATACCACACCATATTCGGTGCAAAGACTTTTATTTCAAGCAATTTGTTATTACCCGGGCTGCGCGCGTCTCGCGCGGCGCCCGGGTCATAAACTACCGACGGTTCTTCTTTTTCGTCGTCGAGTATCATCCACAAATGGCACCTCCGGCGTTTCTGCGCAAGCGCTAACTATTTTTAACACTAGTGATGCGTGTTGTCACGTATGGGAAAATGTCGATTCATCTTGTGGCTTTTGAAGTCTGAACAAACAATATGTTAAGAGAAGTGTCTATGCGAATGTTTGGAAGTTCAACGGCGAGAAGAAAGTTTTTAACATGAGTAAACTTAACGGCAGATGGACTGCCGTGTTTCCCCGTGTCTGCTTCAGTAGACAGCGAGTAGTCTCTAATTTTGGCGACGGATTGTGGGGGCACGTGCGCGCGCGAAGTTGCGAGGAGACGCGACGCGAGGGGAGCGCCAAAAATTAGAGACTACAGACAAAGGGAGTTTGACCTTTCACGGCCGAGTGATTCGAGTGTAAATCTCATATCAACAGCAAGAATGATGCCTGTTGTCACGTATCGGAAAACGTCGATTCACCTTGTGTCTGAAGTCTGAACAACTAATATGTTAAGACAAGTGTCTATACGAATGTTTGCAAGTTCAACAGCGAGAAGAAAGCTTTTAACATGACCAAAATTTAACTCCAGATGGACTGCCGTGTTCCCGTATCCGCTCCATTGAGATGTACATTTTGTTGAATAACTTAAGTACGGGATATCACACACCCCTGAGACTTTGACAGGTAGTTTATTTACTATTTTGCCACAATATCTCAATTTCTGGACTTTAATTTTTGAATGATAAGCGATTATATTTTACAAATGTACTAGCGTCCCTTGAAACTGTCCAGAAACGTTCCTTTCTTGTGTTTCAAATGACCCTGGATTGACGTATTTGTAAACAGTTTCACTCTGCTAATTAATTTTCTACTCACATTTCACCGAGACTCTATTCACATTTATGCGAAAAAATCCAACATCGTTCGATAAGCGTTTCCTTTCTCAAACAATTATCCATCGAAGCGAAAACAAGTGAGCTTAGTTTTTTTTTTTTTTTGGAATCAATACACTATTTTTATCCTCTTGCATAACGATAAACCTCTGTGGCCTAAAGGTCATTGTTCCTGCCTGTGACGCAGCTAACCCGGGTTCGATGTCTTTTAGTGGTACATATCACGGGCTTTATTTTTGCTGTTTCTCTTTTTCTTGTTCTTTTAGAAATATTTTTTACAAGTGTTATAATTATTGTGCTCAATGGTTGAGCTGTATTTTAGAGGAATATATGTTGATAGGGGTCTAAAGAAATAGACTCCAACACAAGCTAAACACAATGCGTCCGATGTAAGAAAGACAGACTTCCCTCTATTCTTTTGTTTAGCACTAAGTTAGGGATACAATACTGTTTTTTGCAAGCCCGGGTTTAGGCTAATTGTAGCCTCTTGTTATGAATAAAGGCAAGTCGCTGGGATCAGTACTTTCATTTCGCTGCTAACAAATTCGAAATCCTCCGATAACCTTCAGGGGCACCCAACGACAAGTTTCGGTAGATATCTGTTCGGTTAAGGGTAGTTCGCCTTGGGCTTTCGGCGTCGATTAAGAGTGCACTCGGATTTTCGTAACTGAAACGTGGCCTAAAAGATTCGTAATTGGGAAATCATAGCCCCTGAGGTTTTCGAAAAGGTCGCATTTGCTGTTTTTGACTGTAAAAAACGTCAGCTAGCATTTTCAGAAAGAAAATAGTTCCCTAGAAAGTTCGTAGAAAGTTCATTCCAGCTTGCATTTGCGCAAAGGAAGATTTTGTTCCCAAACATTTTCGAACAATGCCGGAAAACATCACTTTAAACGGACTTCAAACACCGTCAGGTACTTAAAAATGTCTTTCTACAGCTTGTGGTTGATGTCGCTCGTTGGGTGCCCCTGAAACTTATCCTCCGAGGAAAGCTTTTGATCAATTGAGTCGTCATCTCACCCGGCTTAAGTGTACGGTTAAGTCCGATTTTCGGCCGACCAGTCTACCAGTGTGGTGCGAAAAAAGAAATAACAATTGTAAGGTAAATCTAAGAATGACAATAACTTAAATGTCAGCCACCATTTTTATTATATATTTAACATTTAGATTATTTGCTCTCGATTTCATAATAGCTGATGAGGGCGCAGTGGTGTAGCCAATCAGAGAACGGCATTTGTGATAGAACGCTAGTTGATTTATTTAACATATATTATGAGCTCGAGATTTCTATCGCGCTATAGCTGATGAGGGCGCAGCCCGAATCAGCTATCACGCATAGAAATCGAGAGCGGACAATCTAATTGTTTTAGTACAAATCTACTAGTCATTCAACACTAAACAAGTAAATTATCTAAATCCTCCTCACAGACACTTCTAAAACGCGAAGAAACGGTGGCCATTTTGCTGACAACCGCTACACACTATCTATCACAGAATAGATAGCGAGTAGCGTAGCCAATCAGAGAACGGCATTTGTCATAGAAAGCTAGTAGATTCATACTAAACTAATCTAGAATAGCCAGTGAGTTGTCCAGAATAGTGAGTTGTGAGTTGAGGTGCTAGTGAGTTGTGCAGAACTACATTATGTAGTGCAAAAGCATACATGACCGTATGAAATCTTCTCTGCTTGTCAACAAACTTACATCCACTCACATCACTCAAATCATCGTCACGCCAGACTTACGAGACAAGATAATATTATAGCCAAGAGGTTGACTTATTGTTATATGTATGTTCGTATTTCTATCTTACAGCCTCACTCGAAAGAACGACCAGGATACGTTTCGTATTGGACTAAAGCAAAAAGGAACTTTTTCAACTTTTGTTCACTAACAGGACTAATATTGTTATTCCTTTCTTAGATGACACTCTTATACTTGACAGTGGTGAAACACTTGAAATCAACACGACTGCTCCGTCTGTTAACAAGATCGGTTGTGGCAATTGTTCTCTCACCGCATCCCTTGAGAGAAGACAGTCGTCATATGGCGACCATGATGTTGCCAATATAACGTTCAGTGGTAACATTGAATTCAAGAGAGGGTCATCTGTCATTGTATTTGGAAAGTATGCACTGAGTTTAACAAGTCAGCATGGGCGCATTTTGGTACAAACTGAAATTAACATGACGTGTGACAAGAAGGTTCTCAATACAACATGTCTTGGTGGGTTCACACAGTCATCAACACCAGAGAAAGTGGGATTCGAAGATTCCAAGACAAATTTATACAAAGGTGAGGAGAGTGGCTTTTTTTATTTGTTATCATTTAGTTATATTTTCCTTTGCTCTCTTTAACTTGGTATATAACAAGTCTGGTTTTATTGTTTTTCCTTTTCTTTCTTTTTAGAAGCAAATTATTATTCTTGGATAGACTTTTGCTTGTTTTCATTTACAGAGTTCAGAGTCTATGCATATAAAATGAAAATAACCTAAACTGAATCAGATAGTCAATCACTTTAATCTGGCTCTTTCTTTGTAAGTAGCTTTACTTGCAGTCATCCACACATGTTCAATGATAAGACCCGTAATATTGTCCAGCGCACTGTAACGAATCATTTAAGTGATTGCCGTGTAATATCAAACCGGATGTCATTAGCTTTATGCTGGCGATGCACATTGCACAGTTTTCTGTGTATTTACTGCTGTTTTTAGTTTCACTAAATTATGTCTGGGATGGCGGAAAGGTTTTTTCTTTGGTAAAAGGGGGGAGGGGTGGGGGTAGAGGGAGGCAATGTCGTTTATCAGCTTATACAATTATTTGCTACAAACTTGAACTCTGACAATAACTGGCGGGTAAAACGAAACAAACAATGGGCCACGATGGCGTCATCACACTCCAAATAGCACAATTCATCGCACTTTTATTTACTTCCTTTGGAGCGTAAACTGAAGCGTAAACTGAACAAGTGGTGCAAACTGGATGTGAAAGCCAAACCATCATTCAAGGATTCTGGTACCTGTTGTAAAATGACCCCATCGTGAAAATGGCCAAGTGCCGTGTAAAGACAACAGTCCACGGAGCTGCTTTAAAGAAATTAACCTTAAATTTATGACAAAAAAAATTTACAAAGGATATTTAGCATTTTGTTTCAGTCTCATACGATGTATGTACTCAATTGACAACTGAGTGAGCTTCTTTTAAGACAGAATTTCGTCGCCAACGGAGTTAAGTAAGGTGCCCAGCAAAGAATGAAAATGTGAATCCATAAAGCTCAGTGGTCGTAGTGGGAAATCATGTAGTTCTTATTAATCTCGATCATGGTAGAGGGGGGGGGGGGGGGGGGCGAGGGTAGGTAATATGTTGTGTCTCTATTTGCGAGACCATCTCCCTATAAACAATCAGAACACTTGTTTATTCAGTTTTAAAATTCAAGGAACTCCATAAGTACATTTGTATGGTATTAAAAACATCCAAAATAATTGAAAATGTTTGTGCAATAAGGGCGTTTGTCACTATTGGGCCTTAAAATCACAATTTTCCGAAAATTCGCTCTACTTTGGCCTCAGAGACTGGTTACCTAGTCAGAAACGAAGGTCCGTATTTATTTTGTGATCTTAAGATCAGAATTCAATAAATTAGGCTGTTTAAATCGTATGAAGTCTCCCAAAAACTCAAGAAACAGAAACAAAAGGATCTGAGCATGCTTGATTTCTTTTGTTTGGGTTTCAGTTAAAGTCATACTCTAATACTCTACGCGCTCTAAGACTAGTTTACAACTGCAGGGCAGATACTTACGAAGACCTTCTACGCCGTACAAATTTGCCCTCTCTCTACAATAGCACGCTTCAGGAGATTATAATTTTAATGCACAAAGTTAGAAATGGCCTTGTCCCCGACTACATATGTGAACCTTTCAATTTTGCAAACAAAGGGTACTCCCAAAAAAATCCAGATTTCGATGTACCTCGCTACTTAACAATAAGATACGGAAGACACTCTATTAGATATCTGGGCCCATACCTTTGGTCCAGACTATTTTCTAGTGATCGACAGCAACCCTCTCTGGACAATTTTAGACTGAACATTAGAAAGAAAGACTTGAGTACTCTTATTGAGGGCACGTGCAGCATTTAACGACGTTTGCAATGAAATTTTAATAATTATAAATTTGTGAAAACTTTTAACTGAATATCAGATTTTCTTTCAACTAAGCAATATTAAATTTGTGAAGTGTTTAGATTTTAGATTTTTATAAACCTTCCTTGCCTTTACAAAGGATTGCAAATTCAGGCCTCATTAACGGGGAGGCTTATCAGAGAGAGGGGAGGGGGGGGGGGCTTATTTCAAATCTTAAACACGCCGTTTTCGTCTTCAAGTAGTTTTTGTACAAAGCTCAAACAACTGCAGGGAAACTTTATCATTTGATAAAGAGCAGTAAACGGTATTATGTGTTTGAGTGTATATTTGGGCCGCACGAAGTGGATTTCATAAAGGGAAGAGGAGGAACAATTACAAAATCCCTTGTCCTAGGGGGGGGGGGGTCGGGTCGGGTGCTTATTAGAGATGAAGGGCGGGGGGGGGGGTTAATAGAGATGAGGGGCTTAATAGAACTTTTACTATACACGTTGACCTACGTTTCTCACGCGATAACCAGAGGTCAAACCACTCTGTAGGCCAAAGGAGCGAATTTTACCGAATTAGGGTTGTCCGGCCAAGTCGTCATAAACACCCCTTTTGTACCAAGCTCTTCAATTGTTGGGGCTCCGTCATAACAGGCCAATGTAAATAAATGTCCAAGAAAGCTGCAAAGCTGAGAGGTCAATGTAAAGTGAACAAAATTTGCATATTTCTTGATGAATCCCTTAAAAAAATAGAACGATTTCAGCACGCATTACGTGAAAAAAAAAAATCAAGTAAGGCAACAAGCAAAGAAAAGCACCCATCTATAACTACATGGGGTTATTAAAAATTTCAATCTTGTTTGCAATGATAACTTGCAATACGACTGTCAGTCGGAAAAATACTATTAACCCTTTGTTTCCCTCATAAATAAGTCGAGCTTGGCATATAAATTGACGGGAGAAAACGGTTCTTTTTAAACAATCAATTTTTTTGTCGGTCAAACATTATCAAAACATAGTGTCTAGACCTCCTCCCAAGAGAGAGATGATTGCTTAACTTGGTGATTTCAAATCGCAACAAAATAAATCAGTCGCGAGTCGCGCGTTGCTGCAGATTGTCTCAAGTGACAACACACACACGAAGTGTTACACACAAAGAATTTGGTCGAACAGCTGACCAATTCGCTGTTTTGAAGGCAGCGTAAAGTTCAAATACAATAAAACCAAATTGACCGGCTAGGGTTGCAAAGAAGGAAATAACTCTCTCAGCGTTTACTACAAAGATATAGACATCAGAATTGTTTTTTCTTCTTTCAAAATCAAGAATTTTTTCAGTTTTAAAGATCCTATTCCATATGCGTTAAAATCTCTGGTTGTGTATCAGGCACTGTTTAACACGGACGCGGTTTCATTTGTAACCGCATCGGTTTCGATGCGGTTACGCCTTTCGTTTACACGGCGCCGGTCGAGTTCGTTATCAGAACCGGGTCGTTTTGAAAACGCTTTCAAAAGTGGAGTGTTTTCAAAACGATACGGTTTCATTGGTCGTGTAAACGGCGAAACCGCATCGATTTGAAAACGGTTACTTATTTTTGTGCGAAATTGGCTGGTTCGCGAAGGGTAAATATGGTGAACCTCGCACGGAGTGCAGCACTTTTTTTGCACAATCACAATTTAAGTTCGCTTTTTCAGCTTTCATATATTTTACTCTCTATAAACCGAGAGGCATATCGTAATAACAGGCAGAGATGTCTTGAAATGTTGACTTTTTTCGTCGATACGCTCCAGAGTAACGAAGAGAAAAGCAAAACGACGATTATGGGTTCGGCCTGGGAGAACTCGTGTTTGATGGGACAACTTTTTGGACGGTGTTATGCTTCCAGAAGAATGCCTGAGTACGAAATCGCCATGACTTAAGCGGTTGGATAGGTTCCGTGTAAACACTTCGAAACCGTGTCGTTTTTGATGCAGTTTCAAGGTCATGAAACCGTGTCGATTGGAAACCGCGTCCGTGTAAACGATGCCTCAATTTACTTGTGCGGGATGTAACTCCCGTTACGTTGGCGAGACGTCACGCCACTTTACAACCAGGGTAAAAGAGCATCTCTGAACTGACAAAAATTCTCATGTTTTCAAACACCTGAACGGTTCACCTAGTTGTAAACGCAAATGCTCAGTTGACTGCGTGAGCTTGAAATATCTGATAATATTTATATTTATGAGGACGGCAGTTTGTGTGTGTGTGTGTGTGTGTGTGTGTGTGTGTGTGTGTGTGTGTGTGTGTGTGTGTGTGTGTGTGTGTGTGTTTATAAAGCAAACAGCGAACTTCTTCGCTGGTGAAACACTTTAATGAGACATTTCACCCTTCGGGCTTCTTCAATAAAAGTGTTTACAGGATTAAAAATACTTGGAATAAAAAATTCTACATGATTCTAGATCTTGGATCTTAAATAGGCTAAAAAACTAACAAAACAATTGAGATAACAAATAAAAACAATAAAAATTAACAGTGTAAACGGAAAGGCCCTAGCTCCCTACGGTATTACGTAAAAATTTGGAAAATAAAAGAAATATATAATGTAACAAAATCTCACATCAAAGCCTTTGAACGATGGCGTTTTCTAGCTCACAATATCATTTTGTGACAGGATCCGAAAAGAAATGCCTTTGAATGGTTAGTAACAAAATCCTAATTAACGGCCCCTGAACTCCAGCATTGTGAGCTATACTGTCAGCCATATAACAAAATCCTTATATATAAATTGCCATTCTTCCCTGTAACTGATGAAGGTCTAAGACCGAAACGTTTTCATTAAGTTTTAGTTTTTATAATTTTTTTTAACGCCATAAGTTGTTCGTCCTCGATTTTTTTCCTCCTAACTTTATATATATATATATATATATATATATATATATATATATATATATATATATATATATATATATATATATATATATAACAGTTAAAAAGACCGAAAATGGACAACTTTTGGTTCAAAAAACGATAAAAATTTAAAAATTTATGATTAAAAAACGTTTCGGTCTCTCGACCTTCGTCAGTTACAAACAGAATGTTAAAAACCTACAATTTAAGTATGATTTTACAACAATGGTTACAAATTACATACGGGTTACGTAACTCAGACAATGAAACGAAAAACAATAGGTGTACAAAAAGTATGAAACGACTACGGTAAATTAACAGGATGCGGAATAACAACAATAATAGAACTAGTGATAAATGTTACGTAATTGTCGCAGCGCAACAGGTTCCCCATCAAGGGCCTCTGAATCATCATACCTGTCAGTATCATAACAAAATCCCTAAAGAGGGCCCTTAAACAATAAGTAATAATTTCCCAACAAAGAGCCTTTGAATGACCTAGCTAGCACAAAAATAACAGAATCCCCAAAAGAGGGCCCCTGAGCGCTGAAGCAACTACAAGTGCTAAAGATTACAATTAATGAGTCGGTACACACTGACTTGTTAAAATATATAAAAATAAATTCACTGCCAATACGCACCTTAAGAAAATCGCAACCTACTGTCCAAACTCTGCTGAAATTAAGTATAATGGATGCGGTTTTTTGAATGAAATTCTTGTCTTTTATTAAGTCCATAAGGTGAAAGGGAAAACAACTGCGCACTCCAGTATGCTTCTTTCGTAATTAATAGCTGTTCAGTGTTTTCGGACGTGTTAGTTTGGATTTGATCGATACATTGAAATGTAAAGTCCGATAGCACGTGCGGAGTTCGGTTGAAGTGTGTGGCGACCTCGCAAGTCTTCTTATTGGTTCTCATGGACGATTTGTGATTTCTAAATCTAACTTTAAATTCCGTGGTGGTCGATCCAACATACTGGAGATTGCATTTCTTACAATGAACCAAATAAATCACATTTGAGGAATTACACGAAAGTTTCTGCCGAACAAAATAGGTTTTACCAGTTTGTGCGCTGGAAAAAGTTTGAGAGTTGACAAAGAAATTCTTGCAAAGATCGCATCTAGATTTATCACATGTGAAACAGCCGGCTGTGGATGCTGTATTTGATTGAAGCGAGCTCTTACCGCACTTAGAAGGTGCCAAAATTTCTTTGAGGTTCTTAGGTCTGCGAAAAGATGAAATAATAGAATTCGGTGGGAAAAGCTTCCTAAGTTTTGGAGATGAAAGCAAAAGATGAATATGCTTTTTGATTAACCTATTAATAGACGGTAAATTGGGATTATATGTGAGAACAAAAGGAAAAATCTTTTTAGACTCCTTGACTTTGGCTTTAAGTAAGTCATTTCTCGGAATATTCGCTGCCCTAGAAAATTCACGTGAAACCAATTCTGCCGAATATCCCTGTTCGATTAGATAGCCCTTGTACTCCTCCAGTCTTTTGGCGAGAAAATCGTCCTCAGAACAATTCCTACGTAGTCTCGAAGCGACCCCAAAGGGGATCGCTTTGAAAACATGTTTAGGATGGGCACTCGACGGGGGAAGGTAAGCTAAGGCTCTTTGTTGGGAAATTATTACTTATTGTTTAAGGGCCCTCTTTAGGGATTTTGTTATGATACTGACAGGTATGATGATTCAGAGGCCCTTGATGGGGAACCTGTTGCGCTGCGACAATTACGTAACATTTATCACTAGTTCTATTATTGTTGTTATTCCGCATCCTGTTAATTTACCGTAGTCGTTTCATACTTTTTGTACACCTATTGTTTTTCGTTTCATTGTCTGAGTTACGTAACCCGTATGTAATTTGTAACCATTGTTGTAAAATCATATTTAAATTGTAGGTTTTTAACATTCTGTTTGTAACTGACGAAGGTCGAGAGACCGAAACGTTTTTTAATCATAAATTTTTAAATTTTTATCGTTTTTTGAACCAAAAGTTGTCCATTTTCGGTCTTTTTAACTGTTTTTTATCATCCGCCGAATAAGGACTGTGAATCATTAGTGATCCTTTTGGTTCTGCATCTTTCGTTGGCCCAGGAAGCGCTTTCAACCGTCTATATATATATATATATATATATATATATATAATAGGTCAATCAATGTTTGAAGAATGGTTTTCGTGGAGCGCTCAAAAGGAACATCACCTGGTACAACCCCCCATGGGATTGTAACGTCAGAACCAACATCGGTAAAAAGTTTTTGAACATCGTGGATACATGCTAGGTGCACCCTAAACAAACGAAACGAATTAGCAAGTTCTTGCCCTCACAGGAAAAAATTCGTACTCAGAAACTTTCGAATAACATAGCGTAACTGTTAATTTACAGCACGCGCAAGGCGCGCGCTCACGCAACTATTTGTTTATATTGCCAGCATTCAAATTTAACGGTCATTCGTCGCTATTGCCTGATGAGTGTAGTCAGTATTTGGCTATACGAAACAGAGCTGTTGCAATAAAGCGATTATGAATCACTTCTGAAGTCTGGAAATCTTTACACAAGAATATATATATATATATATATATATATATATATATATATATATTATATAAAAAGGTGAATAGTTCGCGCGTTGTGATTGGTTCTTAGCTATGATCTATTAGAGGACAGATGCACAGATTACGTCATCACTGCAACTATTTTTCCAGAAATGTGAAAATAAACAAGTTCTTCGCTTGCATTTTGTTTCTTTATTATATAAAACAAATAGATTCTATGTTGCCGTGCCGTCTGTCTATACACATATATATAACTGATCTTTTCAAAACCGTGTTAGACTCCAGAACGTGCGTTTCTCTAAAATGGCCAGGAAAATGCCTGGACTTTGCTTGCAGATAGATTCAATTCTCACCAGCTCACGCCTTCGTTGCAGGCTAGCCAGCCCGGTGTGTGTGTTTGTCAAAATTCCCAACACTCCCCCTCTGGTTTGGGGTGGAGATCACTTGTGTCCATATGGAAGAAAGCTGATAGGCTCCCTCGTCCCTGTTCATAGTAGGAGTATTCAATCTAATACATATGCTTTCCTTAAATCAGCCATAACAGATCACGTCTGTCAGAACAATCATTGGAACAATCATTGAATTGGGAAGCAAGTGAAATAGTTGAGCAGGAAAGCGACAAGTTTAAGCGATGGATCAAGGAAAGCATATGTATTACATTGAACACTCCTACTATGAACAGGGACGAGGGAGCCTATCAGCTTTTTCCCATATGGACACAAGTGATCTCCACCCCAAACCAGAGGGGGAGGGGGCGTCTACAGGGTGACTTTGTGCGTTTATCGCAATAATTAACACCTTCAGAAGCCTATTTAAGGCTTCTGACACTTTTAATGTTTTTCAAGTTTTGATAAAGATGGCTGACAGTCATCGAAACTGTCAGCATCATTAAGACGTTAAGACTGGCTATGTTTGAAGAACATTTAAATCGACTAATCTTCTTGAAATCGTTTTCTGACATACTAATGTAAGTGCTTGCGTTACCGGATGTTGTTGTGAGTGTAGCTTCGTAAATAGCATTGCTTGCCATCGCACATCTCTCTGCTGTCAATCTTATCGCTTTCGATGGCTCAAGAGAATTTAACTTGTCTAGATAGATAGATAGATGGATGGATGGATGGATTATTTTTATTATTAAAAACTATTTCATCACGGCAGTTATGTTCAAAAATTTACAACTCTTGTTCTTCACAAAAGGTAAAATACATCATTTACAGCTAAAATACAATTAATGTTTAATTTATACAATATTAAAAAGTGGCTAGTTTAGATATCAATACTGAGGTCGAGAGATTGCAGCTTATTTCTAAACGAGAGGAGAGCTGGGATTTCATATTATTAGGGACTGAATTCCAAGTTCGTAACGCGAAACTCTTCCTGTAATAGTCCGTTCTGGCCCTCGGTATGACAATATCATCCTGTGATGTTTTGAGGTTGTATACAGAGGCTCCAGGTTTCGCTGAGAAAATATCTTTTAAATAACGCGGTGTCATTCCGTTAACAATTTTTGAACATCATAAGGGCTTTTTGTTTATTTCTTCTCTCCTTAAGATTAGACCAGCCAAATTTATTTAATATTTCCTTTGTTGGAGTCAAATAATCTGCACCGGTGATCACCCGTGCCGCTCGATTTTGCAGTTTTTCGAGTTTGTCGGCTGTGTTGTCACCAATGCCATTCCAAACAATACTACAGTAATCGAAGTAAGGTTCAACGATAGATTGGTATATGTTTATTTAATAGGCTAGATATTGGAACGAAAGGTTTGATCTTTCTCCCGATACTTATGCCAGACGACACTTTCTTTGAGACGCTTGCAATGTGAGTATCCCATGTGAGGAATTCATCAATTTCCACGCCCAAGCATTTGCTGCAATTAATTCTATTCAAAGAAATTCCGTTTATAAAAGCATGCATATTTTCTGTCATCGTGGCAATTCTTTGTCTTGAACCGACTAACATAAACTCTGTTTTTATTGTTTTCAATGTTAGTTTATTAGCCAGTTTTTGAGACATTGAATATCAACGTCCATTGTTCTCAGAGTTCAGGGATACTGCAAGCGGTAAAAGTCAAGTTGCTGTCATTTGCGTATATTCTAGTAGTAGTAAAGCCTATCATGTTAGAAAGATCATTGATTTATATCAAAAATAGTAATAGACCAAGTATCGAGCCCTTGGGAACTCAACATTTGATTTGTTCATGCTCGGAAAGCACGCCATTAAGAAAACAGCCTGGGATCTATTTGAGAGAAACGATTTACAGTCAAGTCAGGTCAAGCGTACCCCCCTAGATTACATTAATGAGTTGATTATTTGAACATTGAACCCGTTAGTCGTTTCGAATAATGCAATCATTTTTGAAATATTCGAATCAAAATTCGATTGCTGATTGGACTAAGCGAGCAAAAGATGCTCCTTATATGGGAAATCGAAACGTCCAACATGGCGTCCAACGGTGAGTGGCAGTGATAGGTGAAAAACGGTATTGTAAATGTTATTATCGAGCAGTTTTTTTGCTTTCTACATCCCATAGAACTTGTAGAAGTCTTATTCGTGATAAAAGGATTTCAGGCGAAGTTCTAGCAAGTCTTCTCGTCAATATTTTTGGTTGTTTACAACGCTGTACGCTATCAGCTCTGTTTAATTTCGCTCCGTACAAATTTATTATTTTTAGGATTCCTCGGAAAGAACAATATTGTTGGATTTTAAAGGGCTGAAAAAGGTGTGCTCTATTAAAAGAGATGACAGAATTAAAGTCTCGTTGGTCGAACGCGTTTTTCAAACACATCTTACGGACAGAGTCCAATCAGCAATTGAAGTTTGATTCGAATATTTCAAAAATGATTGCATTATTCGAAACGACTAACAGGTTCAATGTTCAAATAATCAACTCATTAATGTACTCTAGGGGGGTACGCTTGACCTGACTTGACTGTAAACCACTCTAAGGTTTATCCTCCAACTCCTATATACTCTAGTTTAGTCAGCAGCAGATTGTGATCGACGGTATCAAAGGTCTTCTTGAGGTCTAAAAACAAAATTCCGTTAATCAATCCTCTGTATATATTAAAACACCACTGGTTCGTTAGATCAAGGAGCGCAGTTACCGTTGAGTGGAGGGATCTGAATCCAGACTGGCGTGGATCTAAAATGGTTTTCCTGGTTAAATAATCATAAAGCTGCTCATATATAACCTTTTCAAACATTCTGTTTATGGTAGATAGAACTGAAATAGGTCTATAATTATTTGGATCACTTCGTTCTTCTCAGGGTTTTGTGTATGGGAGAAACCTTCGCTAGTTTGCAGTCCTCTGGGAACACTCTACTTTTAACAGATAGATTGAAAAGATCAGTTATATTGTCTATAAATAATCGGTGCAGCTAACTGAAGGACCTTGTCAGAGATTAGGTCTAAACCGGTAGCCTTAGCGATATCGGCTTTTGACAATAAGTTCAAAACTCTAGATGGATCAATCTCAGTGAGTTCGAAAGCCGACGGTTCTCGCCTGAAGTAGTCTTCAGGATTTACAGAAGAAGCAGGAATTTTTTCAGCAAGATCGGGACCAATCTGAGTGAAATGTTTGTTGAGATGATCAGCGATGTCCTTAGCGCTAATCATGGTTTCCGAAGACGGCCCTTGAATTCACTAATCTCCGTAACAGCAGATTTCTTACCCATCAAGTCGTTTAGAGTCTTCCACGTACTCTCTAGGTCTCCAAGATTGGTATTTAACTTGTTTCGATAGTAATTCGATTTCGCACGCTTTAAAGCATAATTTACTCTATTTCTCGCCTTTTTGAAAGATACCAATCATTCTGAGATCCCGTCTTCACTGCTTTCCTCTTGAGATAATATCTGTTGAGCATTTGTTGCCTAACCTCAGAATTCAGCCAAGGCGCGGGTTTGTTACGTACTCTTATAATCCGTTTAGGCGCGTGCTTGTTTAAGATATTTAAAAAGACACTCCTCCATTTGCCCCAGGCTTCATTGACACAATTTATTCTGTCAATAACGGGCCACTGGGCATTTTTGAGGTCCATTTTGAAGGAATTTGCCTTAAATTGCTTGAAGTTTCGAGTTTCAACGTA
>JAEMWC010000552.1:570000-577500 GCA_016490735.1 Pachyseris speciosa | reverse complement strand
AGCCACCCCATCCAACAAAGCATGCAATCAAATGAGCCAAATAACGTCGAAATTCAGCGATAATACGCAGAAAATCGTTCTGTGTACTCACTCTGTCTAGTGTTTGGTCAAAAATTGTTTGTGTGTTTAGCCACCCAACGTTATGTTTGACAAACACCTGCAAACACGATGTTGGGTAAAAATGTTTGATCGTTTAGCCGGGGCTTTAATCCTTTTTTTACGAGGACTCACTGCGATGGCGTGTTAATAAGATAAGGGCAAAAATTTTGTTAACGCTGTTGAGCGGAGCGGAGTAAAAACACTCGTTAGCGATCGATTGCAAGCAAAAAAGCAAAATAAACAAACAATTCAACTACTTCTTTGCGTCCAAAGCGAGTAGAGATGATGGTTATTTATGTCCAGTCGAAAGAAAAATACAAGTTTCATCAGATTCCTGATCCAAGAAAAGTAACAACGATCAAACCAAACGTTAAGCTTCAATTTATTTAATTTACCTGTGATGGAGAGGTTCTTGAAAATAGGTATCCACTTTAGTAAAAACACGAATCTCCAAAAATAGCAAGCTGTTTGTCCAAAGGAAGAACTTCTATTCTGCAAGACGGTGAACTGTTAAGTGACCTGTCTTGGTGAGCTGCAAGATGCCGCAGTAAAGTGAAACCCCTTTAAAGGTTGAATCATTTTGCTTTTCAACTACGCAATCCGAGCGCCATGCAAGTGGATCCAAGTTTTAAGCTTTTCCTGAAAAAAATATTTTGCTCTTCCGTTTTAGCACTTGGAAATTCACCTTCCGGAGTATCTTCAAACTAGTTCCTGATTTTTATGCCTTTTACCCGAAGAAATTCGAAAGAAGATGAAATTGTTGCGCTCAAAATGAAGAAACCAACTGAATGTGTAATTTCGAGGCCGCAGAAAGCGCGCGAAAAATTGAGCCTCGTATTGGTTTGGGTCTCCCACACCTGGCTTGAGCCTGCGATCCAATTAAAAGCCAGTAACTGGTCAGCGGTCAACTTCGAAGAAACAGCCGACCTCGATGAGCTTCAAACTTGACCCCCTATATGGTCAAGTGATAATGGTCAGCGGATGCCTTGTTTTGACAGGTGTCAATTGACCATAACATGGAGGTCCGAGGATGTCTAATATCAAAGATGTATGCTGTAAACTAGGTGGTCAACTGGAGTATGGCCGCCATGTTGGATTATTATTATTATTATTATTATTATTGTTATTGTTATTGTTAATATTGTTATTGTTATTATTATTATTATTATTATTATTATTATTATTATTATTATCTTCTCATGACGCTTATGCTCTGGCAGATGTTATGCCGCATTTACACCAAAGAAGCAAGCCATGGCCAATGGCCAAAGGTCCTTTGGGCCATTCCTCCTTGTTTAATTTTCAAGAACCTTTCTCAAAATCCTTGCTGTTCCTAGCAAGGCTGTTTTCTGCAGGAGTCCTGTCTTGATAGCAATTCCTAGCTTCTCAAGCCATCTATCTAACCTTTTGCTTACTCCTCCAAGTGCGCCAACAACTATCGGTACCACATTATTATTATTATTATTATTATTATTATTATTATTATTATAGGACATTTCACAGCCCATACATGAATCGGCGGGCGTACGTAGTTAGGCACGTACGTACGGTGCCCAAATTTTCTCGAACAGATGGGGTACCATATTATCTTACCAATGGTGCACCGCTTTGAGGCCCTTTGGGCAAGCGGAGCTCTGCTATAAAAACAGAAAGAGACGTAAATTAGTTAGCTTTTATCCAGGAAATACTGACCTCTGACGACGGCAAGCTCCATTTGAATCTGGGGTTATCTCGCTTTCCAGCTTAAAATGGTATTTATTTATTTATTATTTATTTTTATATTAAAAAAGACGTAAAAGGTTCGTAAACAAATAGTAGACGATATATCCCCTGACTTTTGTCAGTGGTCAGTACGTGAATATGTCATGGCTACTTTCTCAATACTTCACCGCCACTTCACTGGTTATTTGTGGTTAATACATTTGTAGCGAATCGGTGGACGTGTATTTTTTGTTCATTTGTTTCACTCTCATACAAACAAGAGAAGTTCGTCGTCAACAGAAGCAAGTAGCAAAGCGCCTGGCAAAGAATGAAAATGTGACTTTATATTATTATGTCTGTGAGTGTGTGTGTGTGTGTGTGTGTGTGTGTGTGTGATCACCTGATAAGCGATCAGAACACTCGTTTATTCGAACATTCAAAGAATTCCGTAAGCACATTTCTATGGTATAAAAAAGTAAGAGGTAATTGAAAGGTTTGATGCAAAAGGTGCGTTTGTGACGTTTTGACCTTCAAGTCCCAATTTTCCTAAAATTCGCTCTACTTTGGCCAAAAGACTGGTTATCTCGTCAGAAACGTAGGGCCATATTTAGGCCAGAATTCAATGAATTAGATCGTAAAAATGGTATGACTTTTGTCAAAACTTCAAGAAACAGAATCAAAAGGATCTGATGCATGGTTGATTTTGGGTTTCAGGCTAACTAATTTTTAAAATTCACGCCTTGAAATTGCAAAGTAACTGCAGAACAACGTTCTCAAATCACGCGATAACCAGTCTGTAGGCCAAAGGAGCGAATTTTACGGAAATAGACATTTTTGACCACATCGCCATAAAAGCACCTTTTGGATCAAACACGTCAATTGTTGGGGCTCGGCCACAACGGGACTACTGTAAGTGAATCACCAAGAAAGCTTGCTCATGGTGCTCACGGTGCCTAAAAAACATAACAAAAAAAAAAAAAAAAACAAACAAAGAGAATTTTAGTCCAGATTAAATGAAAAGCAAACATAAAAACTAAGAAAAAAAAAACCAACATGTTCATGGCGAACACGGGGTAGAAGAGGACAAAGCATGCCCGTAAACGTTAATTGCTTAACGTTACCGTGTACGTTCAGGGTATAAAATTTTCAATTTTAACTTTTCCCTAAAAATGAATGGTCGCCCAGAAATCAGGCGCACCCAACGACAAGTTTCGGTAGATATCTGTTTGGTGGAGGGTAGTTCTCCTTAGGATTTTGGCGTCAATTAAAGAATGCACTCGGATTTTCGTAGATAAAACGAGGCCTAAAAGATTCGTAATGTGGAAATCATAGCCCCTGAGGTTTTCGGAAAGGTCGTTATTGCTGTTTTTGGCAGTAAAAAAAGTCAGCTAGCATTTTCGGAAAGAAAAAAGGTTCCCTAGAAAGTTAACTTCAGCTAGCATTTTCTCAATGGAATATTTTGTTCCCTAACATTTTCCGGTAATTAAAATTTTAACTAAGGAATCCAAACAGATGAAATTGTTCTAGCTAATGAAAGCATCACTTTAAAAATACTTCAAACACCATAAGGTACTAAAACATGCCTTTCGACAGCTTTTGGTGGATTTGGCTCGTTGGGTGCTCCTTGACACCGGATGTAAACGTTGACAGTATATTAACGCGAATTCAGCCATCCTGAGCGAATTGCGTGAGGAACCATTGGATACGAAAAAATTAGGTTGTGCGCCTTTAGTTTTTCGGTTACGACAATGGCTCAAGTAAACTTAGTGAAAGACGAAGAATATGCGACATAATGATAAGCCGATGAACAGTTTGAAGCAAGAGTGTTTGCGTGGAGATAAAATTACGTGGAAAATTTCCACAATAGGTGACCGGAAGAAATGTTGGTGAATATTGATTGGCCGATCGTCGATAGAGGTGTTTGGGCACAGTTTTTGTTTGTGTATTGAAGATTTTTTCAAGTACTCTTTTCTCAAAGTTAATTTTTGTCTTGAAGGAACCCGGGGGGAGGGGGAAGGGGGGCTACTCCCACATATGGGCTATATAGGTATGTG
Source organism: Pachyseris speciosa (assembly GCA_016490735.1). Taxonomy (NCBI): domain Eukaryota; kingdom Metazoa; phylum Cnidaria; class Anthozoa; order Scleractinia; family Pachyseridae; genus Pachyseris; species Pachyseris speciosa. The sequence continues at coordinate 573,646 of JAEMWC010000552.1, read as the reverse complement.
CCACGTGATAGGGTATGGTTTTTGAGGTTCTCGATCCTTAAATGGGGTATTTGTTTGCTCATGTTGGCATAGTGTTCCCGATGTGATCCTTAGATGGGATGCCTAAATTGTATCAGCTAAATTGCGGTGCGTAAATACCCAGCTAAACGAAATTTTGTGTTATTCTGTGGCGGTTAGTCGTCGTTTGGATCGTCCCCCATTAGCCTGCGAACACTGACAGTTTTTCGGCTTTTGTTTCACGTCGGTGTTTTCCGGTTTTTTTCGGGATAGGGTGTTAAATAGGGCATCAATTTTCGTTTGCTTCGTCCTTAAATAGGGTCCGGGTTTAAGACCCTTTGCGGCACACACCTGTCGGAAATTTATGGGAGTACCCCTTTCCCCCGATGAAGGGGACACTTTCGAGAAACAAGGGGGATTTGTTTGAAATTGTATTAGTCGAAGCTAAGAGAGTATTACTTGAGCATCATTTTTTATCAGGAAAGCGCTTCATTTGTATATACTCTCAACACACCAATTTGCATATGCGATTACAAAACTAGTTTCGTCTAAAGATCTCGTCAATCATGGCGACCAACTGACGAAACAAGTTTTGTAGTCGCATTTCTATGAAAATTGATGTGTTGAGAGTATATGCAAATGTGGCTTTTTCCTAATTTGTTCGATTTTGATCAAATTTGGACAGCCGCTAAATTAACTTATTAGTTCAAAATTGTGGAATTAGATAATTCAAAACCGTTTTTGGGTGAGAGCCATCCCTGTGCGGTCGGTCGGTATTTTTTCTACTGGATATGAAATTGCTCTGTTACGATTTAACGCAATCGGATTAAGGAAAACCTCAACACTGATTTTTAGCTTCTAGGTTCCAGACTTTCAGAAAAATATCAAATTCCCTAAATATAAAAATCACAATTAATTGTAGCTCTCAAAAGATGATTTAGACCTTGGAGTTTAGATTCGACGGAGCATTCAGTAATTCACTTTCCTACAAAATTTATGAAATATTCGAATAGCTAGTCCTATTAGCTTTAATTTGATATTAGGTTTGTGGTATCTGGGCTGTAATCGGGAGACGCGACACTGTAACCTTAAAGAAAACACTCTTTTTTATGTAAGATTTGATGAATTGAAAAAAGTACCCATCTATCACTTCATGTGCTTATTAAACAGTTCATAACTTGTAATGCGACTTACTATTAATCGGAAAAAATAGCATTAACGCGTTGTTGCCCCATAGATATGTCGAGCTCGGTACACAGTTCTTTTTGATAATTCAAACTTTCCGTCGGTTAAAGATTGTCAAAACATGTCTAGCCCTCCTCCCAAGAAAGGTTTGATTGTTGAACTCTTGAAATTTTCTATTTGAAATCGTCGCAAAGTAAATCACTAGCGAGTAGTTGCTACAGATTGACACAATGTACACACGAAGCGTGGCACACAGAGAAATAGGTGCCGGGATCAGCCGACCAGTTTTAACAACAGCAACAACATTTATTTGCCATCTTGACAATATTTACATGTTTCAACTAAGTTAATGGCGAGGAGACCTCAAGAAACCACCAGGCTTATAACAGAGGTCACTTCCGAAAGACGACTCAAATGAAGTCATTTATAAATATGTGACTGCTAGTTTGCTGTATAGACGGTTGCGTAAGTTCAAATACAGTAAAACCAAAGTAACCCGCCAGGGATATAATTAAGGAAATAACTCTGTCAAAGAATTTCATTGAAGTGGTCGCCTTTTTATTACAGGTGTTGGTCCTGGAGGTCTAACTATAAACGACCCGTCTTTTCAGTTGTCTGGGGATTCCATTCCTGGTTCAAGTCACGGAGGAAAAGCACCTTCTAAGGTTCCTACGAATGTTGATTCGGGTCCACAATACGATAAACAAAACATAACATCACTCCTGGGAGGAAGCGGGGGTAAGGCTAACTTCTTTTATCACTGGCATGCTTTGATCTTGATGGTGTAATTTATCATCATTATTCAGCTTTAGTGTCATCAATAGTAAGAGAAGGCGATACCAGATGTTCTTATATACGGTAACGTTAATGTTGGCTTTCGAGGTAGTCTCAGGTAAAAAAGAAAAGTTAATTTCGAGCTCTTTTTGTTTCAAATGCTGCACCATTAAACTCACTGTCAGGGTAATGATTGTTAAAATTACGTAATATGTGATAATTTTAGTTTTTTTCGCCAAATAAATGGCCCCAACATACCTTATACATTAGCATTTCAGTTGTTCATCACAATGCGCTTGTTTTCTTTATGTAAAATGAACGTGTTTATATTTATAGTGGTTTTACTGACTTATCAATTAACTGTGAGAATGAATATATGAAAATCGTATATTTGAACTGCGGATTAAACAATGATGAATACAAATGAAGAATGATCCTCGCAGTTGTGAACGCAATTTATGCAATTGCGAAAAGAAGCCTGAAAAAAAAAATCAGGACTTCAACGGCGTTTGAACCCGTGACCTCGCAATTACCGGTGCGATGCTCTAACCAACTGAGCTATGAAGCCACTGACGTTGGGAGCAGGTCAATTGTGGGTTCATATGTTCCCGTGAAAGAAATGAGTGTAAATGATATATGAAATGAACCATATATGAACTGCGGAAATGAAATCAAATGAAGAATGATCCTCGCAGTTGTGAACGCAATTTATGCAATTGCGAAAAGAAGCCTGAAAAAAATTCAGGACTTTATTGTTTCAGGCTTCTTTTCGCAATTGCATAAATTGCGTTCAGAACTACGAGGATCATTCTTCATTTGATTTCATTTCCGCAGTTCGTATATGGTTCATTTCATATATCATTTACACTCAATAATGAATATGATAATGATCATCGCATGTTATAAACACTACTTAAGCAGTGTACTGAAAATAAAGCCTGAAAAAAAAAGCCTGAATTATCATTTTTTATCAGGAAAAAGCCCCATTTGCATATACCCTCAACACACAATTTGCATATGCGACTACAAAGCCAGTTCCGTCAAAAGACCTAGGCAGTTGGTCGACATGATTGTTTTGTTTTGTTGCAATTTCAATCTGAGCATACGTTTTCTCACAGCGCACGAGTTCACCGCACTACAACGATAGTACAGTTTTGTTGCAATTTGAATCTGAGCATACGTCAAGTAAAACGCACGAAAAATAACTTTCGATTGCAGCAACAAAACCAGCTTTAACTTAGCAAACTAACCCGGAGACAGGTACGTAGCTCTATGTAATAAGAGCCCTTGGAACGCGGACATAGTTCCATTGACTTTTTGAGTTCAGCAGTTCACTTTCTTTAACGTTATTCATAACAACCGATTCCGTGATCTGCCTCAACATCGTATCATCACTGAAAATTCCTGTGACGTTCATGACAAAGTCCGGAACAGCACCTCCATGCTTGTCATATGAATATTTCTACATTACTGAACCTCCCTGCTGTTGTTCCATAGCATGACGGTGTTCTTTATCGCGAGTGTAGGCACTTCTTGAGGTTTCGCCGAGGTAATTATGTTTGCAAATCCGGCAAAGCAGCTCGTACGTAACACCAGTGCTGCGGCATGATCCTTTTCCTCCCGTTTGACACACCATGCAGTCGGCGTTTCCGCACGTCTTCTACTTAAATGGGTCTGATCGTTGTAATAA
>JAEMWC010000552.1:422500-565000 GCA_016490735.1 Pachyseris speciosa | reverse complement strand
GAGAGCCACATGCACACGTTTGACAATCAGGTAAAGCTGCAGGCGAGGGGAGGTCCCATATAGGCCTGAAACTCACTGGAGTTCTAGCTCAGGTGTTTATAATTTGGTGGGACAGGCAGTTCAAGAAGAAAGTGGGTGACAGTGAGTTAAAGCTGTGGGCATACAAAAGTTATGTTGATGACATAAATATCGTTATGAACACTACGAGACCAGGCCTCAGGTTTGTTGCATGTGAAGGTGAGGGTAAGGTGATCAAGGACGACAACATTGCTGTATTAAAACGTGATTTTCAGGCTGATAAGAGATGCATGGAGTTGGACCGTTCAATTGGAAACAGCATCCATGAATCCATCAAGTTGGAGATCGACTATCCGTCACAGCATGAGGATGGAAAACTACCTATACTACAATAGATTTAAAGGTCTAGGTGGAGGAGAGAGGAAGGCAGACGGGAAACGTACAGGAGGACAAAGTCAAGGTGGTGTTAAATGAGTTTTATGCCAGGGATGTTGCTTCTAAGTCCGTGATCAATGTGGAGCTGTAAAAACACAGTACTCAAATAAGAGGTGCTGAGGATCCTCCTCAACTGTAGCAGAGAGCTCCCGTGGGAAATTGCTGTTGGTCTCGTGAACAACATGATGTTACGCCTCTAGTACTCTGGCTATTATCAGAATTTCCGAACGGAAGTATTACGATCAGCGTTGCACGCCTACAACCACCTGGTAATGCTAGACACGAGTGGTGAGAAAGCTTTGTATAGACCAAGGGGATGGAGACAGTTAGAACGGGCACTGGAGAGACGAGCGAGTCGTGAGACCTGGTACAGGAAAGGGGCGGGGGGGGGGGGGGGGGGGGTTGCTCAGCACAGTCATTTTTGTACCAGCAACACCGGCATCAGCACTGAAACATCGATTTGTGAGAGAAATTAAGGAGACGATCAGAACCTTTTAAGGAGAAGAAGTGCGGAAACGCCGACTGCATGGTATGTCGAACGGGAGGAAACGGATTATTCCGCCGTACTGGTGTTACATACGAGCTGGTTTGCCCGATTTGCAACCATAAGTACGTCGGTGAAACGTCGAGAAGTGCCTACATTCGCGGTAAAGAACACCGTCATGCTATGGAACAACACCAGGGAGGTTCAGTAAAGTGGAAAAATTCAAATGACAAGCATGCATGCATATATATGGAGGTGCTTTTCCGGACTTTGTAATGAACGTCACGGGAATTTTCAGTGATGATGCGATGTTGAGACCGATCACGGAATCGGTTGTTATGAAATACGTTAAAGAAAGGGAACTGCTGAACTAAAAAAGTGAATGGAACTATGTCCGCGTTCCAAGGGATCTTATTACATAGAGCTACGTACATGCCTCCTTGTTAGTTTAGTTTTTCGTTTAAGTTAACGCTGGTTTTATTTGCTGCAATCGAGAGTTATTTTTCGTGCGTTTTACTTGACGTATGCTCAGATTCAAATTGCACCAAAACTATACTATCGTTGTAGTGCGGTGAGCTTGCTGTGAGAAAACGTATGCTCAGATTGAAATTGCAACAAAACAAACCAATCATGGCGACCAACTGACGGGGTCTTTAGACGAAACTAGCTTTGTGGTCGCATATGCAAATTGTGTGTTGAGATTATATGCAAATGAGGTTTTTTCCTGATAAAAAATGACGCTTGGTAATGCTTTCTTAGCTTCGATGAATACAATTTCGCAGCAAAGCCTGAATTGTTTCAGGCTTTATTTTCACTACTGCTTAAGTAGTTTTCATTCGCATATTCATTCTTTAACCTGCAGTTCAAATATAAGATTTTTATATATTCATTCTCACATATTCATCACTCTTGGGTATATTATAATTACGAACCAACAAAATGACCAACTCCCAGTTGGCTTGTTAGCTCAGTTGGTAGAGCACTGCACAGGCATCACAGAGGTCGTGGCTTCGACTCCCGTACAAGTCTGAATTTTTATCAGGCTTTATTTTCACTACTGCTAAAGCAGTGTTCATAACTGCGATGATCATTCACATATTCGTTATTAATTAACTGTTGGGTGGTTATTGCCTAAATGCTAAGAAATGAGTGAGGAAGTTTCCCCCTCATTTGTGATCTCCTTTAACTCTAGGGTCCTGTGTTAATAGTCCTGGAAGCGTTGCTGGTGGAGGAGCCATAGAACTTGTAGCAGAGAATGGGCAGATCACCATAGGTACTGACCTTTGTCTCAAAATAATACTTACCAAGCTCTTTTCTATGCAAAACGATTTTAATTTTAGAGTACTTTCATTCAATCACTCCTCAGGTGCTTCTATTACTGCATCAGCTCAGAGAGACCCAGACAACAAAACAGATTGTTCTGGTGGATCAGGTGGACTCATTAGACTTAAGGCTCGAAGAGTAAGTTTGACACTGTGTGCCGAAGTTAAAGTAATATTTATATTTAGTGGTACTGTTTAGGCAACCCTAAAAGTGGAGCTCTAATATCATTTTTCTTTTACTGGCAGGAGGCTGTTTAATGCCATAGCTATAATAGAAAATGTTTTGGAAAGGTGAAGTGAACCGGTCCGAAAAACAGGCGGCCCGGACCCGCTCGAGCAATATTCGCATGACTTTTCTTCACCGAATTGAGGCCCTGTTATGGGGTGGGTGTTTATGTCCCCCGTATGAATTTCAAAACTTTACATGTCGCAATTTCGGAAGGGCCACATGCTGCTGTCGGAATTTCATGCATTGACCGATGTCGTTGTCTCAATTTCGGAAAGTTCAGAACGTTTCTGAGGTCGTTTCTTCAACAAAAAATGCGTTGTCGTAATTCAGGGGTTGTAACTCAGTGTGTTTCCGCACAGAAGACTGACAGAACGAACGTTTGAAAATACAAATACGAGGTTTTGTTATTGAAATTAAGGTGCTGTAAAACAATAGTGATCTAAAATAGTGTGATTTAAATTAACAACGACATAAATTAAGCTGCATTAAATTGATTCGAGTTTTTTAAAAAAATCACGTTACCTCATTGACTACCAGCCACTTTTACGCTTTCTGAGTGATTTTCCACCTATAAACGATCCATTGCATTTCGCGGCTCTTCATTTTAACTACAATGGAAAAGTGATGCTGTCCTAAGGCACTGGAGGCTCAAGGTTTCTGAAAACGTCATCCTGACGTAGGTATTTTTCAACCGTGGAGCTACAACAACGGCCCAACTTCGGTTTGCTTGTGATTTTTGCTAAGTTTACAGCCATTTTTCATCTTTAGTGGCTACCTGATGAGCATCATTAAGCGCGACGGTAGCTAAGAGTCCACTTTCTCAAAGAATCGAGCAAGGTGATATACTTTGTTGTCGAATTTGGCTTGTTACTCCACGAACTGGAAATTTGGCCGGTCGGACACTTAGTACCTTTGGGACTCGACTATTGATGAATTTCTCGACCTACCGCCGCATAGTTTAGAATTTGTGAGCACTGAAGATGACCACAAGCAGGAAGTTTTGGCAGTAGGTCGGAGTGGCTGTAGACTTAGTTTATATGTGAAAGAATTGAGGGAAGGAACGGGTGCTGTCAAATAATCTCGTTATTTCCCAGCACGCAATGCGGCCGAGATGTTGAAAATGGCGGAAAGGCCCGAATGCACTGGACCAAAAGGCTGTATCTTCGCTCGAGAGAAGAATATGAACAAAAAAAGTCATTTCTAAGCTAGAACAACGACTGAATTTTGTTATGATGGTTGAAGTTTGGTTTTTCGACGATGATTTCTTTAAAAAAGATAAAGGCAAAAAGGAGCAATTTCGTCGTTTGTCTTTGATGTTAAAAACGGTCAGTTTCGTTCTTGTCCAAACTCAAAAGGCCATATTTGGTAAAAATCGCTACGTTTATTGCGTTTATTGGATATCCAAATTTAAAGGACATTCCATTTTGTGCGCGCAACTGACAGTTAAGGCAATATTCGTGCGATTGAGAAAGTTGCAATGCTTTGAAGCATGGGAGTCTTGTGTGGCCGGTTTTGGCCGGCACGGGTGCTAATGGGTTAATAAAGTGCATCGTTAATTTCCTATAATAAGGTAAGCTATTGGTAAGGAAAAATACTTTGTTTGTTGTGGAAATGCACTTAGCTGCTCTAGATACTTCACAAGCATTTCACTCAAATACCTAAAAGTAAAAGTAACAGGGTTAAGAAACCCAACTGGTGGGAGGCAAACCAGTTGGCTTTTTACAAGCGTGACCCTCTCCAACTAGCGGTCAGAGTGGGACTTGAATCCGGAACTCCCGCACTACAGGTCCAGCGCCCTAACCACGTGGCCACGCTGAAACGTTTGGAATAAAAAAGCAAAAAATGTTAAGTCTAAACTACTCTCAGATGACAGCGTAAAATAATTCACCGCGGGTCAAAAGCGACAAAATATTGAAAGAAAACAAAGCGGTGCGAGTGTTTGTTCGTAGTCTCTTGGAGAACGTGGAGACTTAAATCGTTCAAGCGATAAACATATTCCGTAGTAAGCTAGACAGATAGGTAAGAAATTGTGACTGGTAGATAACAGTAGAAAAGACAAAAAAGAGTACACACCTGAGAGTTTAAATCAGTCTTCAATCACTTTGAACGCAGAGCTGCATAATAGCGGCACTTTATCACAAAAAATCGTTCCTTGCATAAGCAGATACAAATCCTAAAGTGCCTTGATCGTTTAATTGCTACTTCCCAGGTCCACGGAGGAAGCATTTTGAGTTAAAGATCCTCAGCGGCAAAACATCATCCATTTTCACAGCAGCAAAGACAGCGCTATAAATAAATGAAACAGATAAATATATAAATAAATTTATAAATAAAATCGACTTTGTTTAACGAGGGTTACACTTAATAGTAATCCTACTGACAAACCTGTGGCCTTCGAAATTCCTGATCGAACTGGAATTTGGAAATGTTGGTTTTTGAGGAGAGGGGAAAAACCTCTCAAAGCAAGGACTAGACCCAACAACAAACTCAATCCACATATGACGCCGAATCCGGGAGGCGAGTGCTCTCACCACTACGCCATCCCTGCTCACCCTGCTATTACTTACTACTACCACACGAGCTTTTCTCTCAGTAATAGTGGATGTCCCGCACGATTACTTTTTCTTTACTGGCATCGAAAAACTTCGCATGACTTTTCTTCAGCCAATTAGTTTGTGTCTAAATAATTGAGCAGTAGCAGGGAAAACGAAGAGCTTTAAGATCCAGATGAACTAATGGATAGCAAACGTTTGGTATAAACTAGGTACTTTCAGATGAAAGCGTAAAGGAATTCACAGCAGGTCAAATACAACAAAACGGTGCGTGTGTTTGTAGTAATTGACAGTATTTTCCAAATGTTTTAACAAATTAAACGCCTCTTCACCATTCACTTCCCGTCGTAAAGGGGTACTCAACGGTGTTTGGAACTAAGATACTCAGTACATTGTACAAACTCGTTCCCATTGAAAGGGAACCATTAACAGACTTGACACTGACTTCGGGTACAGCATATGCTGACATATTTATATACAGTTGTATGGACAATCTCAACTTCAGAAAACCTCAAATAGTTATCAATAATTGCCAGAATATAGTGTCCAGCTATCTCACAAAAAGCGATGTGCACTTGTTGCCAAGGACCACAAGGTCTTGGAGTCATCTCTAAAAATTCCTAGGATAGCAACTTGAGAAGACTGTATGAACAACACTATCTTTTCTTGGGAACCAAACCTTAGAGCGCAACAAGGTACACGTCCTAAATTGAGCTTGGTGTCCTTCATGAACTAATTCTACCACACGCTTTTTAAAAGATGGCAGAGATCACGATTCGATTTCCACGAAGTAAAACCTTGTCATCGACTGAGGTTAGCTCGTTGCGAACATTCAACATTCTCCAACTGACCATTGGAGGTAACACGCATGTTTCTTGTAGAGTTCCATCTTGTGATGTAGCTCCCATCCTTTCTTTTATGTTTAGTGCCTTGGATGTAGCTGGTAACTCTACAAAGTTAACACATAGAAAACGCCTTGGGAATGCCTAGATATGTATTGAGGTGGATTAAAGGTACCCCTAAATACGCGACTTCGAAGTCGGAAGATTGCAACCTTAGGCGCCAGTATCCGATTCTTAGTGTGGCTTGTGAAGTAGAATTGTTGAAGATTGGCAACAGGAACTTGTGGTCTGTAATCACTTAGAATTGCCACCAAAATGATGGCAGCCCATGCAATAGCCGACGCCTCACGCTTAATTTGGAAATAACGCCTATCACACCTGGGAGTGCTTTATTGGCATACAGGATTATGATTATGATTATGGTGGTGGTGGTGGCATAAATAATAAACAGGTTTATTTACTATCGCTTCATCCTGCAATCAAGAATACGCCGATCCAAGAAAAAATGGGAAGTTGCATTTAAGCGAGGCCTAAGGGCCCTTCGTGCGGCTTCTGGCCGCAAAAAAAGCTTCTCGCGGCGTAAAAATTGCAAGATGGAGTACGAAGATGTTGAAAAATTAGAATCCGGAGGACATACCTGGAGCTTCGTTCAAAGATTCAGAATCTTGTAAGTTAACAGTACAACAGTGAACGTTCTGGTTATGTGTCGAACAATAAACCAAGAAGGTAACAAGAAAGCCTTTTATGAAAGGTAAAACAAACCGATCGAAAATACGAAGTTTTTATTTGTTCCCTGGCCTAAGTAAGTAGGCATCTATCAGTCCCGGAAGACTGTGGTATTGCGCGTTAGGTGGCAAGTCTGGCACAGCGTCTGGTTTGACCGGACAGGCCGATGGGGAAGTAGCAGTCTCTTCCGTGTTTTACACACTTCCTTGAAGCGTAATTGGGGTCTGCCTGTGGGTCGCTTTCCTTACAGGAGATCCTTGAGAATCCTGCCATCGTCCATGCGCACTACGTAGCCAATCCAACGCATGCGTCTCTGCTTCAGGAGTGTGTACATACTAACGATACCAGCTCTCTCCAGGACCCTGCTGTTTGTGATTTTGTTCTGCCATGTATTGTGCAGGATTTTTCGGAGACAGCGCGTGTGAAAGGCTTTGAGCTTTCGTTCCTGTCGGGCACGAGGGGTCCAGGACTCACCGCCGTACAGCAGAGTGCTCACGACGCAGGCTCTGTAGACCTGGATCTTGGTATGCTCGGTCAGCTTGTAATTAGTCCACACCCTCTTCGTCAGCCTAGACATGGTGGTAGCTGCCTTGCCGATGCGATTGTTGTGCTCCGTGTTGAGTGAGAGGGAGTCGGAGATCGTGGATCCTAGGTACACAAAGTCATGGACGACATCTAGCTTATGCTGTGAGATGCTAATGCTGGGTGACGTGTCTACACCCTGGCGCATGACCTGTGTCTTCTTCAGACTGATGGTAAGTTCGAAGTGTTGGAAAGCCTCGCTGAATCGGGTCATGAGCTGTTGGAGGTCTGCAGCTGAACGAGCAGTGACTGCTGCATCATCCGCGAAGAGGACGTCACGCAGGCATCTCACCTTGGACTTAGTCTAGAGAGGTTGAAAAGCCTTCCGTCGGATCTGGTGCGGAGGTATATGCCTTCTGTGGCAGATCGGAAGACGTGCTTTAGCAGAACTGCAAAAAAGATTCCGAACAATGTCGGAGCCAGGACACAGCCCTGTTTCACTCCACTTCGAATGTCGAAGGTATCTGATGTAAAGTACCCTTCATGCCTTCGTGAAAAGATCGGATGATGCTGAGGAGTCTAGGTGGACATCCAGTCTTGGGCAGGATCTTGGAAAGGCCGTCCCTGCTGACAAGGTCGAAAGCCTTCGTCAGATCTATGGTTCCCTGGCCTACAGAGTCAAGAGCCTAAACGCTATGCCCGAAGTCGGAGATAAAGTTTATGATCCTAACCCAGACAAAGTCTTCGCCAAAGGGAAGTTAGCCCATCTCCAGGAAAGTCACTGCAAAGTGGACTCGGCGCAAGATGAGTCACCTGGATTCAGCCAATTTCCTGTCGACGATGCGGCTTCTTCCGGTATTTGTACCTACCGATACTCTTGATCATCTTAAGGAGTGTGGTAAAACCACTAAGGAATCTCTTTCTACAGATGCTATTGTGGAAATGTCAAGTTCAAAGGGTTTAGGATTAATGCCATTTGAACATGATCTTGAAGTATCTAAGCCTTCTGACAGCGGTGTTGTTTACCTCCGGGCTTTGTGTTAGGCTACTTACAAAAAATGTGTAAAATATAAAGTACGAATGATTGTTAACCCGGTTGGAAAACCTAAAATTAGATCAGCCATGTGTGATTCAATATGTCCTACAGGTAGGAGTGGCTGTTGTTGCCATGTTATAGCAATCATTTGGAACTTGGATGAAATGTCAATGGGCAATGAATTGAAAAATCTATGCGAGAAAGGTAGTCCCTACATTTCTAAGCCAAGAAAATGGGGGAATTCCAGGTAGACGAACAGTGGAACATAAGCTCATCATGGTCTCGAAGTTTATTAAACCAAGGCATCATGTGGACACACAAGGCCAAAAGAGGAGGCGTGTTCCCTTTGGAAAGATGAGAACAATGCTTCTGACAAATACCAGTCAATACTCTAATCGGTACTGTTGCTAAAGGATCTGTTCTGTAAATGCAACTGAAAGATTTTAATATCACATCCGTTACGTCTACATGCGAGAGTTCACTTATTCTGGAACCAAAACCATGTGTAACAAATGCAACTGTGTCACAAGCCAGTTTAACAAACACAGTCAACAATACGGATATTGCAGTTTAATGCAAATGGACTGATAGGTCCACACTTGATGAAATTTGTCACAGGTGTTCAGCAATGAAGAAGAAACTATTCATTGGAGAAAATGAAACAGAAAAACTTGAAGCTGAGACAAGAGGACAGTCCAATAACCAGAATTGGTACGTTTGATTACAGATTAAGAAGAATAACAGCATCTAAATGTCATAGAGTGGCCTGTCCACATAAGGCTAATACGTCCCCTACCAAAATCGTTAAAGATGTTTTAAATGACGGAGAGTGAGTGCAGACTAAAGCAATGAAAGATGGAATTTTAAATGAAAAACTTACCATTTCCCAGAATGTATACAAATTGAAAATGAATGGTCATGAAGGACTGGAAGTTTAGTAATGTGGATTTTTGGTCTCTAAAAGCCATGGCTTTTTAAGGGCCTCTCCTGTTGGGCTAGTAACTGATCCAAGCTGTGAGAATCAACTTGGATTGGTTGAGGTGAAGAACGTTATACTTAAAGAAATGAAAGTCTGACGGCAGCCTTAATGAGAAAAGGGATTTGTAACAAAGATGGGAACGTTAATAAGAGCCATCAGTATTACTATCAAGTTCAACAACAAGCATTTGTCGCAGACAGAACTTGTTTAATCAATCAAGTGGCAGCTTTTGCTATTACTTGTATAACACAGATGTATTATACACATTACTTGCCAGAAATTTAGGACGATTTTAATTTCGGACAAAAAGTGTCCGAAAATAAAACGATCATTTTAAAGGGACTATATCATCCAACACGCATGCGCGAGTTGGTCAGAAAACTTTTGAAAACGTTAGCCCAACTTTTCCAAATGCTGTCGAAGGTTCCAAGTAGCTGATTTCATCTGTTTGAATCGCGTTAATCTTGAGAAAAATTGAGGACGTTTTTGTTCACAAATCAGTCTTGAGGAAATACAGACGGCTTTTGTAGCAATATCTTTTTGAGATTTGGCCTTGGAAGAATTATTTTCGTGGAATTGTGATGTCTACTAGCGGCGGTCGTTGTGCTGGCAGCGGACGAAAGAGAATTTACGACAGCAACACCGTCAGACGCAAAGTTTGGGAACGTGGAAATCAGAGGATTTGTCTGGATTGTTTAATTATTCTTCTTGGGTATCGGCGAAATTAAAGTGCGGTTATTCCACCGATTCCAGGCTCGCGGGACATCTACTTTGATGCTTTGCATTTTATAAGACATTCAAGCTTAGCGGTTTGTTTTGACATGACTTTAATTTCTTCGTGCCACAAGTACATAAATTGGTGCAAAGCACTTTGCAGTTTTGCAGGGGAAACCATTGGTTTTTGAGGTAGTTTTTCGAGAACAAGTATTCATGCAGATGCAAGGATCGGTCTAAAAACCAAAGGGAAACAAAGTAAGTCACTGTCATCAAAAGTGTTTGCTGCAATCGATCCGAAGAGAAAATGCTGGAAAATGACAGTAGTTTTGACGTCAGACAACATACAACGCGAATAGACAGGCTAGACTCACCACAATAGATTCGCTTTCGACAACAGCAACGACAATTTCAGTGATTTCGAAAAAACAGGCACGTAAATTCTTCTCTCCGCGTTGTATGAAAGTGTTGTTGGCACGTAGGAAACAATGGCTGGCGTCCGGGCGAGCGAGACTGTTGTGATGAGCTGTATGCAAATTAGTGCCAGCCGGTCCCTACTGCGCATGTGCCCCAGCTGACATAGTCCCTTTAAATCCACCTTCCTCGTATTCATTTGTTACCGAAACGCGTGTTACCTTATCCGTGCAAAATTCCAAAGGAATTTAAATAGCAGTTGATTCAATTCTTTCTTTTTCTATATGTGTAAGCAGTACCGAGTATACATAAACAAACTTTGGAATAAGGAAGGATTTGATTATTGTCACCTTACCGTAGACAGATAAAACTCTTGAGGACTTCGTGTGAAATTGCTTCTCACCTCTTTATTCGTTCAAAAGGATTGCCTCTACGCATCAACCCAGCTTTATGATGCCAGGCAGGGGCTTTTGAGGTGGAAAATGGCTCGAAAAATATACTTATAAATCAAATAGTACCGAATAGACCATTTTACAGTTCTTTGCTAAGTCCCCTGGCCTTTGATTGAATGCGAGGCTGGGGTTGACCTTGTTTTGATACAAACCTACCTGCTTTTCTTATGCAAATTATGCTGATTAAACACTAGTTAGCATAAGAAAAACATGATTTACATAAGAAAAGTAGGTAGGTTTGTATCAAAACAAGGTCAACCCCAGCCTCGCTTTCACCGACAACTGTAAAATGGTCTATTGTAGCTGCAGTGATCGTTTCCAGATAAACGATAGCTAGCGTGACGTGGTTGACAAGAAAGATAGAGCCTTCGGTGTTGTGGATCAGCATTATCTCCGTGTTAACCCCTTATTTGGAATAAGGAGATCGACTTGACCTCCTACCCCTCGGAAATTGCAAAAAAGATGTTAAAAAAAAATTAAACGTCCGCAGAGAGATTTAATATATCCTGTTTGACTATGATGAATGATGTGAGGCATACATTTTTTAGTCTCGAGACAATTACCTTAGACAGTATTTTTGCATCAACGTTAACAAGAGAAATAGGGCGCCAGTTTTCAATACGAGAACGATCTTTTCCTTTTTCCTCAATAAGCGTGATCTACCGCGTGCTTTTAAAAATGGGACATCTCTCCTTTTTCAAAGCACTCATTTGCACACCTAATAAAGCAATCACTGATTAAAGACCAGCTTTTGGAACAGTATAACGTCCCAAAGGATCAAGAATTTTTTTGTGTATAGTACAACCAATGCCTTTCTTAATTAGAATTGCAACTCCACGAGAATTTTAACTACCAAGCAAGTTATGAGCTCTGCACCGCATTCGTTTTTCCACTGATTTTCTGCTGTTGCTGTAGAATAAGTTTCTTGCAGAAAAGAAATGTCTACCCGTTTCCGGCACCAAGTGAAAATTGCTCTTCTTTTTTGAAAGGTGCTTATGCCCTTTACATTAAGCGATAGTAATTTACGCGCCTCAGTCATTTTATAATCTCACAGGTGTCACTAATGAGACTGCAGAAGAAGGGAAAAAAGGGATAAGTGCCAATGAAGTATTCGAAGTGGTAACTGTAAATGCAAATCCAAAATCATAATACGGGGGCGTTGAATGATCAAAAACAAATAAGATTCGAAAATGCAAATGCGACTGAACCTAAACCATTGAAATAACAGACTCCACCTAAAAATAAGTACAGCTAACAATACCAAGATTTGTATGACACTGATGAAAGGAACTGAGTACAATACAGAAAAAGTAAACACAAATATATGAGTCAACCATCTGGCGTGCATTTAATCACTACAGCTCTCCAACTGCTTGGGCTTTGCTCATAATTTCACAAGAGCAGGGAAGATTTCCTGTTCCCTTTCCTTTGTAAACTTGACCTTTAATTATTAATTTGTCAACCTTAAAGAAGGCTTGTTGTTTCTCTTGCTTAGCATTTTTCAGAACCGGGTACAATTTTCCATGAGTGTCATCTATTTCTTTGGGATAATTATGAGAAAGTCCAATTCCAGTATTTTTCAAATTTTTGACTGAAGACCAAACCAACTGCTTGTCTTGGTAAAAGCTGAATTTAGCAATAATTGGTCGAGGCATAGCAGAATTATCACAGTTTTGACGAGCCAGTCAACGGTGGGCACGCTCACGCCCACATCTTCTTTCGAGATATTCATTTTTTCTTCAAGCATTGATATTACTAATTCTTCTATATGGCGGGATGTCTCACCTCTAATTTCCGGAAGGTTGAAGATCTTTATATTCTCTCTACGTGTGTACGTACCTCTCTACGCCTCCAATTTGATATTCCAGCATTTTTTCTTATGGACTTCAGCCTTCAGCTTCCTTAGATCCTCTGCGTTTACTGCTGTCTGGGAGCACGAGTTCGCCGCAATAACTTTTAGTTCCGTTAGCTCTCTTCCATTAAAATCCACTGTATATCTCAATTGCCTGTTTTCTTTTTCTACCACTGCTAAACGAGTTTTCAGAGCTTCAAATTCGGGCAGTAAGGCTAAAAGTTAACCGATTTAGGCCTCTATTCTCTGCATTTTTGCCGAGGCGACGCAACAATGGCCGCTGTCCACGATGGATTCCTCGTCAGTTTGAGAGTCATTATCACGTCGTCTTTTGCGAGTAGGCCTTCTTTCATTTGAATCCTTGTTATCCAAGTCTTCATTCATAATTGCAGCAGACGTAAAACTGAAAAAACCTCTTAGATATTATATAATTCTTAACTTACTCGTAGAGCAGAAAAATACACGTCCTTCGCCTTCGATGCCACTACCGCATGATTAAATAAATTCCATTTTGCAGTAGCTATATTTTTCAACGAGGCCCAGTTTTATGATAATTTAATTGCCAGTTCCAGCGGTTCTATAGTGAATCAAAACGACCTCCTCTTTGTCAATAGCATGTGGTTCTTCTTCATCTGTTGCTTTCGGTGACTGAGCTGATTTATCAAGAAGCTCGTAGTTCTTCTCAATACGCTTTTTGAGACTACAAAGACGAAACTTGCTGTCGTTAATTTTGCTTGTTTTATCTTCTAGTTGGTGCATCTGCAAAACCTTGAGGGTACAGTAAAACTATTGTTTTGACAGATGTTGTTTCAGTCTAATTCCTGATTTGTAGGCGTAAATTTACTTTAACTATGTTTTTAGCGGAATGTCTGAAATTACTATTATTTAAATTATCTACTTAACGCTTGATATGAAAAGCTTCTTTGTATAGTAGTAGGTTCCAATTATCATCGCTGTCTATTTAACAAATCGAATGTGGTTTAGCGTTGTCTGCACTCTTATCGACAACGATATTCGTCATCACTGTCGTCAAAATGTTGTGGACTCACGAGGCGCAGCCGAGTGAGTCCACAACAAATTTTGACCGCTGTGATGACGAATATCGTTGTCGATAAGAGTGCAGACAACGCTAAACCACATTCGATTTGTTTTTTACCACAATATCAACGTCAAAGAAAATGTTTGTTTGAGAGCGTGACCAAGATCGTGACACAAAGAAAGAACAATCGTTGTCTATAACTTTCTCGCAATCTGATTGGTTTATTCCCCAAAATGAGCATTTCTGATTGGCTAATTACAACAAGAGAAAACTACCACAAGAATTGTGAATCGAGCAAAACGTCTGCGAAGTTCAACGTTCATTCATGAAAATACAATTTTTACTGTTCGTTTACTGCAAATATTCAAGCAGAATTATAATGACTTTGCGGCAAAACATACACATTCGCATTTGCAATGGTGCAGCCATGGAAAAATCCATTTGGGAAGGCCATAGCACTGGCGTTTGTGCCAGAGTACGAAATCGAACTCGAAGCTGGCGTCACTGGAACAACTGCTGAACTCGCTTGTTTCCTAACTAGAGCATTTGAGAGGATGTTGGAGCAGTTCTTCAACTGGTTTACAGATGGTCTGGAGTTATAACTTGAAATGCTTTGCTCGTTTGCATGACCGGAGATAGACATAATGTGGCGTGAAGGAGGAACGTTGGCGTTTGACCATAGTGTGATGGCGGTTGCTCGCACCGAGTGGTTGGTGTACTTCTGGGACAGTCCAGCGCCAAGGGAGATTTCTTTCATCATTGTTGCAAGTGCATTCACTCCGAGAGGGCTGTTTTCGTACCAGATCATATCCGATTCCTTGGCTTTCGATGACGGTCGTTGGAAAAAGGCTTGCTGTTGCGGGTTGAGTTTCTGTACATATTTGGAAAGGCACCAGTACGAATCGCCGATCTCTCCTGTTGAGTACAGTCGAGTGAGGCTTTCGTGGCTGTTATTTTCTGAAATTCCTCCTTAGTGGTTCTTAGTCTGGACACTGTGGACCATTTCAGCATACGCCTGCCCTTCTGCATCTGTCGTGAGCCTGAAGCTATCCCTTCTAAGCTGCCTTTGACTCTCGCACCCTCGCCTGCACCAAAACAAGGTTACGATAAACCAGACTCGGCGAAGAAGACCCGCAGGATCGTTAAAGCTTAGGAATTGGCTGCTTTTTAGCTTCTCCATGTCCTCCTTCTGGATGACGGGCTTGTGCTGCACGTTCTCTTTTCCTTCTCTACGGTTTAACTTCAGCTTACACTCAAGCATTTTGTTGGACTTCGCAAACAAGGGGTTCTTCTGGATCTTCACCTCTCGTCCGTTGGCTGCGAGATGCCTCTCGAGAGCATTCCGTATACCGAGTGTAATGTTTGTGAAGAGAACAGCAAACGCAATATAGTCACAGCAGGTATTTTTAATCTGAGCTCCCTGAAATCATTCCCCTAACACTGCACACTCTGCGACCTGATTCATCAAAACCAGTGTATCGGATATCTTATTGATGATTGACAAATGAATGAAGCTTATCAGAAAACTATTAATCAAATGAAAATAGAAATCACGCAAACATTAAATCCCTCGTTTGAACGAAAACAAACAAACAAAAAAACGAAAAGAAAGGGGAAAAAAATGAAATGCTTCTTCAAAACAATTATATACAATTTTCAGGCAAGCCCGTTCATAGTTCAGTTCTGATTTGAAAATAATCACAGTCCTTGTATCTACATGAGTCCTTTAATCAGACCATTGTTCACTAGTTCAGTCCAGGATAAAATCGTTCAGGTGTCCAGGCCTGTTCCTGGCACGCTGCGGCCTCGTGGGAACTGCAGCATGTGGTACGTTGTGGTGTGCATCCTGTTCCGGTTGTGCTGGCACACAGGAATCGCTGTCGTCGTCTTCCTCGTCTTCGTCTTTGGTCCGCACATCCTTTGGAATACGATGGACCAGTGAGGCATTTCGCATGATTGGCCGGGATATCCCTCTTTGCAAGATGAGGCTTGGCCCTTTTCTTTCCAGTACGACTTACGGCCTGGGATCAAACCTTGTCGTCAACTTGCCACGACGTGGCTGTCTGAGACGCTTACTGCTGAGTGCGCAACTCGGAGGTACTTGTCAGCATTTTCTTTGTATTTTTGTTTCTGGATAGCATCACGCTCTCTTGCACGGGTGATTTCTGGTGACTCGGCTACAGCAATCAATTGAGGTACTTTTGTACGAGGTGCACGACCCATTAGAAGTTTTGCTGGTGTCTGTCCAGTTGTGGTAAGAGGCGTTGTTCTGTAGTTCATCAGGAAGGTAAGCATCTCCTTTCGCCAATCTTTCCCCTCGATGTGTGCTGCTTTGACTGCTTTCTCAAAGGTGCGATTGAATCGTTCTACTTCACCATTGGCTCGAGGCCAGTAAGGGCTGACTTTGCGATGCTTGATATCCCTGTTTAGAAGGTACGTTTCCATGGTGCTTGACACGAATTGAGGCCCATTGTCTGTTGTTAGTTCTTCTGGGTATCCATGAGTGGCAAATATTTTGTCAAGGCGAGGTATTAGGGCTTCTGCTGAAGTGCTGTGAAGAATTTCCATCTCTGGCCAGCGAGAGAAACCATCAATCAGGACTAGGACTGATTCTCCTGTTGGGAATGGTCCACAAATATCAGCGTACACAATCTCCCAAGGCTTTGCTGGCATAGGAGACATCTGCACTGGCTCATTTCTCGCTGACGGGGCTTGTGCTTGGCATGCTAGACAGTGCTCAATGAATTCTTCTGTTTGCTTGTCAATACCAGGCCACCAAACCTTTTCACGCAGCAACTGTTTTGTCTTCACAGTTCCCTGATGGCCTTCATGAGCTAGCTGAAGAGTTTGCTTTCGGAGGCTTTCGGGCATGATTATTCGTCTGCCGCGCAGAACGATACCATCCACAGTAGACATTTCTCCCTTAACATGGCTATAAGATTGTAGGTCTGGTGTTCTGGGCCACTTGCCAGACTGTAAACACCGCTGAATTTGTTGTAGAACAGAATCTGCTGCCGTTTCTTTACGGATTGTTTGCAATGAAAGGGCGACTGGTGCAGCATGGCAATCTTGAAAGAACATCGGCAGGATTCTTCGGGCCTGGTTTGTAGACAACTCGGAATCGGTATTGCTGTAGCCGTAAGGCCCATCTCTCGTTTCTTGCTGGTGGCTTTGCTTTGGGTCCTTAGATCACTTCCAGTGGCTTGTGATCGGTGAACAGTGTAAACTCTACACCAAAGAGGTAAAGGCGGAAGCGCTCGCAGCCGAAAACAACACTCAGAGCCTCTCTTTCTGTTTGTGAGTAGCGACGTTCTACGTCGGAGAGTGTACGGCTTGCGTAGGCAACTGGACGGCTTACACCATCCGGTCCGATCTGTGCAAGGATGGCACCAAGGCCAACCGAGCTAGCATCAACTGTCAGTTCGGTGGGCGCATTTGAGTCATAGTGGTTCATCACGCAATCACTGGTAAGGGTACTCTTCAGCTTGTTGAAAGCTGTTTCTTGCAGGTCACTCCATTCCCACTCACAGTCCTGTCGGGTAAGCTTACGTAGTGGCTCTGCTTCGGTAGCTAGGTTGGGTAAAATCTAGCGCAGTAATTTACGAGGCCAAGGAAACTGCGAACCTCATTCGGGTTTGTAGGCCTCCGGGCATCTTTGATGGCAGAGACTTTCTGGTCATCAGGACGTATGCCAGCAGAAGAAACCTTGAAACCGAAGAAAGTGAGCTGCGGTACACTAAACAAGCATTTGTCCTTATTTAGTGTAAGTCCCTTCTCTACGATTTGCTGCAGAACTTGCTCCACGTTCCGGTCATGCTCAGCTTGATCTTTTCCGTAAACGATAATATCGTCAGAGATATTTCGCACGCCTAGGCATCCACTGAGACTTTGCTGAATAATGTGTTGGTAGGCTTTGGGGGCAGAAGAGATACCAAACATTAGCCTTTTATAACGCCACAAGCCTTGATGGGTTGCAAAGGTGGTGATTACTCGGGATCCAGGGTCTAATTCGATTTGATGATATCCCCAGCGGAGGTCAAGTTTCGAAAACACTGCCGCTCCATTGAGCTCCTGGAGTGTCTCTTCCACTGTAGGAATTGGATGACGCTCACGCAGAATGGCTTGGTTTGCTTGGCGCATGTCGACGCACACTCGAACTTCACCATTGGGTTTGGGTACAGCAACGAGTGGCGAAACCCACGGTGTTGGCCCTTCGACACGTTCAATGATATCCAGCTGTTCAAGCTCACGTATTTTATCTTCGACTTTGGCACGGATCTGAAAGGGAATTCGACGTGGAGGCTGGGCAATAGGTGTAACTGACGGATCTACATGAATTTGCATTGAGAAATCGCGCAGCTTCCCGACGCCTTGGAAGGCTTGGTCATATTTCGCCACTATTTGCGTTACCGGGTCAGTCGTGTTTGAAAGAGTACGAATTTCCGCGACTTCCGGTCCAATTTGGAGCAGACCAAGGTCGATCGCTGTTTCGCTTCCGAGTAATGAGCCTGCACGATCGTCTTGCACAACAATGAATTTTGCAGTCGTTTGGCGCTTGTTCGCGGTTATGTTTGCCAAGAACGATCCTCGTATTGCCAGCGGCGAAGTCGCACCATATGTAAACAAACGGATTTTAGATTTCTGCAATGTCACGCCTGTCCGGGCCAGTTTTCGAAATGCATTTGAATCGATGACATTTACGCTCGCGCCAGAATCAATCATCATATCAATTGGAACACCGGAAATGACAGCCTTGACGTTCTTGTCGTGCGTGTGTGGTCCAACCACGAAGACATGTTCGTCGCTCATGGAATCGCCTGAATCATCTGGACATGACACTTCTCGAACCTCGGCAAGTTTCTTCTTAGAACTTTGGCAGACACGAGAGAAATCACCAAACTTGTGGCATGCGTTGCAAGTCGCTTTAAGCGCAGGGCAGTTAGGGTTTTTTGCTTTGTGACCCGATTCTCCACAGCAAAAACAAACCGGACGCGCTTTGCCATCTGCTCCTGAATTTGGTGGTTTTCTCGAACGGGGAACGGACAGTTTCCGTCTCATGCGATAGTTATTCGGTCTCCCTCTTTGATGAACCGAGTTTAAAGTTGCAGTTCTTGAGGTTGAGGCATTCTCTATTGTTTTGGCTTGCTCGAACGCAACTTCGAGGGCACGGCCGATTGAAATAACTTTGTCGAGGGAAAGGGACGGCTCTTGCAATAATCTCCGTCTGAGCTTTGCAGAAAAACATTTGTCGACCACCTGATCACGAATCATCTCCTCTTTGTTAGGAAATTCGCAAGTTGCCGAGAGGGTTTTCAAGCGCGTAACGTAATCGGTAATTGGTTCGTGCCGTTGTTGCGAAGCTTGGCGGAAGGTGTGGCGCTCGAAGGAAATATTCTTCTGCGGCTCGAAGTAGGCATTCAGCTTCTCTAAAGCTGTCTTGTAGTCGTCCCCTGTCTCGGAAAGGGTTTCGAAAATCTCCTGGACGTCTGGTCCGGCAAGGTGAAGAAGCAGCGCACGCTGTTGTTTCTTATCGGCAATGGCGGACGCTACTAGGTAGTATTCGAAACCGTGTACCCATTTCTTCCATCTACTACTCAATGTAGATTTCTCGCCGACCGAAAATGGTGCAACTGCAGGCAAGGTGAGTGCCATTGGAATAGCCTTGTATCCTCGTCGCCAGATGTAATGTTTGTGAAGAGAACAGCAAACGCAATATAGCCACAGCAGGTATTTAAAATGAGCTCCCTGAAATCATTCCCCTAACACTGCACACTCTGCGACCTAATTCACCAAAACCAGTATATCGGATATCTTATTGATGATTGACAAATGAATGACGGTTATCAGAAAACTATTAATCAAAAAAAAAAAAAATAGAAATCACGCAAACATTAAACCGAGAAGGGACGACCTACTGTATTCTTCTCCCTTTTTTGTTCTGGCCTCCGCATAGAATCGTGTGAGGACGTTATCCAAAGATTCAAAGGTCATGGTTAACAAGTTCGAGGGCAGTCTTCGTTCACGGCACCATTCTGCGTATGCAATGTAAACAATATAAAATAGCAACATTTTAAGCACAGTTTCAAACTGTACGTTCATCTGGAAACTTGTTATAACTTTAAAGATGTATTTACCTTCAATTGTGCCAACCATCCACTTTGTGTTTTTCTTTGTCCCCTTCGCTTCTGCGCTACTTGTGATTGTTGTTAGGTCCTCATCTGTCAGCAATGCAAGACGAGCATTTTCGGGTTTTCTTTGAGGCCGACATTCAGTGGGGGTTTGTAACGCTCTCTTGCTCTTTCTCGATATTTTCCACATAACGTACTATTTCTTCGTCAGTAGTATCGTCGTTAATATCAGTTATATCGTCGTCAGTTTTAAAGTCGCTAAATATATCAAGATTAAACTTAGGGAAAATTGTAGAGTCGTCCATGTTGAGGGCGGAAAAAGCATTGCGTGACAAGTTGACGCAATCAGCGTTGTCTAGACTCTTATCGACAACGGAAAATTAGCCAATCAGATTGCGCGATTACAAACAATTGTGGTAAAATATGTTTGTGTTGTCACGAACGGTTTGGGTGAAAAATTCTTTGTTCATTGGAGTGGAAGGTGGGTTGTTATCATTGATAAAAATGCCCGGTAAGTTGTATAAAGCTATTATGTGTTTGATTTGATCACAATATTGCAGATGTTTATATATAGGGCTTTCTTTGTCCGTGAGGGTATGTTCTTGAGTGCGTGACAAGCAGAGTTCTGTTCGTTTTGACGATGTACGAAGAATTGCAACCGAGGCAAGTGAATTTATATACAACATTTGATTGGCTTATAAATTACGGCGTTTTGGCGTTGGGGTCTTCTTTTATATTCGGATGTCCACTTTCAGATCGACGAGGCATTTCCGAAGCTTACGTTTAGGTTTCTTAACAAGCTGTGTTCACGGTTAAATCAGCAACGAATTGGATAGTCAGCCAGATAGTTGACGCCTGGCTGTTATGGGATTTGTCGTTGGTACTATGATCTGGAGCCTTATTCTGTGCGTCCGTAGTAAGGCGATCAATTAATAAGTTCGCAATACGTTTAGGGAAACCGTTCCACGATAAAAACTTTCTTATTAGCTTGAGCTCGGTTTTAATTTTGTTAGGAGAGCAGATTACGCGGTCAATCAGTGCTCTAACCCAGGAAATCTTGTGTCGCCAGGGGACAAAACTTCCAAAATTAGTATACTGTTCGGTAAAAGTATCTTTTCTGTAGATGTCAAGGCCACCACTAGCGATGCTCAGTGTTGTCCAGAAAGTGAGGAGTGGAATTTCCGAATAAGTCAAAGGTAAAACGGATTGATGAGCTTGACATTTTCTTGTTCGAATTCTGTCATGATAATGTTTGCTACCACCTTCCACTCCAATGAACAAAGAATTTCTCATCCAAACCGTGCATATTAATGCTAACGTACCATCTTACAGTATTTGAATTTCTGCTACCTGTATGTCACTTCAGTCTGAAGATGATATAGAATTATATCGAAATATTACAAGTGATTAACGACTCTTTGCATTTGTTGATAGACACATTGCATTTGCTCGGTATCACATTTATTCTCTATCTTTTAAAGTTATCAGCAGGTAATGGATTTCCAAAATCTCTCCATCTGAAATGCTGCCCCCAAAGAGGCTGCTTACAAACATAACCTAAACATTAGGTGATATTCCAATCAGTCCTTTGAAAGTGTTATGTGATGAACCTCGCACCGGTATCGTGAGGTCATGAGTTCAAACCTCGTTGAAGTCCTGAAATTCTTTTTCAGGCTTCTTTTCGCAATTGCATAAATTGCGTTCACAACTGCGAGAATCATTCTTCATTTGATTTCATTTCCGTAGTTCATACAATGAAACCTCTATTAAGCGGACCCCCAATTAAGCGGACATCCTCTATTGAGCGGACACTAAGCCAGGTCCCGAAATTAACGTCTTATATTTCCCTTTACAACGAACCCCTATTCGGCGGACACCTCTATTAAGCGGACGCGGACACTAAAATAAATTGTATTTGGCTAATTTCTATTGTTAAAAACCTTTATTAAGCGGACACCGGACTGAATCGACAATGTAGTATTATTGCATTACGTCCTTGAAATACTGTAGTCGATTAATAAAGACAAATCAATGCATTTAGTTGTCAATAAACTGTCGATTAGACCGATATCCGACCGGATGATTGTCATCCGCGATCAAAGTTCACCTAAATTCTTGCACAAAGTACAGCACAGCTATTCACAATCAAATCCTTCTTTGGCTAATTTTTTCTTTAGCCACCCACGTGAAAGAGGTATTCGCAGGGAAGTTCTAAGCCATATCCAAGCCATTTATGACTACTTTTGTACACAAACACTGAAAGAGTCCATGTACCGTGCGTATTATCGTTGCTGTTTTGCTGTTGTTTTTGCATTTAAAAAACAAATTAAATTGGTAATGAAAGGTATTGAACATGAACTCTGGATAGCTTCCTTAACAAAATGGAACTTTATCACAGTACAGAGTAGCCGTTGAATGTTAATCGTTAACAAACACTGCGCAATTTTTTACAAACCTCCTATTAAGCGGACACTTGGGAAGATCCCGAAGGTGTCCGCTTAATAGAGCTTTCACTGTATATGATTTATTTTATACATCATTCACACTCATTTCTTTCACGGGAACATATGAACCCGCAATTGACCTGCTCACAACGTCAGTGGAGCTTACAATGACAATTTTGTTACATGATGAATTGTAAATGGTATTATATGTGAGAATAAAATGTATCGCACTGCAGCACCTGTCTTGACTGAGCACATACGCTATATCGTTTACTTAGACACAAAAAAATGATAACCCTTTCTTTACTAGAATTAAGAAATAAAATGGATGACTCTCCCCCACCTAACATTGATATTTGTGTCGGTGACCTTCTCCCAAAATACCTCCAGTCCACGTTCCGACCCCCACATTAAAAATGTGACCTGTGCGATGCAGGTTATGTTGGTTTCACACGCCGGCACATACATCAACGCGTTGAAGAGCACAAGAACTCGTCTTCTTCCATTGGCAAACATTTTCGCGTGAAGCATGGCCTATCCCCAAAAGATCTTTCTAAACATTTTTCTGTTTTAAAGAAATGCAAGAACAAGTTTGACTGCCTCGTATTTGAGATGCTTTTTTTTATTAACAAACTGAACCCAAATCTTAATGTACAATCTGACTCTATTCGTGCAAAAGTTTCGTTAATTTTTTTTACATATTTTAATTGTTTTTTCAGACTCTCTTTTTATCTTTTAGCGCATAATTTTACTTCATTATCTCCCAAAGTATATATATGATAATTCTTTTTAGCGTCAACATTGAACTTGAGAATGACCGTAGGACAGTCGAAACGTCGTTCGATTTTAACCGTGTTTTTACTGTTAATAAAATATTGGCGCAAGGAAAGCCATGCGAGGTTGCTCAATACTATTACTAGTGAAAGAATTAATAATCGGGGAGCTCCGCTTTTAGGCTTGGCTAAATCTATATATTACACTTTTGCTTCAACCATGGCAAGGTCAGGTGACTATACTAAAAACTATATTTGTTGATTCTAAAGAACTCGAAGCGTGAAAAATTGTCTCTTATCCTTGGGCGGAAGGGCGAGGTTTAGCTCCTGGAATAGGCAGGCAGTAGGTGTCGTTCTCGCCATATAGCTTTGTTAGCCTTGTCATATCCGCGCATAGTTGAACGTCACCTGGTTGCTTCAGCTTCGGGACAACCACAACAGAAGACCCCATGGTGTTGGTCCAGCAGCAGATTCAATAATGTCCTGTTGAACCAGATACTCTACATAGTCTTCTTGGTTCTTCCCTTGGTGAAAGTGAATTATATTCTGTGGTTGAAGAACAGGCTTTACAGTATCATCGACGTGCAAATTTTTACCTCGATACCTTTCATTTTCCCGAGACCTGTAAACAGGCTAGTGTACCTTCGCAATATTTTCTTCTTCAGTGACACAGCATTGCAAGCTGAGCTATTACCAGTGGTACTGGAATTTTCTAGAAGAATTGGGCTGTTTGGCTCCGTCAATTCCAAGCTCCCCACCCTCCCTCCAAACACAGCCTCACGGTGGGGTCAGAAAACGTATTTATTCATTCTTCTTCTTCTTCTTCTTCTTAATTTATTATTATTATTATTAGTAGTAGTAGTAGTAGTAATAGTAGTAGTAGTAGTAGTAGTAGTAGTAGTAGTAGTAGTAGTAGTAGTAGTAGTAGTAGTAGTAGTAGTAGTAGTAGTAGTAGCAGTAGTAGTAGTAGTAGTAGCAGTAGTAATCATTAAAACTTGGAGAGTGCGTTCGAAGGGATCTTAACCCTTTGACTACTGCGTGCTTTGAGTCGTTTAACATAAATCAAATTTCGTGAACGACGGCAAAAACAACTGGAATGCACAGTGGATAAATAAGCATTTCAAGTCACTAAATTAACTCCTTTTTAAGAAACATTGTCTTATGCAAAAAGCGGCAAGAGCTCCATACATTTATAATTAAGTATGCATTTTGTGTCTTAAACTCTATTCATGCTCGCCGTTTTTTTTTTTTTTTGGAACAGGGTTATTATAACAGTGATGCACGTACAATTAATGTATGGGGCCGTGCTTTGGCTGCATCCCAACGGTGATCTTACGGCTGACATTTAAACGCCGTTAATATATGTAATCCATTAATAATGTAACCCAAGCATATTTGCCGACCGGTTAGCTCAGTAGTAGAGCACCGGACTAGCGTACGGGAGGTCGCGGGTTCAAAGCCCGCCCGGACCAACACTCATGCAGGGTCTTTAAATAATTGAGGAGAAAGTGCTGCCTTTGTAATAATATCTGCAAATGGTTAGATTTTCTAGTCTTCTCGGATAAGGACGAAAAACCGGAGGCCCCGTCTCACAACTCTTCATAATTGATTCTGTGGAACGTAAAAGAACCCACACACTGTTCGAAAAGAGTAGCGGACGTAGTTCCAGGTGTGGTGGTCTATCTCTCATCTGATGGCTTAATGCTGGGAGATATTAGCTGCACAAGCTACTCTAAAAATCCGAGGGTAAATAAAGTATATGTATGTAACTTCCCAAACCATAACATGGAGAGAACTGCTTAGAAAAGTAAACATGCAACTGGACATTAAAGACCTGGATATTGGCACTTCAGGGTCCAAAACTTCATGTAACGACGTTTCTGATCAGAAAGAAGTAGCTCGTCCAATAAAAATAAGACCTTATTTAATAAACTACATAGCCAACATTCTAGGTACACGACAGTTAAATTATGAACCATTTCATTTCAATATTTTTCTCTAAAAATATAAAGTTGAATATATTATTTCAGACATGGTTTGATTCCAGTAGTAGACTGGGACTAAACAAATACCGTTTCGTTCAAAACCCAACATATCAAAATAAGCCTCCTTTTCCTATTTTAACCCGCTGAGTGACAACTTCTCCACCACCTAAGTTGTCACTCAGCGGGTTAAAATAGGAAGAGGAGGCTTATTTTGATATGTTGGGTTTTGAGCCTCACCAGTATTTGTTTAGTCCCAGTCTACTACTTGGCCCCCAACTTTTCCAAACCGCCCCAAACCGGTTAAAACCGGTTAAAACCGCTTTTTAAATGAATTTAAACCCGCCCCGCCCGGTCCCAACCACCCAAAACCAGATAGAAACCAAATTGACAAGTCCCCCCAGTTAGAAAAAAGAGGATTGAAGAATATCCGTGTCGGTCAATTAGAGAAAAGGGGTACAAGGGTATCCCAACGAAACCGATTGGTTTTTTTCGATTGAAATATATTCAAGAGAATGACAACACCCTCATGTGACTTATTGCGTTACAACGAGAGGCAGGCTTTGATCACAGAGATAGACAAATGATTGGCAGTATGTAAAGAAAACAGGAGAAACACATTTTATTGATGAATGTGCGCTTGTAGCTTTTGAAGTTATTCATTCTCTCCCAGCCGAAGAAAGAATTTTCATGAAAAAATGATTGACCGATGAAGGGTTTTATGACACAGTCAATTAAAAATTTGTGTAATTACATAAATGGTTTGATTGAGCAGGTTCGTGCTCTTCCTCCCGAGCTAAAGGAAAAGATTTTGAGGAAAGTTATTAAATTTAAACTTAAACAACGTTTTGATTTAGGGTGTGGACCAATTTTGGATTATATTGAAAACGCACCATATTGTGAGTATAATGAAAGAATTACAAGAATAACACAATGTAGAAAGTGTAGTCGTTGTATAAATAATGACATGTGTTTTGTTTGTTTTAGAAAAAATAAAGTTCATTCTATTGATAAAATGTCTTTTTTAATAAAACAATTTATAATTTTTACGGTTTTTATTTTAAAGATTCTTTCATTTTTATATAAATGGATGTCATGGATAGCATTTCTTTACTTCCGCCAGAGTTCCGCGTAAAAATTTACAGTTATTACACCAAAAACCAATTGAAAGAATTTGAAGAAAGAAAAAAAAAAAGAAAAAGAAAAATGTGTGGGGAGATGTTTTGGAAGAGCTGTTGGTTCCTTTGCGTATTTTATTTTTCCAAATTATTTTTTCATCCGACGTTAACCCTCTGCGCACGCGCATTTGTGCACGCGCAATTGAACAAATGTTTCTTTTTTATAAACCATGATTGGTTTGTTGGTTATCCTTTTTCATTTCGTACAAGACAAAGTAACACACCCAATTGTTGACGAGGTTAAAAAAGAAATTGCGGATGTACTTGATGAATATTCATTGGAAAGGAAACCCATTTAAAGAAAAAAAAATGTTGAGTTATACCGATGTCAAAAAAGAAGACCAACGTTCTTTTTGAAGAAGCGGTTGAAAGATTGTTGGAAACATGTGACCAGTTAGTTGTCATGTTTCATCTTGACCCTCCACTTATTTTTGGAAATGAGGTTGAATATTGTTCTCCAGAACTTATGAATTTTGCGAAGGAAACCAAATATTTTTTGATAAGTTTTAATAACGAGTGGTTTTGGATACAGAAATTTTCCTTTTTTTGAAACATTCAAAGGAAAAATTGATATTCTAGAAGACGCGATAGATGAATTGAATCAAATTTTTTATTTAAACGAACACTTATTCAATTCGTTACCTTCCGTTTCAAGAGGATTTAGGATTTGTATTTAATATGTGGGTAATAATCCAAATGTTAAACAATGTCAAATATATGGTGTAAAATTAATGGTGTTTAACCCCAAGGCCCAACTTCTCTCTCGTGTTGATAGCATTTCGTGCCAAGGCATGCCTCCATTGTCTTTTTTTCCATGGGACTGCATCCAAAGCTTTCACCATTTTCCTGTCAGCGGCATGCTTGCATTTTATTTCATCCTCACCATATTTTTTTGCCCGGTGTCCACAACTACTGTAATCCACATCGTGCTGCATCGTAATCGCATCCGTTGCACCAGTTGGTTGTTGTAATATTTCCAAGATCTCACCTGTTTCAGGTTCAAAGCTCAGCTGATGATGAAGAGGGTTGTAAGGCCCAGTGTAATTATGACCAGGAAGGGTCCAACCACCTTTTGGCGCCGGTAGTTTTCCAATCAATTTATGGACATCAACACCAGACCCATAGTAGTTGCGTAGGGTTTTCTTGAGAACATCCGCGAAACCATGATGTTGAGGGAGGGCTTTTCCAAAAGCTTTCAAAAACTTTGTGTCGGTTGCGAATTTGGGAACCAACACACCCTGCGAAACAAACTGAGGATCAAATAAACTTCCAATACCTCTTCCATAACCTTTCCATTTTATCCAGGAGCCGTAGCTGCAGGAGCCGCCTTTGTCTGTACTGTCGCTTGTATTCAGCCACCATAGCGCGCCCCTCTTTCTCAGAGACTTCAGGACCTTTGAAACGTTTAGGGTCAGAGATGATAGTTTTTTAAAATCAACGAATGGGAAGGGAACAGGAATTCCCGCTCCGTGGGATTGTCAAGATCGGGTCTGTCGGTCTTGTAACGGATGTTGGGGCGGACCTTTGTTGAAAGTTCATCCAACACTGTGCTCCCAACCTTTCGAAACATAGGTTTGCCCTTCTCAACAGCCCAATCGATTGCCTTTCGTAGGAGCTTGGGATCCCTCATCGCTTCTGACGCAAAGTACCGTCCCATCTCCACCCCTTTCTTTGCGAGATACGGAACCCCATGGTGAAGAAACAAATCGTTCCAGCAATGTCTTTACCGATTCCATCACCCACCTTGAGGTGGGAATTGCCCTCTGCAAGAGAGGGCCCCGCTAATCTCCCGACTTCGGTAAGAAACGTGTTTTGTTATTCCACAACTTGCAGATTTTACTTTTAGCATTCTTTGACCGTTTTGCGCTGTGACCACTTTCTCTGACCTGGGGACATTCGGAGTCTTTCGCTTCTCTTTTACACAATAGACGTCCACCATCACAATATATTCTCAAAATAATTTTTCACAACTTTCTCATTATCTCGCACATCTGTGGAAAATATCTGGAGAATATATGGGTAGCTTTTCCTCTTGTTGCGCTCATTGAGGAACAATAAACAATAGTACCCGCATCGCACACTATCAATTGCTTAAATTTGATCCTCGTCGCGCAGGAAGGTTTTATGCACCACTTTCAACAGTTCTTTTTCCCATTCCAACGGAGGGTGCTGCCCAAAAGAGTCGAGATGCTCCACGTCTTCCCCACGCCAGCAAGCGACCCAGTGTGTTCCCAAACTTCCAAAATCATTCAAGTTCAAAATACAGAGTGAGTGGTGCAGAGGTTTGACTTCGTCTTGGGAGAAAATTCCTCGAGTTGGGATGCCGAGATATTTGCACTAATTGGTCAGACCAATATTCGAGAGCGGGACATCCCTAAATTCCTGCCTTTGGCAGGAGGTTTCATTTTTTCTCTCCCAATCTTTCCAACCGCCCCAAACAGGCGGCGGGCGATACCAAGGAGGGTTTATTTGCATTCCTCTCCCCTTTCCTCTTCCATTCTGTGGCGGTGGTGGTGGAGGAAGGGGTAATGAGCGTCTTGAACTGGCAGGCCCTACTTGCATCCCTTTTCCCAACATTCCTTTCACAAGGTCGATGGCGAGGGGAATCCGAATGGAAGCCAGCATCCCCAAAAACCCACCATACTGCGCACTTCCTCCACCGCGAACCATTCCTTTTCCAACCAAATGCCTTTCAATTGCCTTTTTTTGGTCTGGCGTCAACATTTGTGTAAGACGGAAAAGCTCCACTTCCCTTGGACCATAACCCTTGGCGAAATTTTTCTTCAAAGCCTTATCCGCTGCGAAACTCAACCCTGCAGTTGCCAAAGCTTTGGCGGCGGATTTTGCGGCCGGCACAAGAAACGGCCGAGCCAGACTGAATACCGTCGAAACAAGATTGCCGCCGCTCTGTGCGATTTTGGTGATTTGTGTTTTGCTGATCGTGATGCCGCGCCGCGCCCCTTGCGGGCTGCTTTTTTTGCGTGGTTGATTTGGATGGCAGTCAGAAGAAGAGTATCGCCACGCCCGAGTTGTCCTGGTTTGACCCGCAGAGTCACGGCTGTTCTCGACATAACAGCCTTTCGCAGGCTCTCTTTCTACCCATCCGTCAAAGCAATCTGGAATGGGTGGTACGTTGTCGCCATCTTATACTTTTCCACTCCCTCCAAAAGGAGGGAGTTAACACGCGTGTAATTATACTATCACCAGCTCGTTTCCGATTTGTTTGATAATGACATCTTCCTCATTCAAAACCGCAACGTAAACGATGTAAGAGTGAGCATTTGCCGCCTCATTCAACCGCCAATGGAAAACCATTTGTTTTACCTCCCTCGTCACACTTGGTTTGGTTGCGCGAAGATCGAAATAGATCACAGAGTAAAGCTTTGCGTAGTTGTCGTAGCTCAGCTGTGTTCCTGTGTTGACGTCGTTCTTTCGAAACTTGTATTCAACCAGGTCGCTGTATATACGCTCAAGGTCCTCGCCATCATAGTCAATCTCAGGGTAATACTCCGATCCATGCTGAAGCTGACAAGTGCTTAATTTCGCTGAGTTGTCACCAACCAAGTCGAATGTGTCAAAACTGTTTGGGTTCTATTGCAAAGCGTTCTGTTTACGCGACTGTTGGAAGAAGACAAACACATGTTTGGCGTTTCGAACGCCGGGGGAGAACGTCCATTGGCCTCGGAGTTCCCGTTGGGATTGGCTGGTATACAAGGTCTCTTTCAAGTACTTCCATTGAGTTGGTTTAAGGTACCTTTCATTCACAAGTTTCTTACCTTCGGGAGACAGCTGCAGTTTTGGACCCACAGCTGGATGTCTTTGACAACTATTCGCCTCCAAGTGGCGTCATCCTGAAAAATACATTCATACATACATACATACATACATTTATTGAAGCTCCCCCATAGGGGCTTTTCAGCCACAATGTTAAAAAAATAATCATGAATAAATTACCTACAATAACATTAAAATCAACATGGACATAATAATAGAATATAATAAATAAATAAAGCTAAAAATTTATATACAACTGGAAAAAGTCTAAAATTTCCTTAAATAGTTTCATTAAATTCTTTTTAAAATTATTTAACGAGGTAGCATCTCTAGTAGTATAGTGTTTGGGGGTTTCAGCGCGAAAATTAATTTAGGGGGGTGTTTTAGCAAAATGATCTCGGATTTTGGAAAAACTATAGTTATTTAATTTGATGGAATATATAATTGTTCAATCTGATGGAACCAAGGTCAGCACATTTTTGATCTCGTATTAAAATGCGTGACATTCTCGGAAAAATCACCAAGCGTGACATTCTCGGAAAAACAGGGAATGAGTCATCACCTATAGCTATTATTTCTCACGTGGAACCATCCGATGGTTACATAAAAATAAAATCTCATATAATAGTATAGAAATGAGTTGTAATTCAGTAATTCACAATGAATTGAAAATATGGGAGAATTGTCATGTTATTTTTGTGATCAGCTATTGGTCAAAGTTGTTAAAAGTGTGAAAGCACCTTGCTGTGATAAACAGAAAATTTTTAATGATGATGGTGAAAATGTTTGTCTAAATTGTGGTTCAGTCCACGGCTATGACTATTGTAAGGAGTATGTCGACTTTCATGAGAATATGTATAAAATAAAGCGAAAATCAGTATATCACCGGAAGTACCATATTGGAAATGTAATAAATGGTATGTGTAGAAAAAATTGATTTCAAATTTCTGTAAAAGATAAGGGTAAAATATTGAAAATATTCGAAGAGATAGACACTGTCCTTCCTTTGGTGAATAAGAATCGTAAAAGGATGATAAGTACGAAATTTATGCTTAAGCAAATATTTTTAATGCTTGGTCTTCCATTTGAGAATATAAAAGTCACTAGATCAAAAAAGACGCTTGAATTTTATGATCAATATTGGGTTGAGATTCTATTGTTGAGATTTGATAAGATCATTCGTATTATCAAGCAGTGAATTTTTCATCATATTTCTGTAGGTACTTATCAATAATTGGACTATTGTCAGTCACATAATCATCGATATTCTTCATTGAGATTTGTATACTTGAAGCATCAAAATCACCACTTCTCAACTTGTCTTTTATTGAATTGAGTAGATGTTGATAGCTTTGATAAGCATATGTGCAATTTTGGATTTTCAAATCTAGGTTTTTATGCTTCATCCACCCTTGTATCAAAAGTGCTGCTGTACTGATGGCTACCAAACTAACACCACCTGTTGCCACACTTGTGGCGAGACCCCCAGTTGCAAAGATGATGGACAAGGAATTCCCCAGTAATTTCCATTTTTTGAACCGTTTAACCGCCTGTTTATGAGCCCAACACTTTCTGTGATATGTTCGGTAATAGGATTTTAATTCATTTACCTGATCTTCTGTTAATTCACCTGAAATATGGTTCCAGCTGAATATGCTTTTTCGCTCTTTCATATATATCTTTTATATAATAATTCTATTGAATATGCAATACAGTATTCCTGACATCTGGCCGCATAATGGAGATCTTTTTCTTCGCTTTGTTGTGAGGTGCTTAGATATGGCATAACAATATCCCCGATCTAGTGAATAACTGTTGTAAAATCTTCCATAAGCATCATGAAGTATACCATGTGTTTGTAATGTATCAATCCAACCAAGAGTATGTTCCAAGAAATATGTCAAGCAACCACTACCTGGGCCGATAAGTCCAATATCATTATGCTCATGTAAAATGTCACAAATTGTAATTAATTTATTGAAATGCTTGTGATACAAATATTGGTAAACCATAGCTGATTTCAAAATTGAGTCATTAATATATGGATGTTGTTTTTTAGTATCTTTGAATAAATATTTCACGTATTTAATAATGTCTTTCATCATATAATAATCAATTATATAATTTAAAGATCGAAATAATCTTCCAGGAAACGGAACATATTTTTTAATTCATTATCAGACAGAGATTTCTGCCAAACAGAAAAAGCGTACAGATCCATTTCAGAAAAATTGACTGCAGTACCATCATCATTATCAACTTGACATCCAACGAACATTTTTTGTGGATTTCCTGTCAGTGTTGCTGAGATTGTTTCTGTTCCAACAGGAGTCATTGATGAAATACCTCTGAATAGTTCCATATTTTGTCCATTCACTCTTATTGTCCAAACCTCAATATTACCAGTCAGAGCAGTAAGTCTTCCACCTGAGAGAGTACCAAAATCAACCCAAACAGTCCCAGTACCCCAAGGAAAATGAACACCAAATCGAATATTAGCCTGCCCCCATTGAAATTGAGATTGATTCTTCACTTTTTGTATTAACAACCATAATTACTGTGCATGTATTCCCATTTGGTCCAGCGACTTTGGATACATCAAATGAATTTATTCTCAAGTAGTCATCAGTCCCATCGAATCGCAGAAAGAATCTCTTTTTATTTGAATCTCTCAACAGTAGAGGTTTTTTTGGAATTATCAGTTTGTGTGAAAGATATATTATTGACAGGATCAACCCATCTTGAGACTCTATCGTTTGTACCAGATGTTAAAACAGAGAGAGCTGGGATGAGAGCAATAGAAATTCCATCAAGGACTCGTGCACCAGGAAGAGAGTTGGAAATAACAAAAGTTGCTCTATCTAACTTCAAATCTAGTTGTTTTTTTGTTACACAATCATCATCTGACGTTCCTTCATCAACATTAGTTATTTTATTTCCTCCAATATCAATGTTGCCGGTCATTGTAACACTTCCATCCTTTTTAAGAAATGGAGAAAAATCAAGGGCAGCAATTTCTGTATCAACGTACTCCTTTGTAGCTGTGTGATTATTTGAAATTGGTGTTGCTACATTAGTCAATTGTTTGTTTCCAAGATCATAATTTCCATCATGTGTCAAATTAAATCCATTGCCATTATCACCTTTATCACCTTTTGGACCTCTTTCACCAGTTCTTGTATTATCTTGATTGAATACACCCATATAATATTAATTTAGATTAATTCATGACCACTTCAAGGGTGAATGCTGTATCAAATGCTCCACTATTGGGATGTGAATAGTCAATTATAAGATAGCCTCTCGATAATGATTTATTGACGTCAACCGTTGTGATGTTACCACCCACAGCACCATGTCTGTATTCAAAAAATTGTTGCTGGTAATGGCAATTGCCCAGCGCCTTAAGCTTTTGTCTTGAAATAAAACATCCCCCGCTTCGTTCCTTGTATTACATACATATTCTTGATGTGAAAGTTATTGTTATGAATGACTAAAAATTCAGAGCCATTTATCAATACAGGCTTTAAAACATTCTTATTATGTCCTCGATTGGCTTTGACAAAGCAATTTAAATATTGTATTTGACCAATTATTCCATTCCCATTCAAATCTAGATCACCTCCTAATTTTGGCTGATAGAGAGCAAATCCTCCGAGATCGAAAGCTGTTTCCATAATTACACCTGTAACGCTTGAACGAAATAGATTCAAACTATTATTATGAATTCTATAGCCATTCAGATTTAAATCACCACCAAGTTTAGCCTCACTTATAAGAAAGCTGTTCATATTAATATTATTTAGCATTGTCAATTCACCATTTTCACCATCAAATAAGTTTTGATGAATTATCAATCAAAGCATGTCCATTCAAATCTAAATCAGTTTGTAATTGTATTTTTTCATTCACGATTTTATAAGCTTCTGCGAAGTCGTAAACACTTGATGGAACGTCTACAGCTTCAAAATCAATACCATATGCAACACAATGAACTTTGTACTTATTTGGATAAGTTGGGTTAGCATTAATATGTATTGTACAATATAAATATTCAGGTGGTGAACTTACTGAAGGTTTTTCAATCCATAATAAATATCTCGAATGATCTTCATTTCTGTTATCAAATTTTCTCCCTACAGTTTTATGAATTGTAATTCCACCAGTTGCACTGAATGTTACACTACTAAGATTCATTCCTTCATAATCAGGAAATAGCCATTCAAGAATAAATGTGTATTTTCCATCTTTTATTGTGTACATATTAAATCCAATTCTAGCTCTGTAAATATGATTGGCTTCTTTATTCAAGTCTACATCAATGACCTTTTTTAAAATCAAATGCGGTGAACTAGGTAAATTGACATATCCATTAACTTTCAAGCCATATTCAGTACTGACTTCATCGATATCATTCATCAAATATTTGAAAGCATCTTTGGATGAGAAGCAGATGAAATATGACTTTTTTCTAATTGATCTAAATTTACGGCATCGGTTTTATTTGTTCCTTCTTTTAAGTTAATGATTTTATGCCCTCCAAGTTTCATATCCGCTGCCATCGCATTTGTTCCATTCAATAATAAAGCGTTTGCTCTCATAACTACTCCAGCTCGATTTAAAACTCTGAAGTTCACTGCATCAGTTTCATTCGACGGGTCCGCTAAATTCGTCACTCTATTTCCACTCATTGACAAATTTCCATACATTGCAGTCGAACCGTCTCGTCGGAGAAAAATATTCGTCAGTATAAAGTTTTGTCACCGCATCGTCTGCGTTGACGGGTGGAGCAAGATTAGTAATGGCATTGTTGTTCATATTCAGATTTTGTTGTGCAATCGTATCGAGTTTGGTTTGCAACCTCTGGTCCACATAACTTTTGTTTACAGCATCTTGTGGGTTTGAGGGGTTATCCTGCAGGTTGAGGATTTTGTTTAATTTCATGTCAATATTACTACCAAACGCAACATGGCCGTTTTCAATTTCATACGCTGGGTCGTGCACAAAGTAAGACAAATTGGTATGATAGCCATAGGCCCCATAAACGATGATATGTGTTTTGGTGTTAGACACAGGAGATGTGCTGGAAAGTTCCACCTGTATTGCCGCTTGACCACCACTGGTTTTTTCAATTGTAATAAGATTCTTCATGTAACCATCAACATATGGAGTTTGGGAAAAAACCTTCTGAAATGAATGTCCAGTGTCGCGCATGTTAATTGTTGGAAGGATTAAATTAATTGTTGCACTTCTTGGGTCTGATGGTGAGTAAAACTCAATAACAAATGTATACTGTCCATTTCTTAAAGATGTCACATCAAAACGAATTTTGGATGTAAAGTTACCACTTCGTGTGATGAAAAAAGACAATGACGACTTGTTTATGTGATAAGGTGATCTGTCAAAATTCTCAATTTGAAGGTTTTCCACACCACTGACTGCAGAAGACTTGGATATGTCTTTTAACAGAAAAACGAATGGGTTGCGTTGAGTACCAGATGCTGATAAAATAAGGTCATCAACATACTTTTTGTTGGCAGAATCTTTGTCAGAAGTTGGAGCCCCAACATTTGTTATTTTATTGTCACCCATGTCCAAATCTCCAGTAATTACGACACTTCCATCTTTTTTAAGAAATGGAGAAACATCAATGCCAGTAATTCCAGCAATTTCAGTATCAACATACCCCTTTGTGGCTGAATCATTGTTTGCTGTTGGTGCTGCTACATTAGTCAATTTATTACCTCCAAGATCCAAATCAGAAGTCATCGCAACGCTTCCATCTTTTTTCACAAAGTTAGAATTAACATATGTTTTATCCGCTTTATTTGTCGACAGATATATGGCAGCATCATCAACGTATTTTTTAGTTGCACAGTCTTGATTTAATATTGGGCGTGCAACATTGACTATTCTATGAAAACTCATTTTAACCTCATTATTAAATACAATTCTTCCTTCTTCTATTTCAAAAACAGGATCGTGAATATGTGATAAAATGATATTTGAAAATCCGTAAACACCATAAACTATGACATGATGTTTGGCATTATTTGATAAATATGGTGAGATCAACAATAATTCCATTGATGTAGCTCCTTGACTTGTTTTTTCAATGAAAAATATTCTCTTAAGATAACCATCAACAAGATGAGTCTTTGGAAATGCTCTTTTTATTGAATCTTTTCTTTCAATTAAATTTGATGACAAAACATCATCATCAACTGTTGCATTGTTTGGATTACCATCAGTATAAAACTCAACAACTAAAGTGTACTTTGAAACTTCCAATTGTGTCAGATCAAAACGAAGAACAGTTGTAAGACCAGCAGAAGGAATCACAAAAGACAATGATTTTTTATTGATATTGTATGGGCTTTTATTATAGTCTTCTAATTGTAGATTATTCGCATTTCTGATAATGGTTGTTTTTGATGTATCTTCAAGAAGAAATTTAAATGGATTAACACGTGTTCCTTCAATTGATAAAACAGAATCGTTTACGTATCTCATATTAACAGCATCTTTGTTAGAAGTTGGGTCTGCTACATTACTAATTTTTTTGTTTTCAATGTCATAATTACCAACTTGTGTTAATTTGAATCCATCACCTTTGGGACCAACAGCTCCAGTAGCTCCTTGTGGACCAATTGCACCTGTATTACCTTTTGGACCTCTATCACCTTTTTCACCTTTGGGACCAATTGGACCAGCTGGACCTCTTTCACCAGTTCCAGTTTTTGTATCATCTTGATTTATTGGAGCATTAAAAGCACCCATATAATATTAGATTAGATAACACAGTGAAGTTTGATCTATCTATCAATTACCATTGTTGTCATTGTTGTCATTGTTGTCATTGTTGTCATTGTTACCATTGTTGTCATTGTTACCATTGTTGCCTTTGTTGCCATTGTTAACCTTTTGGAGGAATCATTTCATATACATCCGGATAAGGATTGTTGAATGTTGCCATATAATATTGGATTAGATTAAACTGCACCATAAAAATTTCTCTTGATTGTCTTCATCGGCTTGTCAACATAACAGAAGGAATATGGTTTCTTGGTTGATTCAATGTATTTCTTCTTGTCAATTCCAAGTTCTTGTGAAATCAGATTCCTTTCTCTTGAGGATGGGAAATCATAAATGCAGAAGTGACTGCAATTGAGTCTGATTGATTTTGGACAGCCATAGAATGATTGTGTGAGATATATGACTGAACAGTTCTTGTGTCTCCCCTGAATGAAATAGCTGATTATCTGATCTTGTTTCTTGTCAGTCACGAAATCATCAAAAACAACCAATCGCTGCAAATCTGTGTCTTTTATTTGTTCAACTGGCAATATCTCTTCTTGACTGCAAACCAAGGCAGGATATCCAATGTGACTGCTTATTTCATCCATTACTTTCC
The DNA here is from genome assembly GCA_016490735.1 of Pachyseris speciosa. Taxonomy (NCBI): domain Eukaryota; kingdom Metazoa; phylum Cnidaria; class Anthozoa; order Scleractinia; family Pachyseridae; genus Pachyseris; species Pachyseris speciosa. The sequence continues at coordinate 527,691 of JAEMWC010000552.1, read as the reverse complement.
GAAGATATCTGTACTTGTCTTGATCAAGGTTTTTGGCGTACAAATGTATTGATCATAATAGACCAAAGGTTCCATAATCAAATGCATGAACAACGTTGTCTTTCCAGATCCAGAATTACCAGCCAATAACATTCTAAATGTATCTTTTGGCATATACGAATACAACTGTCTGAATGAATTATTTGAATTCTGAATGATATCATAATTTGGAATTTCCATATGTTAATAGTTTAGATTAGTCTAACACAATTGTATATGGATATAGAACGTATGAAAAGGCTTCTTAAAAGTGGAATTATAGCTGGAACAAAACAAGAGACGTTCGTGATGTTATCAAGACTTATGAATACAGAAAACAGGATGCATATGATACAACATCAGAATTGCTGAAACCCTCTATTGATGTCCAGAAGAGTGTGAAAGAAAGTGTCGACAAAAAACAGGATAAAGTAATTGAACAGTTGAAACAAAATCAAAAAGCCTTGACATCTGGTTTTGAAGATCTTATGCTATTAAACACGTTACCTGAATCAGTACCTGTGAAAACAACATTACCAATTGATTAAAACCTAAAATGATGACTGAAACAGAACCAAAGTATAAGTCAAATCTTGATAAAGGTTTTTCACTTGATGAGGCTAAGGTATTACAGGAATATGAATTGTCTCCTCCATCAATAATTTTAAATAGGATAATGGATGGTACAATCGACATCAATGAGTATGACAGAAATATTGGTAAATTAACCAAAGATATGGGAAGACAAAAAGCTCAACTATCAAGTAGTAAAAAATCAAGGGACAAAAATGAAGAAAAGATATATCAATTGACTCAAAGGATCAAATTACTGCAAAAGTACCGAAAAAGAATCAATGCCATTGAGGAAGGTGCACAAACTGTTGGTTCAGGCATGGGAAGAAGAAGAGGTGCAATGGGTTCAAGGGATGCATTTTTGGGTGAGATGCTTTCAAGACTGCAGTTGCTTGGTGGATCTATTTCAGCCGGCAACAACAGCAAAAATGTTCAAAATGAATTCACAAAAATATTGCATACATTGAACAGACTGGGAATCCTGAAAACCGGTGAGTTGAATAAAATAATGATGAAATATCTAATGTAAAAGTATATGACAGAAATTTCATTACGATTCAACAGTAAAAACAGAGACAAAATTGGTGTTAGTAAGAGTCATGATTTTGAAAAAAGATTCAATACACCTCTTAAATTAACGAATGATTTGAAATATGAAATGGCTGTGAATGTTATCAATATGACATACAGTTGGTACAATATCAGAGATATTTTTGAAAATAATCAAATGAAATACAGCTATGACGAAGGTGTAAACTGGGAAACAATAACATTCGTTGACGGGATGTATTCATACGACGATATCAATAGTTACATTCATGAGTATATGAGTAAAAATAGCCATGTACTGAATCCATCTGAAACAGACAAATCAAAATTCATGTATGGTATTAACATGTATTTCGTTTTGTCAACATATCGCATTTTGATTGAACTTGATGAAAACTATCGAGTGGATCTGAGAAATCTTGATTTCAGAAAACTTATCGGTTTCGATTCAAAATTAGTTTCAGCCACAGAATATGGAACAAATCTACCTGATATTACAAGAGGAGTAGATGAAATTCATATCAATTGTGATATGGTGATAGATAGCATTGTTGATGGCAATAGCACAAATACAATCGCAGTTATTCCAGTCACAGATCTCGTTAGAAGTTTACCTTTCACTTACAAACCTCGTTTTCTTTCATGGAATCCTGTCTCAACACATACAATCAGCTCAATACGCTTTTATGTCACAGACTCTTCTAGACAACCAGTTGATTTAAACGGGATAGATTGGTATATTGAGTTATTCTTGAGAGGTGTGGAATTATAAAACCTAATAGTATACGAAACGGTTTGAGTTTAAAAAATAAGAACAACATGGTGAAGGTATTGTGACTGATATGATCAAAACAGCTGGAAAAAAAGCAGCCACAACAATTGGTGAACACGCTGGCAAAAAAGCTGGTGACAAAATCATAGAACTTTTGAAAAAGAGAAAAAGTGGAACTGAGAGTGTGAGCCAGACTGGTGGTTTAATCACAAGAAAGAGAGGCAGACCTCGTAAAATCAAATAACTTTTACCTAACACAATAATATATGTCAAACTATCGTGACTCAAAATATATCGAAAGATATGAAGATGTAGTGTTCGAACTAGAGACAGCACTTAATACTGTAGTAGCAAATAATGCTCATCAGAGGAAAACAGGTTACCGTTTCGTTGTTGATAACAGTGGAGAGACTACACCATCTGACTGGTATAATGCCCGTTTTAATGTTATTTTCAAAGGAAATAAGCTTGCAGATGGATCTAACATTGCTGCTGCAGATCGAAATGGTATTGTTAATTCAGTTCACGCTCTTATTAACACCATTAATGTAAAAATGAATGGTCTTGATGTTTATGAATGCCGAGACGCTAACCAAGCCTCAAATATTAAGTCGTTGCTTGAGTATTCACAGGGTTATGCTGTAAGTCAGGGAACCAATGAGTTCTTCTATCTTGACACCAAAAGGCAAGCCGAACACAGAGTAGCTCAGGCGGCTAATTATAACAAAGGATTCGCAGATCGTAAAGCTTTGCTTGATGGTGGTGGTGAAGTAAATGCAGAGATAGCATTGAACAGATACAGTTTTTTCAAGAGCTTTTGGGATGAACTCATGCCTAACTCAAAAGTAGAGGTTAACTTGACACTTGAGAGTGATGACAATATGATTTGGCAAGCTACTGATGAATGTCGTGTGATACTAACTAAATTCCAGCTAATAGTTCCTCGCATTGTTTTCAATTCTGCGGGAAAGTCTTTATACATGAGCAAGTATCTTGACAACAGAAAGTGGACTTACATGAGAGAAATGGTTGAGAGAGGCAATTCAACAAGACAACAGACTGCCAATTTCCGTATTTCCACAGGAATAAACAAACCCAGGCATGTTTTTGTATTCATCATCAATGATGCCAATGATTCGTCTCAGACAGCCAATAAATTTCTCTATAACACATTCTCAGTTGCAAATAACCAAACTTTGACTGATTGTTACTTGAAGTTGGCAATGGTAATGATTATCCAGAGGTTCATTATAAACCATCAACAGAACCAACAAGAGTATTTAGAGATGTTTTGAAATATGTTCAAGCTGTAAATGATTTCAGTGAAAGTACCCTTCTTAACAGGGGCAACTTCGGTACAATATTCCCTTTCATTTATTTTGATTTGACGAAACAGAAACAGGATATCAAAGATGGAATGACAAAACTGACTTTCAAATACACTTTGAGTGCTGCAACAAATGCTGATTACAGTGTGTATGCACTGGTCCTCTATGAGCAGGATATTGAGATGAGAAAGACTGATGGAAAATTAATTCTGAGATCAATGTAAATTAAATCATAAATTAAATGAATAAATAAATTAAATAAATTAAATAAATTAAATAAATTAAATTTATTGTTTTATATTAAATACAATTTAGTATAAACATATATTATATGACTACTTATCATCCTCATGGAGTGAAACTTTCACAGGGTCAGAAACAAAAGCTAGCAAAAGCTTATGCAACAAATTCGCCTGTAACAATCAGGTTGACACATAGTGAATTGTCTGGAAATGATCAACTAATGTTGACTAAGACACAAATCAACAAACTGATGAAATCAAGAAGATCAGGAAAAGGTTCAGACATCAAAATATCAAAATCACAAATCAGAAAAGCTGTTGTAGAAGGAGGCTCTCTTTGGTCCACTCTTTTTTCACTTGGAACAAGACTATTGCCTTATGCAGGTAAAGCAGTAGCTAAAGCGGCTCCAGCATTGGCTACAGGTGCTCTTTCTTCATTAGCAAGTCTCGGTGTTAATAAACTATTTGGGAAGAAACAAAGTGGAGGATTTCTTATTCCTAATGCCAATTTATCCCAATTATTGAATGTAGGAAATTTATTGAATACGAGACAGATGGCAGATATTATTCAAAAAATGCAGTATGGTGGAGACGTTGTTATAAAACCAACAAAAACACAGATTGGAAATGGTATTGGAACAATACTCGCCAGTATTGGAATTCCTTTGGCCATAGAAGCAATTAGAAAATTAACTGGAAAAGGATTGCATGTTGAAAGCAGCCGTCCAAGACGTTCATTACCAGTTCATGTTCCAGATTCCATTGCAATAAATAAAAATAAAAGTGGTGGAAAACATGCTATGATTCCATGGCAATCCCCTCCTGTTTTTGGTACATGGGATAACCCAATAGGCATGGGAATGAAAAAAAAAAAAAAGAAAAACCAAAGGAAAAGGACTTCTACTGGGCAAAAACAGTCCATTCAATTCAATCCCCATACTAGGAACCATTTTGTAATAAACCCTTATCCAACTTTGATTTAATCAATTGGGTTAAACAACTTGGAATAAAACATTTTAGAGGAGTATTTTCAAGAGACAATCTGCCAAACCAGATGAGAAACAATGAATGTGGAATAGTCAATCTCGACAGTCAGATTGGACCTGGTACTCACTGGGTATGTTATCGGAATTTCAAAAATGATAGATACTGTGAATACTTTGACTCATTTGGTTTAATGATGCCAACAGAAGTACAGAAATACATGGCTACAAGTGGAAAACAACTTGAATACTCTGGAGATGAGATACAAGAAAGGGATTCAGTATTGTGTGGATATTGGTGTTTGTACTATCTTCTCGAGAGACAGAATGGTAAATCGATTCTGAACACAATACATAATGCGGATTTTGATCCCACAGACACAAGTGTCAATCACAGATTCATCATAGACTACTTTGAAAATATCTAACTTATATGTATAATGGTAAAATCATATTGTGTCAAACAGAAGAAAGTAACTGAATGTGTGCCAGGAAGTGAAAGATATCAAAAGACAAAAAATGGTAGAACAATGTTGAAATGTACTTGTGCTGAATGTGGAATCACAAAGACTAAATTTGTCAGAAATCGGGGAAACTAATTAGCCCGTCTGAAGGGGCGGGCATAGGATCAACATTATTAACAACATCATTGGATTTGCTTGGTCATGCGGCTCCAATGATTGGTAAAAAGGCATTACAAGCTGGAAGATATTAAGCTTCAGAAGCTCTCAGAAATCCAAAGCTACAAAAGCAAATTATTGACAAAGGACTTTCCCTAGCAAAGCCGACTATTAGTTCAGTTGGAAAAAAAGCATTATTTGATTTAAGTACAAAAATACGTCCAAAGCGTGCTGACAAGAGACAAACCCATAAAACAGATATTAAAGGCATTGATTATACTCGCGGTGGTGCTATTGCTATTCATAAGGTTATTGGCAAGCTTCCTAAACCAAAAGCAGGTTGGACTTCAAGTAAGTATAAATATATGGGCCCTTATAATCCATTGGATGAACAACTGGAATATGATCCATTGACTGGAGAGGTGTTAAAATGGAATGTCCTACCTTACAATAAAGTAGATGAGATTGCAGCTTACCATGATATTTGTTATGATATGGGAAAGAATAAAGGTGATTGTGATAGAACAATGATCAATTCTCTTGATGCCATTCCTTATGGTGAGATGCCAAAATGGGGTCAAACAGCCAGATTCTTAATTGACAAAAAACAGAAACTTGGTCTCGGCATTTCAAAAAACGGAAAAAGCCGTCGAGTGAAGAAAACTGGCAAGAAAAACTAGCTGATGAATTACATGCACCCATAAAACGAAATTTCACTCGGCGGCGTGTGATTGTAAATAAAATTGATGAAATATGGGCAAGTGATCTAGTTGAAATGCAACAGTTCAGTAAATGGAATAAAGGTTATCGATATCTTCTTATGGTTATTGATGTCTTCAGCAAATATGGTTGGATTGTCCCATTGAAGGATAAGAAAGGTGAATCTGTCACTGAAGCATTCAAAACAATATTCAAGGAAGGCAGAAAACCACAGTATTTATGGGTTGATAAAGGTAAAGAGTTTTACAACAAACACTTGAAGGACTTGCTAGAGAAACATAGTGTACAGATGTACTCAACTGAGAATGAAGAGAAGTCATCAGTAGTTGAAAGATGGAATAGGACAATGAAGTCCAAAATGTGGAAGCAGTTCACTGTTCAAGGTAATACACAGTATTTAGACATGTTACCAAAATTAGTGAAACAGTACAACAACACAAAACATTTAAGCACAAAGATGACACCCGTTCAAGCATCTGATAAGAGGAATGAAGGAACTGTTTACTTCAATTTGTATGGTGATATGGAGCCATTAAAACAGAAACCAAAATTTAAAATAGGTGATAAGGTCCGAATATCTAAGTATAAAAGAAAGACTTTTGATAAAGGATACACGCCAAATTGGACTGAGGAAGTATTTACAGTTGATAAGATCCAATACACTAATCCAATCACTTACAAACTAAAAGATCTCAACGATGAAGAAATACAAGGGAGTTTTTATGAAGCTGAATTATTAAAAGCCAGACAGGATGTTTTCCGTATCGATAAAGTCATTCGCAGAGACTATAAGAAAAAACAAGCTTTGGTGAAGTGGAAGGGTTACAGTGACGAATTTAACAGTTGGATACCGTTCAAGGATTTAAAAGACATATTATAAAGAGAAAATTATCTAACATATATGTAAAGGAGACCTACAGTATATCTGTTATTTGCTATTATGTAGCCAAGAATATTATTATTCCTGACTATATTCAAACACAGGTTGAAAATAAATTAAAAAATAAATTATTACAATATATTATATGAAAAATAATGTAGTTTCGATAAAAAATGAATATGATCTGCATAGAAAAATTGTGTCATTCATCAGAAAAAAAATATGAAGACGCATTAATGATTCCTGGATTAGGTGAAAATCAAATAAGCCCGAACATGAGAATCAGAAGTTATAAGAAAGGATATATGGCTGGACAATGTGATTTAATGCTGATGAATCCAACTGAAAAATACAATGCTTTTTGTCTTGAATTTAAAAGCCCAACAGGTATTTTCATAGTAACCAATAAACAAATAATGATGAAGAAAATGTATGAGAAAAACAACTGCAAGTACATCATTAGCAACTGTTTCGAAGACTTGATTTATGAAATAACTAAGCATATGGAAGAACACAGAATATATATAAAAGGACAATAATTATTTACAATTTTTATTGTGATATTGTCTGTTATGATTTTTCATCACTTTGTCACATCTTGAACATTTATACTCTTTGTTTGTCCATTTTTTCATTGACAACGCATGGTGACTCTTTTTGTCTTCATCGGGGACTCTCCTTGGTCTTTTATTAGCTGATTTCATATAATCATCAGGCATATCTTCTTTTTCGACATACTCAAATTTGTATTTACATCCATCCTTTTTAGATAAACCTGATTTACGAAACAAATCATTATCACAAACTCTTTTCACACTGCTAATACACACATTGAAATGTTTTGAACAACAATACATACTACTAAAATACAAAACTTCCTTTGTGGAAATATTAGTTGCTTTCACACATTTAGCATTTTTTCGGGTATTCAAATAATCCCGGTTAGGTGCAGATTTCTTGCAATTCTGTTGATTTGTTAGTAGTTGGAGATTACATAATCTATTATCATCTTTTACCTCATTAATATGATCAACTACTTTATCCTTTGGAATGATTCCATTATGACACTCCCATACAAACCTACGTACACGATATTTTTTTTGACCGTTTTGACCATGTTTCCTAACACCACATTTCATATATCCACCACCACTTTCATTTCCCTTCATTGGCACTTTTTTGATAATATTTATCACATTTCCATCCTTGTCTGCGGCATACAAATCATAAACTGGATGGATATAGTAAATACATCCATTTATTTCAATCTTACTCATTATAATATAGTTTATATAATAATTCTTTAAAACAATTTTTATGCGCAATCATTTAAAAACATATAAATTATTATCTAATTATAATATAAGATGGATAAGAAAAGTTTGAAAAAACTGAGCAAATCCCAGCTCATTAATTTACTGCTTAAGAATCAACAACAGAAGAAGCCAAAGGTTGTTATAGTTGATGATTACACACCAATCCCCCACCAAGAACCAAAAAACTGAAGAAAATAACTCAAAGACCAACTGTCAAAGAATTAGTTGATTATTTCGAGAGGAAAAGATTACCAGCCCCACCAAAAGAATGGTTGGAAGAAATAGAACAATTGAAAAAGAGACCGATCCCAGCACCGAGAACCAAACAGGTGATTCAGAAACCAACGCCTGCACCAAGGACTAAGATAGAGCAAGTTGATAAAGCTTTGAAAGGTTTCACAAAATCTTTTGAAATCGGTATAAAAAATGACAAAGACCCGCTTGCGCAACTGCAAAACACAAGAAAGGCTGTTGCATATAATATTATAAAATTGTTGAATGAAATGAAAGGACTGAAATTTGTTGAAACACTCAAGGTAACATTTGCAAAAATGACTGACGGAGAAATAGAATACAAAACCGCATATTTCAACAGTGTAGCTCAAACAATTGTGAATAATCTGGAAGTAACTGAATCACTACAGTTGTCAAAAGACCAAATAATGAATAAGATTCCAGTTTGGGTATCTGAAGGTTCAGGTTGGACTGTTGATTCAGTTGATAGTCATTACCTCAATGTTGTGAAATATCAACCGATGAGAGGTTCTTCATACATAAAACTGCCAGCAGAATTACGAAATAAAAAAGGTTTAATTAACTTGAAAAATGAGGATAATGAATGCTTCCGATGGTGCCACATCAGACACCTGAACCCACAAGACAAAGATCCACAGAGGATTAAAAAAGTTGACAAAAAATACATTGAAAAATTGGATTACACTGGTATTGAATTTCCAGTAACTAACAAACAGTACAACAAAATAGAAAAACAAAATGAGATCAACATCAATGTATTCGGTTATGAGGAGAAACAACCTTATCCAATATATGTATCAAAAGAGAAATATGCAGACTGCTTGAATCTGCTTCTAATAACTGAAAATGAAAACAAGCATTATGTGCTGATCAAAGATTTCAATAAGTTTATGTACAATCAAACAAAGCATAAAGAAAGAAAACACTTTTGCATGAACTGTCTTCAATGCTTCAGCTCTGAAAGGGTGTTGAATGATCAGAAGGACAACTGCATACAAGTTAATGGCACACAAGCAATAAAGATGCCAACCAAGGATAACAACATACTGAAATTCAACAACTTTCATAAACAACAACAGGTAGCATTTGTGATCTATGCTGACTTTGAGGCCATAACTGAGAAAATACATGGTTGTCAACCCAACAATAATAAATCATATACTGAAGCCTATCAGAAGCATACTGACTGTGGATATGGTTACAAGGTTGTTTGTTGCTATGATGATAAATACAGCAGACCAGCAGCAATATACAGGGGTGAAAAGGCTGTGTACAAATTTATGGAAGCTATGCTGGAGGAAGTCAAATATTGCAAGAATGTTGTGAAAAACATTTTAACAAACCATTGAAAATGACTAAAGATGATGAAGAGAAATTCCAAAAAGCCAAAGTTTGTCACATTTGTGATAAAAAATACACTGACAAAGATATCCGAGTTCGAGATCACTGTCACATCACTGGTAAATACAGAGGTTCTGCTCACCAAGATTGTAATCTGAAACTCAGAGTGAACCCAGATGAAATAAAGATACCAGTCATATTTCACAATCTAAGAGGCTATGATAGTCATTTTATTATGCAGGAGATTGGAGCCATTGTTAAGAAGCACACTTACAAAAACAAGAAAGGTGAAGACTGTCAAATGAATATCAATGCTATCCCAAATAACATGGAGAAGTATATGGCTTTCATGCTTGGCAATCACTTGACATTCATTGATAGTTTCCAGTTCATGAGCTCTAGTTTGGAAAAACTTGTCGGCAATCTACCAAAAGAAGCCTTGAAATACACCTCACAAGAGTTCAAGGGAAATGATCTTAATCTGGTGGCACAGAAAGGTGTTTATCCTTATGACTATATGGATAGTTTCGATAAATTTAACCAAAAGCTGCCATCAAAAGATGAATTTTATAGCATATTGAGTGATGAGCATATATCAGATGAAGACTATGCGCATGCCCAGAGTGTGTGGAATACATTCTGTCTCAAAAACATGGGTGAGTATCATGATCTGTACCTTAAATCAGACATACTCCTGTTGGCTGATGTATTTGAAAACTTCAGGAAAACATGCCTTGAGTACTACAAACTGGACCCGTGTCACTATTTCACATCTCCCGGTTTATCTTGGGATGCTATGCTGAAGATGACCAACATCAAACTAGAATTGATGACTGACATTGATATGTTCCAGTTCATTGAAAAGGGTCTGCGTGGTGGTATCAGCTATATAGCCAACCGATTCGGTAAAGCAAATAATAAATACATGAAAGAGTATGATGAGAAGGCGCCCTCGAAGTACATCATGTATCTTGATGCCAACAATCTATATGGTTGGGCAATGAGCCAATACCTTCCAACAGGTAGTTTCAGATGGTTGACTGAAAAAGAGATTAACAATCTCAACCTGGCTAAGTATAAAGAAGATAGTTCAAAGGGTTTGATACTTGAAGTTGATCTGGAATACCCCCAAGAGTTACACGACCATCATAATGACTACCCACTTGGGCCAGAGAAGGTGAAAGTAACTGAAGACACGCTGTCTGATTATTGCAAAAGCATTGCTGAGAAATATAATATATAAACAGGTTTGGTGCATAAACTGATACCAACATTAAGCAACAAAAAGAAGTATGTACTTCATTATAGAAACCTCCAATTGTACACAGACTTGGGTTTGAAAATAACAAAAATCCATAGAGTGTTAGAGTTCAATCAATCCCCTTGGCTCAGACAGTACATTGACTTCAACACACAGAAAAGAACCAATGCTAAAAATGCCTTTGAGAAAGACCTTTTCAAGTTAATGAATAACTCAGTATTTGGTAAAACTATGGAGAATCTCAGAAAGAGAGTAGATGTCAGATTGGTGACTGATGAGAAGAAGCTATTGAAATTAGCCAGTAAACAACTTATGTTAGCAGTAATAGTGGAACAGAGAATTAACTCTGAAGTGTAAGTTAAAGTGCTACTTAAACCCATGAATAACCCTCTGGGCGTTAGCCCTAGTAAAGGGAAACAGGGAACCACACGAGGCAAAGAAAAAATCTTTTGACCTCGGTGGGAATCGAACCCACGACCTCCGGATTAGATCTACCGTTACTCTGCCGACTGAGCTACAAGGTCGCACAGAGAAAGTCGGGGACGATTTTAGATGGTGAATCGCGGCAAAGAGAAAGTAAGGGTACATATGAATGTTGTGCCGCGTAGCACTAGGAACACAAATAGTGGAACAGAGAATTAACTCTGAAGTGTAAGTTAAAGTGCTACTTAAGTTCCTAGTGCTACGCGGCACAACATTCATATGTACCCTTACTTTCTCTTTGCCGCGATTCACCATCTAAAATCGTCCCCGACTTTCTCTGTGCGACCTTGTAGCTCAGTCGGCAGAGTAACGGTAGATCTAATCCGGAGGTCGTGGGTTCGATTCCCACCGAGGTCAAAAGATTTTTTCTTTGCCTCGTGTGGTTCCCTGTTTCCCTTTACTAGGGCTAACGCCCAGAGGGTTATTCATGGGTTTAAGTAGCACTTTAACTTACACTTCAGAGTTAATTCTCTGTTCCACTATTTGTGTTCCTAGTGCTACGCGGCACAACATTCATATGTTAGCAGTAAGATCTTCAATGAAAATCTAGTTGCAGTGCATAAGATCAAAGAAACACTAACCCTTAACAGGCCGTCATACGTGGGGATGTGTATTCTAGACCTTAGCAAGACACTGATGTATGAATTCCACTACAACTACATCAAAGAGAAGTACGGAAACAAGGCGAAGCTGCTCTTCACAGACACTGACTCATTGACCTATGAAATTGAAACCCAAGACGTCTATAGACATTTCTGGAAGGATAAAAATAAATTTGACAACAGCGACTACCCAGAATACTCTCCATATTTCGATAAGACGAATAAAAAAGTAATTGGTAAATTCAAAGATGAGGCTGCAGGAGTTCCAATTTGTGAATTCATCGGTCTACGATCGAAAATGTATAGCTATATGAAAGACAACCGAAAAGGAGGGAAGACAGCGAAAGGAATTAAGAAGAATATTATTAAGAATAACATCAAACATGAAAATTATAAAGAGACACTATTTGATAATAAACAGTTGCATCATAGAATGAAAACAATCAGAAGCCAAAACCATCAATTAGTAAGTTATGAAATCAATAAAGTATCACTCAGCTGCTTTGACGACAAAAGATATATATCAAAAGACGGAATCAACAGTTACGCATACGGGCACTATGCCATTCTTTCTTAAATTTATCATTCTTTACCTTCATATATATTGGCATTCATTAATTTGAAGAAGATATCCCTTTCTTTCCAAGGATCCTTTATAATGAAATAATTATAAACCATCTTCGACGTCGTTAATTCAAAGACAACCAACTTTTTATCAAAATGCTTCTACTTCTGATAAAAATATCAGAAAATCACAAACGAGATACAATTCTGATTAGTTAGAAAAATCATATGACCGTCTATTGACTTAGAATAATAGCTATAGGCGATGACTCATTTCCTGTTTTTCCGAGAATGTCACGCTTGGTGATTCTTCCGAGAATGTCACGCATTTTAATACGAGATCAAAAATGTGCTGACCTTGGTTCCATCAGATTGAACAACTATATATTCCATCAAATTAAATAACTATAGTTTTTCCAAAATCCGAGATCATTTTGCTAAAACACCCCCCTAAATTAATTTTCGCGCTGAAACCCCCAAACACTATACTACTATCTCTAATGGATTTTGGAAGCTCGTTCCACGCCTTGGCTCCTCGAAAACTGAAAGATCGTTGCCCTGTGGCGAGGGGACATTTGATAAAGTCCAAGTCGTTACGGCTCCTTGTGGTTCGGCTATGGATCTATGAGCGCTTCTTGAACCTCTGCGATAGATACCTAGGAGCACTTTCGTTGAGGCATTTATACATCATGACGCAGTCATTAAACTTGAGTTGATGGTTAATGTCTAGCCATCCTAATGATTTTAGTCCCTCAGATATGTGATCGTATTTCTTCAAGCCAAGGACAATTCTTGCTGCAAAGTTTTGAAGGATGTTGCAACCTTTTTAATGTTTTTCTTTGAGGTATTACTCCATACTGAAGAGCAATAAAGTAGTTTATTAAAGACAAGAGTGAATTAGCGGTAGGATAGTTTTCTTATCAAGCAGGTATTTTATGCGATTGATCATAATTAACTTATAGATACAGCTTGAAGAAATCTTGTTGATGTGGTCATTGTAATTCAAGCTATTGTCGAAGTAGATTCCGAGGTCCTTTGCCGTGGTGACAGGTTCAATCTTCTTACCCATAAGAGTTACGGATAGGGTCGGTAAAGTCTTTGTGAGTTGAGGTACTCTGTAGTTCGATTTCGAACTCCATCCTCAAAGAAAGGAGGAGCCTGTCCTCCAACTCCTCGAAAAAGGAATAATGGTTGAGTGGAATCACAGTTTTAACATTCCCCGCCCCACGCGAGCGGATGTGCCGCGCTTGGATCCCGGGATTGGTGGCGGCGGCGCTCGTCACGGTCGTGTTGTTGGTGTCGAGGTACCAAAACTCTCTCTTCGCCACCGTTTGGGCGTAATCGTTGGAGTACTCCAACAGGGTTTTCACGAAGATGATTTTGTTTACATCATCAGCTGTGTAAAGAGATTTCCCTGCGGACCTCACAGTAAATTGTTTTATCAGCGAGAAGGACCCATTCACCGGGGCTGATTCCGTGTCGTTCAGAATGATGGCCCCATCGGCGAGAGCTTCGAATCGGTATTCCAGCAAGAAATAAGCATTGAACCAGTCGGGGTCAACATCATGGTCCGTCAATGAGAATTTAATTCCATGTTTTTCTTGGTGCTGGCCATTAGCCGGATTTTTGATCGGGGTGGTGACATCGAAACGCTCGTAATCAACCCGTTCCAGATACTTTGGCGTTCTGGACATAGTATATCGACACAAGTGTTTTAACCCAGGGGTGTATACATTGACGAAAAAAATTCAAAGCCGGTTGGCGAGAATTTGAGTCAACTTCCACATGGCATCTTTCCTCTTCGAGGTGTTTCTCTTCGAGGGTTTTCGCTTACTTAACCGTTGTCGGATCTGTTTCGCGCCTAGTTCGCTAATTTTTCTCTCAGCTTGCTGGACAAGAGGCGCAGGGACGTCGCTGATCACACCCGAACCTTTGTGTTTTAACCGGAACCGCCCGAAGCGGGGGTTGAAGATTTTTGTCCACTCACTCAAACGAGGCATATTCGTGTATTTACCTTTCCAAGAAATTTCCTTCCACCTTTGGGTGGATCCAAAAGCAAAAGCTTTTAAGAAACTTCGCGGATCACGATGGACAAAGCCACATCGGTGGCGTTGAGGTCCAAAGTGTTGTTCGCCCCATCCGAGATCCGGATTCGCACGCTGTCGATTTGGGTTTTGCTAAGGGGTTGAAATTCGAGGTGAAAGGGTTCCTCTTTGAAAGGAAAACTGGCGGGGAGATCCACGGTGGAAACGCTCTACAAAACATCGGCTGGGACGTATTGCACGTCTCTGAGGACCAAATAACAGTGAATGAAAACCCAATCAACACCTCCCGTGATGTTCTGGATCCTGTCACCAACTTAAGTCCTCGAATCTTGCAAGATTTTTTATCAAAACCGAGCAGGTCCGCAAGCTCACAAACGGAAAGGTCCAGCTTGTAGTCTTTTGCGATTCCAATCACCACCCGGTAAACCGTCAAATCGAAGTACAGATTGAAGATGTGCTCTTTCTCGGCGGCAGACGGATCGACGTACAACGTGTGCGCCTGCAGGAAGGAGGTGAGGTCGTTGTAACCGTACATCCCGTCGGGGACGGTCAAAGTTTTCCAAGTCTCTCCCTTTTTCCGCTATTTCAGCTGGTTGTTGTCGTACTTTGCCGCCACGTTGTACCAAGCGTAAGTCATTGTGATGAGTTTCTTGAGGGCGATTTCGTATCTCCGGCGGGCGTCGAGGCGAATGCGCTCTAGGAATCTGATTTCGAAATTGTGGGTCGGTTGGTTGCTTCCCCCCGGCTGCAGCTTCGCGAGTCTGGAGTCGAGCAGCAAGTGCAAGCCTTTCATCCTATGTGAATCGTGGAAAATTTTCTTCGCTAGCGTCTTGGTCAAGAAGTCGCGAGGGATGAGTTCAGAAAGCAGCTTTTCAATGTCTCGCCGGAGTTTGATGGAAGAGTTCTCTGAACGGAGCGAGCCCAACATCACGTACAAATCGTTGATCATTGTCTCGAAGTCCGCATGGCGGGAAAGGGATGTCCCGCTCCCCTCCATCCATTCTTCTTCATCCCAGTCGTCATCATAATCACCATCGTCATCTTCATCGCCTGCAACAGTGGGCCTGTGGGAAGAAATTTTTTCAAAGGCCTTTTCTAAGGGTGACGGCCCGCGGGCAGGTTTTTTTCGTGCGGGGCTTTTTTTCAACCCTTTTCTCCCCTCTCTAAGCTGACCTACCGACGGTGTCCTTGTGGGTGGAGTTTCAACCCGAGGTTGGAGCGGTCGGTCGACTTCTCTTCCAGAGAGAATCGCGGCTTTCTGCCTTTTGATGGCCGCCAAAGACCAACCTGCATATCTTCCACTCTTCACTGTTTCTTGGCCGCTTCTCTCCATTTGTGTAATCATGCTGCTGAGCGACCGCAAATTATTCGATTCGTTGTAGTTTTTGAGGAATTTCGTCGCCTCAGGCTTTTCCCACGTCTGCCGTTGGCTTTCGTCCTCAATGGGTGGAGGGGGCGGAGGGAATTCCTCGACGTCTTCGACGCCATTGACTGGTGAAGGAGGTGGGGTTGGTGCCGATGTTTCAACCTCCGGTTGGAAAAAAAGCCACCCGTCATATTCTGCCTTCGGTGAAATTCTTTTCACCCTTCTTTTGAATTGATGGTAATATAATTTCTTTCCCACAATTGAACAATGAACTCAAAATTTCTTTCTTGAAAAAACTTTTTTCGAAATTCACCCCTTGTGTATACAATGCGGTTACTTTTTGGAAACCACGACCTCCCCCTCTCAACATCTTTGATTTGAACCACATTGACCCAACCCTCCTAACGGAAACCGTCGATACGTTGAAACAGTACTATGCTTTTTACTACAAGAAACATTGGGGCTACAATAGACTTTTCCGAATGTTTCATCTCGCAAACTTGTTATGTATTTTGGTTGCGGAAAACGCTATTTTTGCTGGAGCTGTTGCTGGAGGAATTACTCTCAATCGTTATGTTATTGCATTTCTGTACGTTTTCGGTGCTGTCGTGAAAATTATCGCAACCACAAAAAATATGACAGAAAGGCAGAAAAAGCCAGCTTCGGTCGATTGGAGTACAAAAAAATATTGGATGCCATCCGGTTCTATCTCCGGGGTGAACAAGATGCAAAAGAGTTTCTTGACAAGCTGAAAAGGATCGACGACTTCGTTTCCGACCACTGCATGGAAATCCCTGAGAAACTGCAGAGGAACTTCTCTGAATATTTCACTACAGAGGAACTACTTTCAATTTTCACCCACCCTTCGAACCTTTTCGAACTGACGGCATTCCACCACCACCTTTCGAACCTTTCTTGCGCCTTTTGTCGTGTCTTTGGTTGAATTTTCTTGAAAGCTGGTAAAATTTGTTCGAGAATTTCTTTTTTGCGCGGCCAAACTTCCACTGGAACCGATTTGAAATAGTTGTGGAAGAAACAAATATAATTGACCGACTTCTTGTCAAAGTTCGCGAACTCGTGTATGATGTTTCCAAAAAACACCCACCGCACCGCGCCACACTCTCGTCCTCCAGGCAACGCGCAGGTGTTGACTGCGTTGAAAATGTTGTGTCTTTGCAGAGTTTTGCGGATGTGGGTTTGGGGAATCACAACCGGCTGCCAACCTTTCTCTTCGCTGCGGGGGTGGAACACTGTGTCGAGTTTTTGTACCAGCCCGCATTTTGGAGAAACAAGTTCGAAAGCTTTCGATTTTTCCTCCATCTTCTCCCCGCAATGCCATTCGCTTTTTTCTTCGCGCGCAGGTGGGTTGGGAGCAGCGAACGCCTGCCAAGCTTTTCGTTTTTCTTTTTCTCCAATCCCGATTCCGAACATTGTTGGGTTTTTCTTTCGGATATATTTTTCTTTCAGAAATATATGTGCAAATAAATGACAAACGTTCCTTCGAAACGGGAAGAACGACGACTTTCGCAATTCTATTACAGTCCAGAAGGATATTGGAAAGGGTGGAATTTGGCGCAAAAAGCCAGAATCCCGGAAGCAGTTGTGAAGAAATGGTTGCAAAGACAGGCTGTTTGGCAAATCTTTCTCCTCCGCCTCCGAAAATTCCTCGTCCGAAGTTCGACGTGCCCATTCCCAACGCGGTGCATCAGGCTGACCTGCTTTTTATGCCGCACGGCAGGGTTGGGGGAAAACTTCGGAAATACGCGCTGACGGTTGTTGATGTGGCGAGCAGATACAAAGAGGCCGAGCCCCTGACCAAAAAGAGCGCGGAGGCGGTTGCTGCAGCTTTCGAGAAAATTTACAAAATCGGGCCGTTGCAATGGCCCAAGATGCTGCAAGTCAACCCTGGGCGAGAGTTCATGGGTGCTGTCTCGCAAACGATGGCGAAGCACGGCAACCATCCGACGCGGGCATCCCGAAGTGCACCGCTACCAAGCGATTGTAGAGCGGTGGAACCGAACGTTGGCAGAGGGGTTGTTTCGCCACCAATATGCAGTGGAAATGCGACTGCCTGAGGGGGAGCGGTTTGTGGCGTGGGTACAGCGGCTTCCGCGGGTTGTTGCTGCGAACAACAAACAAGTCACGCGGTTGATAGATGCCAAACCTGTCGATGCGATAAAACCTGTCGGAGCAGCAGAAAGAAGACTTCCAACTAGTGTCGAAGTGCGTTATCTTTTTGCACCAGGGGAATTGGAAGGGGTGTGCGAAGAGCCAACGATCCTGTTTGGCCTTTGCGAACTTTCACCGTTGAACGAGTGATGATAAAACCAGACCAACCTGTTTTATATTGGATTTCCCGCCCTGAGGCAGGAGGTTACGACGGACCAAAGCGCAGTTTCGTGCGGGAAAAATTGATGGTTGTTCCACCAGACACAGAGTTACCCCCGATTAACCCCGACTGAGATTCTTCACCCATCTCTTCCTTTCGTAATAACTCTTCGGAATTATTTCGTGAAATATGTCAATCATTTTTCCAGTGTAAATCAAATTTGTCAATTTCTCCTTCTCGCAAACCTCATGAAATTGACACCTGCATTTTGTGTAAACAACGATTTTCGTCTTTCCTCGTCTCCGCGTGCAAACGGGAATTCTACAATTCCTCTCCATATTCCCTCGGGATATCTTTTTTCAAAAGGTGGTACTCAATTGGCTCCGTGTGTATCCCGTCTTCAAGCACTATCGCTTGTCGTAGTACATGGGAACCCAGTTTCTTCTGGCGATATGTAACCATCTCCCTTCGTGCATTCGAAAACCCGTGTTCTCCGTCATCTCCTTGTGCCCCTCAAGCGAAGCTGCGAACCGTTCACACTGAATTTCATTTTGCCGCTTCGACACACCCTTTGTGGAGAATTTCGCGTACTTTCCGTCAACATCCACGAAGTAGCACTTCGAGCAGAGCGCAATCATCCGCTCTCCTGTGCATTCGAGTTTGAACAGCCCGGCCGTCCGACCGCTCCACTTGTCCCACGACAGCCAATTCTTTTTGTCAGCCTCGAATTCCTTCCGCATACGCGGACGCACGACATCCTCCAGCTTCTCCCCGATATCGCCAGATAGTTGCTGTCGGCATCCATTTGCATCAACTCAAAGTCTTTTCGGTCGACATACTTGTCCAGAAAGTCGTAATCAAATTCCAGCATCCGTAGCTTTGCGAGTTGGTACACAGCGATTCCGATTTGGAAGGGGCGATCGATTGTCACCTTTGTCTTTCGTTTTTCCATCTCGTACGCATCGCCAATTTCCTCGAGATCCTCGAAGAAGGGGCTACGCATGGTCCGGTCAACAGTCTTCTCATCTTTTGTGTAGGTCACGTTCGTCTGCCGCTCGATTGCCTCGATCATTTTCCCGTAAGCACTGTTCCTCAACAGTTTGAACATGTCGGCGAGAAGCGCTTTGCTTTTATCGATGTCGCCGGTTCGCCGCGCTGTTGTGACTTCTTCCACGAACCAGACAAAGGGTTTGGCGGCTGTGTAGTCAATTGTGCGATACACTGCTGTTATCCGTGCGCCGTGATCGATGTACCACTGCAGCAGAGGGGCGAAGAGAAGTATCTTCTTTGCAGAAAGCGCACCGAACAACTTTCTTCCATCCCCACGAGTCCTTCCGGTTTTCTCCAAATAGTCGAACATGTGTTGGGGAACAGCTTCGGCCGGCACTTCAATGTTGTGAAAGAATGGGCACATCTCCTCAAACTTTGGCCACAAACGTTTGGGAATCTCGATGTCCACCTCTGCGAAGCCGAACCAAATTTTGTTTCGAAGTTTGTACACGAAACCTCCTGGAGCTTTGGCTGGATCTTTGTAGTGGGAAACCTTTCCGGACCACAACGCATGTCCTTCGCCATTGTCGACAAATATAACGCGTTGGCATCAAACTCGAGGATTTTCTGACAGAGGTGGGGGTTTTGATATTGGTGGTCTCGGATTTTTGTTTTTTGTGCTTCGTGTTATCTTGTGAAAACAATACTTGGCCCGCCGACCACCGCCTCTTTCAACATGTCGAAAGCTTCTTTCCTTGGGGTCGAAAGGTCCGCCCCTCGTTTGATTGCGCCACGGGGGAGATAGTAGGGACTTTAAGCATCGACAACGGGAACGGCAACTGGGACGTGAGACTGTGAGGGAAAAAAAACCCAAATGTCGCATTGCGCATGTCTGGCGCGAAATATTTTGACGTTCTGCTTCGGGGCCCGACGTGAGATAGCTTAGTTTGGCGTTGAGTGAAAACGTGAGTAGCATTTCACATATTTTAGCTCTATTTTTGCCCCCAAATTGATAATTTTAATATGGATTGATACCTTAACATACCAAGGAATAGAATCATTGAGTTGTTGCCTGGTTTTCCTTCCCCAAACTATAAGCTTAAAAACTTTCATCATTCGGCTGTTTCAAAACAAAAAGCTAGCGCCGATGCCTCCGAAATTAGAAATGATTTGCGAGTCTCACACTGTTTATCGACAGTTCTCTCTAACATTACTTTTTCGCATTCGAAATAAGACATACTAGAGCTGTTAATTTACACTAAACCTGGCCGAGAAAAATATCTAGACATCAGTGTTGCTCAAAACTAACGTCCAAAATTCTCTATCATATCGTAGTTTTCAGTTCAAATTCCTAGATGTAAAGATATGGAAATTGACATGCATGCTCGTACTGCTAAAGCGTTTCTCGCAAATCCCGGCCTTCGTTGCAGAACATTTCAATTGAGTTCATGTTAATCTAGTCGCTACTTCTAGGTAATATATTGGTGATTTTTATTTTATTTTATTACATTACCTGGGCTAAAAATGTGATATCTAATCTCCGATAAACACTTGTCGTTTTCCAGCACTGATTTGTTGACGTATTCAGTTTGTACAACAGTAAAAAATCTACATCGGTCATATCATCATTAAAATGGCTGAACGCGAAGGAATATTTCGAGAGAAGTTGGCGTCTTCGGCGGCTGCTTAACTGCTTTCAAGTTCACTCCACGACCGCGTCCTCTCCCCAGTATTTTCTCGGTTTTTCCGTCGCCGTTGCCGTTCTCGTCGTCGATGCTTAAAGTCCCTGGTATAAACTTACGCCGGGAATCAAAACTGCGTCTTTCAAGATGTCAATGCCTTTCTCGGTGTAAGAGCCCCGCATTTTCCCAATGCTTCCAAACCTGGGGCTACATCCAAGTCATTGTAGTACCGCAACCAGTCGGCAAATGTTTTCATTCCTTTGTCTTGAAACAGTTGGACACATCGTGTGTACACTTCTTCCGTCAACAGAAATTCGTTGCGCAATTTAGAATACCATTCGGAATAGGGTAGAAGACCGGGGTAATCGAGATTATCTGTAGAATCGAACCAGTCGTATGGGAACCACGACTTCTGCCCCTCACACTCGAATGCTTTCAACCATTTGTCATAGTTGGCTCCTGGACCAATGTAGTTGACAATGTCGAGGAAGCGAAAATTTGGTTCGAGAAGGTACATCACCCGGTTGGCTTGTTTTTGCACTTTCACGTTTGCCCCCTCGCAAATTTTCCCCACGAATTGGTTTCTGATCGGGTTCAAATCGTATTTCCCAGAGTTAAACACGAGGGTGGGTACTTTGGTTGCACCAATCTTCAATGCTTTCGCGTTGTGTCTTCGGAAGAAAATCCATGTCGGGAGGGAAAAACTTTGCTCTCACAGCCCTTCGAATTTTCTCCCCTGGTCGGTGCAGCTCTTCCAGGAACAGAAAGACTAATGTGTTGGGGGGTCTTTGTTGCAAATGTGCGTGGGCTCTCAGTTGAATGTTTCGGCAATGGAGACGGAAATTGGGCTGTGTACATTTTCGATTGTGAGGGATGGTTCTTTTCGGCGGTTGGTGTCTCCAAATGCTTCAAAGTCGTAGATTATTGCGTGAGGATAGCTTGTTGTGTATGCCTCGCGGTGGTATGTTTTGGAAAGAGGGCCAACTTCGCAGCCCCACTTCTCCACGACTTCAAAGCCAGCCTCGCGAAGCTTTGCGTTGCGTTTCTGGGTTCTTATCCAGCGATCTTCGAGCGTATCCCCATCTTCGAATGGTTCGTCTCTACCGTCGGAAAAACATCTGCAACAGCCGTGGTAAAGACAACCATGGAATTGAAAGACCGTTTGGGTTATGGGGTCAAACCCATCCACAAAACTTTTCTCGATATGTCTCTCGCCTCCATGTCCACAAAGTGCGTGGTGAATGTGGGTTCCACGTTTTTCTGCCTCTTGTTCCATCCAACGACAGCCTGTGTTTGAAAACCGTGTGTTTCGAGGGAAGAAAGCTTTTTCGAATGCGGTTGCAGGTTTTTCGACTGGCTTCGACCAGCAGCGAATTTTTGTTTCACCTTTGCTGCACCTTCCGTTTGCGTGGCGGTGGAGATGGGTGAGTTGCGTGAATCTTTGCTCACATTGGTCACAGTGGTACAGGTTTGCGAGTTTGGAAATATCGCAAATATAGGAGGCATGCCCTTCGTAAATACCAATTGTCAGAATGTCTTTCAACTTTGGATTCGGGTTTCGCACCAGATGCCAAATAGGTTTGTCGTTTGTTGGCTCGGGTTCGTATACGCGAATTCCAAGCCATTCGGTTGGAGGGAGAGACTTGTTGAAATAGTTTTCAATGTTTTCCAATTCATCGAGGGAGGTTTTGGCTATGTCTTGTGGGCGCTTAGGGAGATTGAAATAGCTTCGTGCCAACTCGCGAGCAGTAGTTGTGCTTCTATCTGGTCTTGCTCCGTGGTGCACAGCCAAGCAGCGCCAAAAGCAAAGATTGTCGTGGAAAGTGTCGAGAGAAATCATTGCGCGACCGTGTGCCAAGTTGCGCAGCTAGTCTGGAAGTGGACCGGTTCCAAGAAGGGGTTGGCGATCCAACAAAACGTTTAACTCGAGATGATAGAACCTTTCAAAGATCCATTTTGTATTTGGGCGAGCAGCTTGCTGCCCCAACCGTTCTCTTTCCCGCTGCCTCAACCATTCTTCTGCATCTGAAATTTTGGCGAACCATGGGATCGGGTGTTTTTGTTGTCTTGAAATTCCATTTCTTCACCGGTCTCGACATTGCGAAGGATATTGGTGGTTGTGTGTCTCAAGAAGAAAGAAGTGTTGACATTTTGGCGAATAAGTGCCATCATTTCACGCGTGGGATATACCACAAGATTTTGCGCCTTCCAGTTTCTTGTTCCACACCATCGAATTCTACAGAGGCAAAGGTTTCGGTTACTCGCCGTCTGGGGGCGCGAGGAATTTCTCCATATGTAGGTTGTGGAGCCTGTGAAGACTCAGCACTCAGCGACTCTACATTTTACGACGAAGTCGACGAAGGCGAAGAAGCCATGACAGCGCTGGGCCTGTCTGACAACATACTCGAAAAACTTCAGGAAATACTGAGTAAGTTAGACAACTTGGAAGCAAAAATAAATACAGTAGAAGAAAAAGTCACACATCTAGAGAATACGGTTGGTAAGATGCAGGACGACATCTCCGCGGTGAAACAGAGGAACAAAGACCTGACGACCACAGTAAACGAAACAGATAAAGCTTTGGCTTTCATGAACGAAGACGTGGAAGAATTGAAGACCCAGGAGAAGACGCATAAGATTGAAATAGAGAAACTTGACGAGAATTTACGTTACATGGAAGTGTATCAGCGTCGAGACAATCTCCGTTTTATGGGAATATCCGAGAATGCTGCTGAAGAAGATACAAGAGAAGTGATTTACAAATACCTTGAGAATCAACTTGGAATTGATCGAGCTCGAGAAATAGAGTTCCAACGCGTTCACAGAATAGAAAAGAAGAAGCAAGGTAAGGCAAGGCCTATTATTGTTCGCTTCCTGCGTTTTCAGAATCGAGAATTACAGTAGAGCGGTAGAGAAGAGAGATTCCTTAGGAACAGTTTACGTGTCTGCCGATCTAGCAAAGGATATCCGTGAAAGTAAAAAGAAGTTATGGCCTCACCTTAGGAAAGCAAGGTCGGAAGGGGAAAAGGCCTTTTTTAGTCGCCCAGAGCCAGATTAACTCTTGATTGATGGAGTTCACTTTAAACCAGCAGAGAACGACGAGTAGTATTTACTTCTTGTGGACACCAAACACCAACAATGAGGTTTTATTTATCTATTACTGCAATGTTGATACTCAACTGTAATTAAGTTATTTATACGGAAAGACATTCCGATTTCTCAGTAGGCTGTCGCCGATGTCTTTTTTGTTCAGTTAATTCATCATCATCATCATCATCATCATCATCATCATCATCATCGACTTTCATATTACTTCCCCAGTATTCAGAAATCGTTATAAGCCTTTGTGAGTAGTTCACTCTGATTGAGTGAAGAAATTGTCAGGACCTGTCAGGAGTCTATGGCTGCAGTATATTTATTGTTATCCCTTCTTCCGTCGTTCGCTATAAACGTTTCTTAACGCCGTAGCAAGGGGTAGCAAAGAATTTAAATAACAAGGAAAAGTTTATTCAAGTTCCTATTGTTTCGTTGAAATAAGCCCAGATCCCAAAGGCCGTAATTATCATAATTTTGTCGTACGGCCTTTTAAAGTATGTTTTTGTCTAGTTTAAAGTGTATAATTATTGGTAGTTTTGTTTACGTTTTTTATTCTATTGTTTCGTATGTGCTTACTGCTATATCCATTCTTTTGGTCAACTTTACTTGTTTCATCAAAACAGCTAACATTAGCCTTTCCCACATAAATTGGATAGTTTGTCTCGAGATATGAGGCGGCACAACATCAATTTTAAACTTCTGTCATTAAATGCTCGCGGAATCCGTTCTTTTGACAAAAGAAAGTCTATTTTCAATTGGATGTTTAAATCTTGGGCGGATATATGTTTCCTTCAAGAAACATATAGCACCCCTGAAGTGGAAAATATATGGAAAAAACAATGGAAAGGTGATATGTTTTTTTTACTGTGGAACTTTTCATAGCAGGGGTGTTCTTATCCTTGTAAAGGAACAATTTGATTTTCAATTGCAATCGGTTACGGTTGACTCGCAAGGTCGTTATATTCTCCTTGAGGCTATGATTCAAGATTCCCCATTCCTACTGTTAAATATCTATGCACCGAATAAATGTGCTGAGCAGTGTGATTGTTTCAAAATAATTTCTGGGGAACTCAAGAGTTCGTCTACACCTTCTGATTTTTAAGTGGTTGTTGGAGGAGACTTCAATGTAATATTTGACCAGGATTTAGACGGGAGTGGCGGTATTAAGAATACGAAAGCCTCAGTTAAGATTTTAGAAGATATTTGTCTAGAATAGGACTTGATAGATATTTGGCGTGTTAGGCACCCCACAGAGAAACGTTCTACTTGGCGTCAAAAGACTCCAATTATTCAGAGACGATTAGATTATTGGCTGGTAAACGATGGTTTACAAGATGATGTCGTTACAGTAGATATAATACCTTCTATTAAATCGGACCACTCTGCAATAACATTGCACATTAATGGTGTAGATGACAGTGAACGGGGTCCATATTTTTGGAAATTTAATTCTGCTTTAGTGAATGATAAGGACTATCGTGACCTTCTCGACGAGAATATTAAAAATTGGCTGGAAGAATATAAAGAGGTTGATGACAAGCGTGTTCTCTGGGATTTGATAAAATACAAAATTCGGCAATCAACTACTAAGTATAGTAAAACAAAAGCTAGGATTAGGAAGGCAAAGATCAGTGAGTTGGAAGAAAAATTACTGAGCTGCTCCGAGAAATGTGACAAAGACCCGTCTAAAGAAAGCGTCCAGGAGCTGGAATGTTTACAGGCGGAGTATGACGAACTCTATGACTATATCACTCAGGGTGCTATTGTTCGTTCCCGTGCAAATTGGTATGAAAAAGGTGAAAAAAATAACAAATATTTACTGAATTTAGAAAAATCAAATAAGAAAAAAAGTTGTGTACCGAAAATTGCCACAAGCGAAGGAAAAATTACAACTAACTCTAAAAAAATTATGAGTGAATTGGAGTCTTTTTACTCCAATCTTTACAACGAAGAGAACAGTGGTCATTCATCATCATTTCTTGATGATCTAAAAAAGGTTCCAACCTTGACTGAAGAATTACGAACCGTATTTGAAGGGAAGATAGAGTATAATAAATGTTTTAAAGTTTTACAATCCCTTCAAAAAAATAAAACTCCAGAAAACGATAGACTAATAATAGAGTTTTATTTGGCCTTTTGACCTCTGATTGGAAGACTTTTAGTAGAGTGCATAAACTTTTCTTACAAGTTTGGGGAACTTTCAAATTCACAAAAACAGGCTATAATTACACTTATTGAAAAAAAGGAAAGGACAAAAGGTTAATCAAGAATTGGAGGCCTATATAGTTAATAAATGTTGATGCCAAAATTATTTCCTAAGTTCTAGCAAACCGTCTAGAAAACGTTTTGTCAAAATTAATACACCCCAATCAGAATGCGTTCGTTAAAGGCAGGTCTATTTTTGATGCAGTTAGAACAATCGATGATATTTTAGATTACACTAAACGAAATAGCTGGTCTGGAATTTTGGTCGCAGTTGATTTTGAGAAAGCATTCGAGACACTGAATTTCTGACTGACCCTGCATAAGTTTAACTTTGGCCCATCTGTTCTGTATAAAAACACGTCCAGCTGTGTAATGAATAATGGTTTTATGACCGCCCTATTTCCATTAGGGAGTTAGACAGGGCGACCCAAGTTCCCCTTACCTTTTTATATTAGCGCTCGAGATTTTAGCCATAAGAATAAGAGAGGGTAGGAATATACGGGGTATTCAAATTGGTGAGGAAACAATCTAGCCTTCTCTATTTGCAGATGACATGACATGTATTTCAAAAGATCATGATTCTTATGCCGCTTTGCTTTGTATTCTCGAGTCCTTTACAGAGTGCGCTGGTTTAAAGGTTAATGACGAAAAAACAGAAATCTTAGCCTTAGGGAATAATATGTTACAAGAAGCAGACTTTCCAAAACACAATCTTTGTGAAGTTATCAAAATTTTAGGAATATATTTTGGTTATGACAAAAGACAAAGATACAATCTTAATTTTAGGCAAACATTAAAAGCTTAAAGAAATCCATTAATCTATGGAAATGGAGAGGCCTCTCCCTTCTAGGGAAAATACAAATAGTCAAAACATTCGCTGTTCCAAATCTTATGTTCAGAGCATCTGTGATACCCATTTCCAAAGAATTAATTAAAGAGGCGAATTCAATTTTTTATAGCTTTGTGTGGAATGGGAAAGATAAAGTAAAGCGCCATTCAAAACATTCGCTGTTCCAAAGCTTATGTTCAGAGCATCTGTGATACCCATTTCCAAAGAATTAATTAAAGAGGCGAATTCAATTTTTTATAGCTTTGTGTGGAATGGGAAAGATAAAGTAAAGCGCCATGCATTAATTTCTGACATCGGAATGGGTGGACTCAAGATGCTGGACGTCGAATCTATGATCAGTGCAAAACGAGTAACATGTCTAAAGGAATTTTTGGATGACTACTCAAGTCCTTGGAAAATAATTCTTGACAAGCTCGTTTCACCAATCAGAGGACGCTTCGTCTAACATTGTAATTTTGACACTTCTAAATTGAGAATTAACTTACCAGTGTATTACACGGAGTGCCTTGACGCGTGGTCTTCCTTAAAGGGGAAAACGCCAAGTTTTGTTCTGACAAAAAAATCCATGTACAGAAGTGACATATTAAATTTAGGCATTGTTAAGATAGGGGATTTAATATCAGCAAATAACTCTTTCTCGTATGGTATTACCTCTTCTGTTGGCAATCCCGAACAAAGATTTTCTATCATGAGTATGAATAATTCAATTCCTGCAGAATGGTGTTCCCTTCTCAAAGCTTCTTTCGAGGTAAAAGTGATTGACCCCCTTCCAGACATCCCAACTATTTGGATGGAAAGTGGTAATTTGGTTCCAATTCTCGATACTACTTCTAAGCAGATTTACCAACTCTTTCTGCGGTAAAAACAGATCCCACCCACTGCTAAACAGAAACTAACAAACAAGTATTCAAATTCAGCAATTAATTGGGAGAAGGTTTATTCTTTAGCCTTTCAAACCACTTTAGAATCCAAGACTAGGGAATTTCAATACAAAATTCTAAACCGTATCGTCTTTACGAACGAGAAACTTAATCGTATTGGTCTAGTTGAATCCCCAAGCTGTACTTTCTGTCAAGAATTAGCGGAATCCGTCGAGCATTTACTTTTCTCCAGCAGAATATCCTCTGATGGAAACACGTCTTGTCCTGGCTCAGAGATAATGACTTGTATGTTGAAACAATTAATGAGTCGGACTTAATCTTTGGAAAATTTGATATTGCAAATAATTTTCTTTTAATTAACCATGTACTGTTATTGGGAAAATATTACATCTACGGTAGGAGATGTCAGAAACGCCTACCTACGCTTAGAGGTTTTATCGCCAGGACAAGGCGTGTATATAATATCGAGCTCCATATTGCTAGGGAGAACAATAAACTTGTTAATCATTTCCAAATGTGGGAAAAGTTAATCAATGTACTTACGCAATAGATAACTTAATAAGTCAATGTAAAGAAGACATTTCTCTTAATTCTTACTTACTGAGCAGCATCGCATTTTTTGTGTTTTTCATTTATTGTCTGTATGTATCAGTGCTATAATTGACTGTTGTAATTATTCATATAGTATTTACTATTATTCTAATTTTTTAATTACTATTATTACTAGTATTATTATTAATATTATTGTTATTATTAACAATTGTAATTGCTTTATTTGTGATTCAATAAAAAAATTCATCAAATGACTCATCCTTCTTTCTCCGAGGAGCAGGAATTGGTGGTTCCTTTTTTCGCCGGGGCACTGGCACGGGGCGCTCAGTTGTCTTGGTTTGTTCCGCTTTGCGCGGGTTTGTTGCCATTCTCCTCCCTATATTTTCTACGGAAAAATTTTCGTTGGAAAAATTTTCCGGTTGTGTTTGTACAACAGGTCGCACCATCGGCTTTACCTCTCGTCGCGTTTGCTCAATACGACGCACCACCGGCTTTACTTCTTGTCGCATTTGTTCAATATGGTGCACCATCGGTTTTACCTCTCGTCGCGTTTGTTCAATACGATGTGTCATACTCGGTTTCATTGGGATACCCTTGTACCCTTTTTCTCTAATTGACCGACACGGATATTCTTCAATCCTCTTTTTTCTAATTGGGGGGACTTGTCAATTTGGTTTCTATCTGGTTTTGGGTGGTTGGGACCTGGCGGGACGGGTTTAAATTCATTTAAAAAGCGGTTTTAACCGGTTTGGGGCGGTTTGGAAAAGTTGGGGGCCAAGTAGTAGACTGGGACTAAACAAATACTGGTGAGGCTCAAAACCCAACATATCAAAATAACCCTCCTTTTCCTATTTTAACCCGCTGAGTGACAACTTGGGTGGTGGGGGAAGTTGTTACGCAGCGGGTTAAAATGGGAAAAGGAGGCTTATTTTGATATGTTGGGTTTTGAACGAAACGGTATTTGTTTAGTCCCAGTCTACTACTATTTCTCTCGGATAGTAACATAATATATAGATTTAGCCAAGCCTAAAGGCGGAGCTCCATGGTTATTATCGATTTTAATTACTGGTATTGAGCAACGTCGCATGGCTTGCCTTGTGCCAATATTTAACAAATAAAGAAGCCTCGCCTGTGATCTGTTCTGTTGTAAAGCACGCAGGAAGCGGATAGAGCACGAAAGAAGTGTAGGGGAAACACGAGACGTAGTCGAGTGTCTTCCCTACTTCTTGAGTGCTCTATCCGATTCCTAAGTGCTTTACAACAGAACAGATCACAGGCGAGGTTTCTTTATTTGTTTTATAATAAAGAATTTCTTAATTTCCTCACGCATTCCGCTAAAATTTTCGGAAAACTTTATTTTCCAAATCGTACGAGTGGCGTCAGCCGTACATCCTCCGTACATCAGTACTCTGATAAGTTACGCTAATACAGACCAATCACAATCCTTGTTAGAATGGTTCGAAACATTTTATTGTTTGAAACAGACCAAAGCTGTCAAAATGTTAAACCATCAAAGTTCAGAAACCATCTTAGTGCGAGTAGTTTTTTGGCCTAAAATCGGGATCTAAAAGCAAATTGTTCAGTAAAATCCAGCTCAAATTCGCTAAAAAAGCTGTAAAGATAAAGAGCTGGATTTAAAAGGTACTCAGGAAGATGAAATTTCGAGTGATAAACGGAAAAGCAAAAGAGGTTTCTCGTGAAAAGATTAAAACTTGGACCGCCTTCGATGGAGCCAGGCGTAGCTGAATTGTGTGGTTGAAAAAGAAAATGATTCAACGCCTCAAGGGCTTTTACTTTACCACGGCATCTTGCAGCTCACCAAAAAGGTTCACAGAACAGTTTACCATTAATGAGAAGAACGAGTAGCTCAAACTAGGTGGAAACCGTTGGGACAAACCGTTTGTTGTTTACGGAGGCCTGTTTTTAAGTGGATGTGTATTTTAAAGTGGTGGAAACCTCAGTCTACAGCACGGGTAAATTAAATAAATTGAAGCTTTGAACATTTGGTTTAATCTTTGTTACTTTTGTTCAGGACTGAAACTCGTATTTATCTCTCGACTGGATGTAAATAATAATCATCTACACTCGTTTTGGACGCAAATTAAAAAGTAGTTGAATTGTTTGTTTGTTTGACTTGCGAAGGAAAGTGTTTTTACTTCGCTTGGCTGACTGTTTTCGACGTGCCTTGGCACTGTTAAGAAAATTTTACCCTTCTGTTTTTAACACGTAATTGGAATGAGTCCTCGTAAAATTAATGGTTAATATCACTTGTGTTTCCAGCGGTTGCTGAAATTGCCTTTGTCGCTGCGCGACTTAGGCAATTTCAGCAACTTCTAATTCTGAAAATGCAGAAGCATCTTCCAATCCATTGAGGCTAAAAGCTCGTTTTCATACTCGATTTCTGGGTCGTATAAGACGTCTCACTCAAAATATAAACTGAGGGAAAAATTCAGAAATTGGTCGGCCAGTTTTCATTCGGGTCGACTCGATTTGCGTGAGGCCGTAGCTGGCCGTGCATCTGTACTCTGATAAAGTACGCTGTTTTAACCAATCAGATCGCGCCTTATATCAGTCAAAACTTTATTATAATTTGTGTTTAGAGCAGTCAATAGGAATTGACTGCGGTTCAAAAATCTCAAAACATTAATACATTACAAAAAACAATACACGACGCCTATGTTTCAGGGGCACCCAACGACAAGTTTCGGTCGATATCTGTTCGGTGGAGGGTAGTTCGCCTTGGACTTTCGGCGGCGATTAAAGAGTGCACTCGGATTTTCGTAAGTAAAACGTGGCCTAAAAGATTCGTAATGTGGAAATCATAACCCCTGAGGTTTTCGGAGAAGTCGTTATTGCTGTTTTTGGCAGTAAAAAACGTCAGCTAGCATTTTCGGAAAGAAAAAAAGGTTTCCTAGAAAGTTCATTTCAGCTAGTATTTTCTCAAAGAAAGATTTTGTTCCCTAAAATTCTCGGGCAATTAACATTTCAGCTAGGGAATCCGAACAGATCAAAGTTTTCTAGCTAACCAAAACATCACTTTAAACAGACGTCCAACATCATAAGGTACTTAAAAATGCCTTTCTACAGCTTTTGGCTGCTTTGGCTCGTTGGGTGCCCCTGATGTTTGTTCGAAGATTCTTGCAGAAGGTGAAGAAAGTAGACAAGTCAGCTTGTAGCAAGTCCGTGGAAAACAAAGAGGAGTACCAACCTAACTGATAGTTTAGAGCAGTCAACAGGAATTGACCGTAGTTCGAAAACCACAAAACAACGAAATATTAAAAGGAAACAAAGTAGGATGCGAACATTTCTTCGAAAAAAACTTGGCGAAGGTGGAGAAATTAGACAAGCAGCAAAAGATATCTCGCAGTAAGTTCCAAAAATTGCAAAGCTATTTTAAATTTTAACATAACGGTCCGGAAGAGTACGAACCTGATCGTTTAGAGCAGTCAACAGGAATTGACCACAAAAATAATTACAAACCACAGAATAACAAAATATATCATTATGATGCGTGGGTTTGTAGGTTTCTATGGAGAAGGTTGCTGACAAAAGAAAATGCAAATTATTCCCCTGAACCTCGACTCTGTTCTTTTGTTCTCCCACAATTCGAAACTAGCCTATTAAAAGACAAACTTTGAAGAAGATGAAGTTGTTTTGGTCAAAATGAAAAAGCCAACTGAATAAAAATGTATGAAATTATGACCCGCAAAAAGCGCGCGGCAAATTAAGCCTAGTTTTGGTTTGGGTGTCTCGTTTTGGTTAAGTTAACTTGCTTGAGCCTGCGACCCAATAAAAAAGCCAATACCTAGTCAGCGGTCAACTTCAAATTAACAGTTGACCTTGATGAGCTTTAAACTTTAGCCCACGATATGGTCACGTGACAATGTCATCGGATACCTTGTTTTGACAGGTGTCAATTGACCATAACATGGATGTCCAAAATCAAAGCTGTGCGCTGTAAACTAGCTCTTCAGCTGGCATATGGCCGCTATGTTGGATTATTTAAAATTAGGCTGATTTAGCAAAGACAACGTGGCGACTGTGACCACGGCGCGCGCAAATCTAAAAACCGACATAACCAATGGCAGAGCAGCAAACTGAGCACAAGAAGTCGTGTTCAGACGTCTCCGCGCGCTCTCGCGTCCTCAATGACGTTCCCGTTCTGTTGCTAAAGTAGGCTAATTATTCTACTCAGGCTTTCTGGATATGAAATGATAAATAACCAACGAGGCGCGTAGCGCCGTGTTGGTTATAATCATTTCATATCCAGAAAGCCCGAGTAGAATAATTGTTTTATTGAAAACTCTACGACGTATAATTGAGAATCTGAACAAAAAAAAGTGAAAGAAAGGAACCCAGAGAAAGAGAAAACCGAAAAAAGGAAACATTTTGTCCATCACATGACTAACAAAAGGGCGCGAAAACCTTTCGGTGTGTTGCAACGTTTCCGAGCAAAGTTGAATGAATTGTTCGAAACTGTTCGAGAACAACGTTGAAGCTTCACTTTCGGTCCTTTTTGGAAAAAGTACAGAGTTTATTTCAGTCTGAATGATTGTAAATGGTCAGTAGTTTGGTAAAAAATATTCAATCATTGCTCAAAGAGGGTGGAACGGCTTTCACTTAGATGTACGAGCCGAAGGAAGTGAATTTGTAATCCATCAAAACAACAGCACCATGGGCGAATTTCATCAAATGAAGACACAATTTCAATTTATTTTTATGGACTGGAACATTGTCTCACCAGACCTGGTCGCAAACGAAATAATTATTAGGCAAGATATACAAGGACAAATATCCAGGTTATGGTTCAAGAAATGTCTTAGGGCCTGTTCACATGGAGGTGGGGGACCCCAGGCAGGTGAGGTCCCCCACCTAGGTGGGGTTACCAATCTCTCCATACAATCGCTCTTTTTTTCTCGATAGCGTTCACATGTGAGGTGGGGTACCTCACCGAGGCGGGTTACCCGGTCAGCCAGGGCGGGTAACCCGCTTAGCTGGGGCGAGTTTTCTCCATGTGAATGCTGGAGGTGGGGTGGGGTGAGGTTCATCCGGGCAATTATCTCTGAATACGCTCTTAGCGACCAACATGGCGGCCGGAAACGAGTGAAAAACATCTGGAACTTACTTAAGCTATCTGAAAGGTTTAATTCGGTCTGTTGAGCCTGCAAACTTTCACATAGACGGTTCTCTTGTCATATTTGCTATTAAAAGCTCAAAAATATACGATGAATCGATGTTTTCATGTACGTGATATGCTTGTGGGCAGACATCTGTTATGTGAATGATATATGAAATGACTCACAACTGCGAGGATCATTCTTCATTTGATTAGACATCTGTTATGTCACACACTGTGAAAAACTATGAAATTCAAACTGCTCTATTTT
The DNA here is from genome assembly GCA_016490735.1 of Pachyseris speciosa. NCBI lineage: Eukaryota > Metazoa > Cnidaria > Anthozoa > Scleractinia > Pachyseridae > Pachyseris > Pachyseris speciosa. Next base: position 493,801 of record JAEMWC010000552.1, on the reverse strand, counting down.
AAAAACAAAGCAAGGTACCGAGCTGAAAACATGGAAGCAGATACATTTTTAATATGTCTTTTACGTGATGAAGATAAAAATGCAAAAGTCTGTTTACTTTTGAGTTTTCGTTTTTGATGACGTCATGTGAATTTTTAACCTTACCCCAGCCCCCAGGGTTGCATGTGAACGCTAGCTTTTTTGGACCCCACCTAGGTGGGGATCTCACCTGCCTGGCGTCCTCCACCTCCATGTGAACAGGCCCTCATAGAATTTGTCTTGATGCGTGGAACAAAACCTGGAACAGAACAGAATGGCAGAACAGAATGACAAAAAAAAAAAAACCAACAAAAACAAAACAAAAAAACAACAACAAAAACAAAAATAACAAGAACGGTGATTCTTCTCATTTGTTTTTACAAAACATCAGAGTTTGAACGGCTGGTGATTGATACGTTGCGTCGAGTACAGGTCAGAACATTTTCAATGTGTGTTAATTTCTTAAAAAGTGTCACTGGCTCACTGGCTGAAGTTCTTGTTTGTTCAGTTTGTTTTGAATAGACTGGCCCGTGAGCAGTGTTACAGATTGGTGACGTGGACAATTGTTGTTGAATACATATTTCCAATTTCGTTAAGTTAAGTTCAAAAACTCTTAAGGTATTTCCGTAAATAAAAGTGCGTTTTGCTATTAGCTAAACATCAACAGCCAGGTTCCATAGCGTTGTAATAAACTTCTTAACACGATCCCAGTACTGTTTCTTGTCATTCTAAAACACTTAGCAATGAAAAGTTGAATTCTATTTGTATTTCGGTTCCAGTTTCGAAATTTCTATTCGTTAATTCCGCTGCGAGACGACTAATGTTTTAATGGCTGTCGTTTGGAGGGAAAATTTTATTGCGCTATCTCTGTTTGCTAAAACGTTCATTGACCATATAAGCCTGTGGCCGGCTAGCCAATGAAAATGCTGGTAATCTGATAGCCGTAGTTTTTTTCGCAGCTCGGTAAATATCACCACTTTCACCGACTCTGAGGTGAATAATTGTTTTAGTATATATACCACACAAGCTGAATAATTAGCGGACCAAAACATTGCTTTATGTGTGACAATGTGCAAACAAGCGATCGGAAATTGTAAAATCTCGCGCGCCGGCTGCTCGGCGGTGAATAGTACTTGCTATTCACCTCCGAGTTAACCAATCAGAGCGCGCGAAAAGTACTATTCACTTGTGTGGTATATATTACTACTACTACTACTACTACTACTACTACTACTACTACTAATTATTATTATTATTAGCGGAGCAATTAATAGGACATTTCACATCGCATACACGGAAGGGCGGACGTACGGCCGGACGTACGTACGTACGGTGACCAAAACCAAATTTCTCGAACAGATGGATTACCATATTTTCTTAACCACGGTGCTCCCCTTGGCGGCCCTTCGGGCCACCAGAACTCCGCTATTACATGAACATTTAATCTTTGAAATTATTTCTTCTCGATCTGAGACCAAAAGGGAGGCAGAACTAGTTTTAAACGTGAAAAACACAATCGCCCAGTGAAGAGACAACTAGAGGGTGATATTTTGAAAACGCCAATAAGAACGATAGCTCGTTATTGTACTAGATCCGGAATAAGCATTATTTTACAACAAGGCTTGGACAGGACATCCAGTTGGTGTAAGTTAAGATAGAACCAATATACCTAAGCGATATTAAATTTGTGAATGGTTTATATTTTAGATTTTTATGAACCTTCCTTGCCTTTACAGAAGATTGTAAATTTTGAAATAGTAGTATTCCTATTTTAATTTTGATTTTGTATTTGGAATGTTCTTTTAGTGTTCATAAGTAGCTTATATTTAGCTAAACACTCTGACAACTTAAAGTTCATTCATTCACTAGAAAGCAATAAAAAGCCTTAAAAATTATTGAAGAGCGACAACGAAAATTATTATGAGAGGGCGACAACGGAAGAAAATCTAGGATACATGTTATCACAGGCTATGGCCGCATACGTTACAGAAAACATTTTTATCGATGTAATCAACGGCGAGTACGGCCACAAACACACATTAATATTAGCCACTTTCTAAGCAAGTAAGGCACTGGGAACGAATCCAAACTTCATTGAAAATCAATGAAATTGAACTAAATCGATTCTGATATGAAAGAGTATCTCAAAATAAGCAGTTTCAGCAAGTTTGAGCTTGTTTGGTTTAAAGGATGCCAGGTATCATTCATTTAAAACTTGAAAAAATCCCATACAAATGTCTCTATTTCGGAAAGTGCGTCCGTCCAAACCATACAAAATCTCTAATTTTCACTATTTTCAAAAGCTTTTTTCCAGCTCCAATTCAATGCAAATGTTCCTAATTCAAGAAATCCGCACAAAGTTTGACTGCCTGATCTACGAGATGCTGTTTATCAGGAATATAAAACCAAAACTTAAGCCTGGTTTTCACTAGCGACGGAAGCACAAGCGCAAGCATAAGCGAAAGGGCAAGCGCAAGCATAAGCGCAAGCATAAGTAGCTTATGCCAAGTGAAAACGAACATTACACAAGCGAACGCAAGCATAAATAAAAATTTTGATCCTTGCGCTTATGCTTATGCTTGCGTTAAGCCCGTTTTCACAGTGAAATAAACGCTCTTGTGCTTGCGCTTATGCTTGCGCTTATGCTTGCGCTTGTGCTTGCGTCGCTAATGAAAACTAAGCTTTGACACGCAGTCGGATTCAGTTCGCGCAAACGTTTCACATAACAGTTGACCCTTTTTAATTCCCTAAATATTTTCACACCATTGTTACTACATATATGATCAGTTCTATCATGTACTTCGAACTTGATCATGGTGACATGGAGTCATCGAAACGTCTTTCAATCTTTATATCTCTCATTTTTATTCTAAAGTATTCAGAAAGAACATGATAAGAAAAGACATACTTGCCAAAAATTAGCATTTTCCTACAGTTTGAGAGAGATATATCAGCACCTTTATGCTCTCCTGATTCCATACAAATCCTTCTAAATTTTACTTAGTTCATAACGTTATGAATCAAGTCAAATTTAGAAGGATTTGTATGAAGTCAGCAGAGCATAATGTATCAGTCAATTCCAAAAGCGCCCATCCCCCCGGGCATACCCCGGGTATTTGATCCGAAATTTGTCCCGCACGGTGGGGAATTTGACTTTCGGCTAAACATTGGTTGGCGGTCGCTAGCTAAAGGGTTTTGCGAAGGTTTCGCGCGCAAATTTTCATTCATTCACCACGGGAGCCGCTTTGCTCCCTTCACTTCAAGATTCCGAGTAGGTTTTGCGTTGTTTACTAAATATACAGTTGATATGCCATTATTCAAAGTTTGGAGTGCTGACAAAAGAGATCGGAAAAGAGTTTTGGCGCACAATTTTTCGGATTTGGTTTGAAAAAGGTAAGCGATTTTAGAATAAAATATTCATTATGAGCGGGGAACGTGCCAAAATGCTTCATGCAACGAGTGATTTTCTATAGATTTACACTTGATTTGCCCTTTTTGAGGCCCTGACAGGAACCACAGCGGGGCGTTTGATTAAAATTTTTCAAACAAGTCAAATGCCCGGGTTTTTCGCCCCCCCCCGGGGGGGGGGGGGTGTTGGGAACTTTTGGAATTGACTGAAATACATGACGGTGGTAATGTCTCAGAGCCAATTTGCCTTTAAATGCTGACTTTTGGCAAGTTAGAACTCTAAGCACTTTAAGCACTCTATTACCTCCAAAGCCAGCCAAAATATGCAAACGCTGATTCTTACGGGTTCAAAAAAAAAAAAAAAAAAAAAAAAAAAACTCGAGAATTAATCAAGTTGTCAGCAGGCTCTGGTTGTCAGATTTTGAGAGATGCACAAGCATCTGATCGGCATTTTCCCCCTTGAGTTTGAATTTCTGCCTTCAATATAATTTACGCTTTTGAGAAACAATGCCGATACCGCTAAAAGAACATAAGTTTCTTCTCTGGTTGTCTTCAGTTTGTTGTCTTTATTTCCGGATTGTCTGTCAAAATGTACACGGTTATCTCGAGTGTGACTTTTCACACAGTCGTACATGGCGGGGCCGACTACGTACGCACGGTCGGTCGGACGGTCGTAAGGTGACAGATGGGTTACCATATTTTTACCCATGTTGCTCAGCGCGCCCGCCTTCAGGTCACGTGACCATTTCTGTGAAAAAATCATACATTTGGCCAACCTCGTTCCCAGGCTTTTTCTCCCGCCCGCCCTCCTCTCGGTGGAGAAAAGCTCTGGGAACGAGGTTGACATTTGGCGAATTGGTGACGGTTGCAAGATTCCAATAAAAACAATTTTCGTATAGTGATTAATTATTTCAAGTAGCTCACATTTGGAGTGACCGTCCATCATTTTTAACAAACGTTTTATGAGAACAAAGGTAATTTTTTTTCAATTCCAGAATTCATCCTTTGGCTGTTGATAAGTTCAAAACCAAACCATAAGAACAATCATTCCAAGCGTAGAAAGTAATGGTAAAATCCGCCACCAGATCGCTGATTTATGAATTTACTTATTTGATCATGTGACTGTAATACCCTGATGAGAGTGATGAAGGAAGGCTGTGCCTTCCTAAATATTGGCTTTTTAAATATATATTCTTCGCCGTGTAGCCAGCCTTTCTTTTTTTCCTTTTTTTTTTTCTATTGTTTATTGCAGTTTTATAGCTGGTTAGATCTTTTACAGGATCCGACTCTTTTATTTTGCCACGGTGGTCTTGTTGAGTTAGCTAGCCAGCCTTAAGCTAGTAATAATATTTGAAATTTGCATAACTAATATCTAAATTATTTACAACGTTCAAGAAACATGACTAAAATCTGCCAGCAGTCACTCAGATGATCCACTAAACACCGGACGTTCCTTAATCCGATTAAGTATCTTAGCATGACTTATAATCGCTACTCATTTATAATATTAGTGATTTTTTGCAAAAACGTATGGTCATCAAAGCAAACACTTGATAACGATAGTTGAATTTGTTCAAATTGAAGTCAGAAAGGCGTGAATTCACAGCAAAAATTTCTCTGAGTTTGCAAACACAGATAAAAATATATGCGCACTTAGAAACGCTGAAAATCCCTTTGATAACGGTCGCTTTGTTGTATGTATGTTGACGTTTACATTTGACCGATTTGGACTGTTGATAGTTAAGTTCTAGTGCTTTTCATGGTTGACGGAAAGAAGAAATTTCTTCAATGTTGTTTCGCTCTTTCAAGGATCAAATCAAGTCAGTTATCACGTAGACTGCTGGCAGTCCGTTTTTGGACAATCGAAGTGCTATCCATCAACAGCGCGGTGAGACTGGAGCGAGGAGAAGTAAGCGAAACGAGACTAGAGCGAGACGCAAGAGAAAGGTTGAGGCGCATTTCACCGCAGCTTCATTTTTGATTGAGTAATGAATTGTGGGCGAAGTTTCAGACTGAACGCGTCCTTTACAGTTACCGACTACAGTCCCTTTCTTTTCTTCCTCTGTCTCCCCTCAGCGCATTCACTTCTGGTTTCACCAGTCTCGCCGAGCTATTGGCATAAGCTCCCCACCATCCAGAAAGGGACTGCTAGCAGTCTAATTTTCAGGAATGGTGTTGTCAGAAACACGTTAACAATGTAATAAATCATTAAAATTTTGAAAGACGTCTAGACGAAGTTATTTGTGATACCAGTTTATACGCAACTGAAGTTTAAAAGACCATAGGGTGAGTATAATTGGAACGTGGAAACTGGTTTACTAGCTAAAACGATTCGTTAAGAGCCAGAAGTCCGGGATGAGCAGATAAACTAGTGAGAATTGAAAAACCTTGAAACTGTTTAACCGAAAATAATAACTGCTTTTTGGACGGTAAATAATGCCATTTTTTGACGGTTGGCGGTTAAATTTTCTGTTGTTTGACGGCTGACAGTTAGCCCATTGAGTCCCTCTTGTCGGGGACTGTTCTACGCCTTTATATCTGATCTGAGCAGTTGTCTAAAAGCGGGGTTCTCGGAGCTAATGGCCTGTAATTTAAACGATTTGTGGGCTATGTAGCAAGTGATGTCACTGACCTTAAAGGGATATTGCATGACGGGCACAACTAGTAAATCAATAAATGCATTTTAGTGGTGAGAAACCGAGCATAAAAAATTGCCTGAATTTTTTCCCCTATTAAAAGGTGGACATTCAGGAGAACGGAACGCTGAATGTTAATGGCGGACATCCACAACGCCGTTCTACTTCCCACAATTTATTCGGAGGAGCAGGAGGAATCATTCAGATAATATCACCTGAGGGTAGCCTTGTCGCTAAAAGTTTAATCCTGAGTCATGGAGCTTCCACTGACAAAAACAACTGCCCGGTGAATGTTAATGCGAGTGGCTATTTTTATCTGCCAGGTAAGGAAATGTACCGCAATGATCATTCAAACGCATCCAAACCTTATCGGAAGCAGAATAGACATTTATGTTTCTTTCTTAAACCACTAACCGGATTGTGCGTTATACAATTGCCAGTTATGATTCTGAGTTAAGTGAAAAGGTAATTAAATTCTTGTTTTAAAACATTGCTTTTTTGTTACTGAAAGTATATACGTTTCACCACACCATGTTAATTTTAAATGCATTTCCAGCCATTTCAGACGACTTAAATTTAAAATTTTTCCGGGGAAGGATGCCCCGGTCCCCCAACTGACTCACGCTAACGCGTTGGAAGTGAGTAACATGACCAAGAAAAACAGGCGCGCGAAACTTCATTCACAGAAATTGCAACGGCTTAATACTTCGGTAGACACTATGACGATTGAAACGATACAAATTTCGTAATATCTCGCCCAACAAAAAGCGAAATTTTAGTTTATAAACAGCGCACACGTCAACAGTGTTCACCCATGGGCAAATAGTAAATGGTTAATTGACCAATCAGAGCGCGCGCTTTTTTTTAGTTATGTTAAAATATATATATATATATATATATATATATATATATATATATATATATATATATATATATAGTATATATAAACAGTATATATGCTTGTCACAAGCATCTCAAGTAAATCTTATCAAGTGGAAAAAAGCTGCTTTATTTCCTCATATCCACAGGTGAGATTTCGGGACATCACAAAACCTTTCCAAACGGCGCCTTTCAATGGGGTCAAAGTTCCACTTCAACGGTATCACCTTGCTTTACTGTAGCAACTGTCCAACAAACGTCTGGTAAGAGGTAGAAATAAATGAAAGAGCATAGTCCTCGTCAAAATAATTTTGGGTTAATTTCAAGGTTCAGTTTTCAAGTTTTTTTGTGCACTATTTAGAAGATCATACAAAGAAATGTCGAAAAAAGGAAAAAATATATACACTGTAAATATATATATATATAAACTTGTCACAAGCATCTCTTTCTTCCGTACTCATAAATACAAATATAAATAAATCACAAATGAGGAGAAAACACAATTTCTTTTCGTAACACCACATTCAGTGATCTTCTTCAGGGTGATTCAGTGTGACCGAAATTTCTGCATGTAAACCAAACGAAAAGTTGGTTCACCCTCTAGGATCTTCTTCCTGCCTCCATGTAAACAGCCCGTAACTTCGTTGAACACTTTTTAAATTGCTGAATTGTCAAGGCAACGCACGCGCATGAAAACGAATGACTAATAAAAACCCCACGGACAAATTACGTCATCTTCTGCAGGCGCTTACACGGTTTTTCTTGTTTTATCCATAAAAACCATCATCATCTTTTATTGTGTGCTAGAACAATGTTCCTAATCTGTAGATCCACTGCCCTTCCTTGTCACGCAACTTTCTCTTGATTTACGAAACAACCTGTTGTCAAACTAGTTCAGTTTAATTCTTGTTACCTGCTTTCGTAATACTGTACTGTTTTACGGTCATGCAAATAAAGCTTGTTGCTCACTCCTTTCACCCAGTCTAATAGTTTTATGTTCATATCTTCTAAGCCCAAATGTCCTTGACTATGAAACTGCTGATAAAGAACATAATCCTTCTCCAATTATCTATAGAAGACAAACAAGCATGGGCCTTATGGTTGTTATATCTAGTCCTAAACGAAGTGGTAGTAGATCCAACGTATTAAATGCCACATCTTTTTGTAAGTAACAAGATAGACTACATTTCTAGAGTTGCAGTTTAGGTTATAGTTTATGTTAAATTCCTTTCCAGTGGTGTTGCTACGAAAAACCCTTCCTTCACACAGAAAATTACAAATCTGGCAACGATTACAATTGCATTTCAGTGTTGCTTTTACTTCATCTTTGGGTCCATTCCTAAAACGGGCACGAACCAAATAATCTGACAGACGCTTAGGTTTCCTAAAGGCGTCCATTGGCACTTCGGCAATGGCATTTTGGCATCTATTCGACAAGCAACTCTCTTAACAAGCCTCCGATATTACGAAGACCCGGATGGTTGGTCACGGTGAAAGGAATCCTGTTATTTTCTTTCTTTGGTTTTTCCCTTAGAACTTCATTTCTAGGTGTCCTTCTCGCCCTATCCACTTGTTGTTGAACAAAGTTTTTCTTATACCTACTTTCTACCAGAAACATACACAAGTCCTGAACGCTTCTCTCAAAGAAAGTCTCCTTGAAACAAATCCGTTTCAAACGCTGTGCTTGGGCATAAGGGATCCCTTTCTTACAAGAATTCGGGTGACAAGACGCATGGTGAAGATACTAATGACTATCAGTAGGCTTGATGTAAACATCCATCTCTAGTTTTCCCGAGTTATTAATCACTTTAACATCTAGAAATTCTACTTCTTCGTAGGACCATTTTGAAGTAGACTTCAATAAAATATCTAACACTTTTAAAAATGTTTGTTTCCCCGCTGTCCAAATTATAAAAATGTCGTCAATATAACGCCACCAAGTGCGACGTTTTATTTCAGCCTGCGAAATTAATATTCTTTCCAACTTGACCATAAAAATATTGGCATAAGATGGTATCATACGAATCCCTATCGCAGTGCCTAGTTTCTGGACAAAATACTTCCCATCAGATTCGAAGTTGTTGTTTTTAAGGACTATTTCCGTTAAATCCACTAAGTCATTATTAAGATTCCCTGGGCTTTCATTCAAATTTGAATCCCATGCCAACAATGCTTCTCTTACATAGACATAGATAGACATTTTTATGGACTCTTTACACGACCCCGAATTGATTTTTACCGCAGGTTGAATCACCGCGGCGGGTAACCCTTTTGCATTCTTGCCCATACGCAGCCTGTGGCAAAATGTAGGAGTCGAATGGGCATGAAGAGCGTGTGGCAAAAAAACATCAACTTGGCAGTGGAATCACTCAATGAGTGAACATCGTATTGCGAAACTGACAAGAATATAAAAACGAGATGGATTATCAAAATATCAACTTTAACAAGGACGTCGTTGTTACGAGAGCGAATGGCTGAATGGTTTCCTGACAGTTTTGGTCCTGTTGAATTATCTTACGGAAATGAGCCAACAAGAATTTAGGGAACATAACCATAGGATCGAATTGGAAAAGAGATATAATTGTATAAAGGAGAAGATTTGCGCTATAACGAAGGCTTACAATAAGGCTGTGACCAACGGCACAAGGGCAGTTGCAACATTATGCACCAGTCATTTCGTCCCCCCCCCCCACCCCCGGGACATAGGGAAATCGCAAATATACTATGGTAATTTAAATAAATCCCCCCATCCTGTCAGGCAAATTTCCGATACAAAAACCCCACCCTCCAGGGATACCCTTCTTTCAGCATTTCTTGCTGGATGTTTTCAAAGTTAAAACAGGTCGACTGGAAACAGTATGCTGACGATGATTTTACTTCCACGTTGCCTGTATTAAAAACTACATTAAAACACTGAATGGTTTTACTAAAATTTGACAAGAATCAGTGGTATCAGAAACTATAAATTTAAACCCAAACAGTAACTTTGTATTAAGAAAAGGATGGGCAAAAGGATACTATAAAGAGAAAATCTAAATAAATTCTGATACAGTAAAAAACCTGCGTATGTTAAACTGACTACATTTTTTGAAGTGCTAACAGGCATAATTCACGTTCATGAAATAGAAGCAAGGAACCACGCCTATATCAAAAAAGAGTTAGATTTTTCAACAAAACAAATGGCCTGCGCTGCGTACAACGAAATGCCAATTAATGGGCAATAAACTTTTCCACAAGGTGGCCCATCTTCCGAACACGAAGCCGACGGAAAAGTTGGTCTACTGTACGCGAAGGTTGATCCGCCATTTTTTTCAAGTAGACAAAGCGCAAAGTCCGCGAGGAGCACATGTGCACATGTGCGTGATGGCTCCGTCTACGGGGTAAAACTTTTCGGGCTACAGAACGCGAATGGAGGCAGAACGTTCTTCAAAAATGAAAATATCGCTGTTCTCTTTCTTCAGTAAGTTCTGAGGAGTCTAGTCCTGGGGATAAGCGACCTAAAAAGGTATCCTCTGAATCGGATGATGAAGTCATGGCGGCGGAAGGCCTTGGCGAGAAGATTGACTTGATCCTATCGAAGCTCAACATGCTTGATCTTTTAGAAAAAAAGCTGGATGAAGTTTCTACGGCGGTGTCGGATTTGAAACGTTCGGTGGCAGATTTAGAATTAGACGTTGCCTCAGTCAAGGAGAAGCAGAAATCTTCCCAGGATGAAATCACGGAGATCGAGAAGAACCTTGAATTCACGAGCAAAAGGAGTGATGACTTTGAAAAAGTCCTGGGCGAAGAAAAGGAAAACTGCAAGCGAGATTTTAGCGATGTCACCGCAAAAAGATCCTTTATCTCGAAGCCTATAGCCGCCGAGAAAATTTGAGATTCGAAGGCATCGAGGAATGGCCGCCACACTAAGAGGATGCGAATTGGAAGGAAGAGACAAGGGCACCGTTGGTATATTTCTTTGAAAATGTTTTAGGCATTCAAGATGCAAAGGATATTGAGTTTCAGAGAATACACAGGATCGGTAAGCCATCGCAAGAAGGAAATAGTAGAGCCATTATTGCGCGTTTTTTAAGATATTCGGATATAGAACGAGTTCTGAGCTGTGCCGGTAAGAAACTTAAGAATACACGGTATAAAATGTACGAGGACATACCACAAGAATTGCAGACACCAAGGAAGCCTCAAATTGAAAAACTTAAACAAGCCATGAAAGAGGGTCGCGAGGCTTATTTCAGCAAATCTGAGCCTGACAAACTTTATATTGACGGCAAATTTATCAAACCATAGGTTTTTTGTTGTTGTTACTACTTTCTCCTTCGGCTTCCTCCACTAGGAATAAATCATCTCAATTTTTATTTAGCCCGCTTTCTTAGTAGGTGTTAAATTATAATCTAAGAATGGACAAACCCGTAGATCAGCCTGGAGACGAGGTGTTAATTACTTGACAGTTAGTTCTGGAGTGTGAGGTAAGAGCGCTTGCTGGTTTTGTATTTCTAATCCCACTTGGATGTTTGTTACTTCAGTCGCCTCATTGCTATTTCTTTTATGCATGTCTTTTTTCTGTGTATGTAAATTTTTGGGCTTTTGTTTCGTCTTGCTTTTGTCGTGTGTTTTTGGGTCGCTATTGTTACTGGCTATATTATTAAGAATAATCGGAATTAGGTATGGCTGAGATGCAGGTGAACAATGTCAATTTTAAGTTAATCTCGCTAAATGTTCGGGGGATTTGGGACTTGAGAAAATGGAACGTAATCATCGCGGACATTATCTTTCTCCAGGAAACTTACAGTACTCCAGAGATAGCTGATAACTGGCAACTTCAATACAAGGGTAAAATGTATCTATCACGTGGACCATCTGAATGCTGTCTTAGATAACTCAGGTGGTAGAATAGAAAAAAGATTCTGTGAAAACTGTGGAGGAATTAAAATTTTCGTATGATCTGATCGATATCTGGAGAATAAGAAACATCGATAAGAAACAATATACATGGAGTGAGAGAAAGCCTTTGTCCAGCGTCGTTTAGATTTTTGGTTGGTAAGTGAGTGCTTGCAGGATGTTGTAGAGCAAACCGATGTCATACCTTCTACAAAGACCGATCACTCTGCCATCACGCTGTATATCAACAGAAGTGAAAACCGGGCGCATTCGTGCTTTAACTCTAGCTTACTAGGAGACGAGAATAATGTGGAGCTGATTTCTCCCTAATATAGTGACTGGTTAACCGGATTTCGTGAGGTTAAGGACAAACGGTTACTTTGGGGACTTGGTCAAATACAGGATAAGGCAAACGACGATCACGTATAGCAAAGCGAAAGCTAAAGAAAGAAGAGGTAAACGTGAACAAAAATGTGTTAAAAGAATGTGAAAGGTTATGCGCTGCCGATCCTATGGAGAGTAATATCGAAAACTTCGAGAAATATAAACTTGAGTACGATGCTCTGTTTGATTATGTTGCCCAAGGTAACATAGTGCGGTCTAGAGCGATTTGGTATGAAAAAGGAGAGCGGAACAGCAAATATTTCTTAAATCTCGAAAATAGAAGTAACCCCAAAAATTATATACGGAAAATATTTAACCACGACAATCAACTGGTGAAAAACAGTAAGGATATCTTGGCTGAACTCAAAACTGTCTGATGACCTGCAATCTCATTGTGAAGGTTATCTGACTAAAGAGGAATGTCTCAAGGCTTTGAATAGCTTTAAGAATAATAAATCTCCTGGGAATGACGGCCTCGCTCTTTTAGTGGATTCTTTAAACATTCCTTACAGGCAAGGGAGGCTCTCAAACTCACAAAGACAGGCATTAATTCGCCTTATAGAAAAGAAAGGACAGAAGGTGCATGGAAAATTGGAGACCACTTTCACTTTTCAAAGTTGATTATAACATCGGTTCCAAAGCGCTAGGAGCCAGATTAGAAAAAGTACTACTTGAAACAATTCACGAGGATCAGTGCGCTTACGTTAAAGGCAGGACTATCTCAATTGATGCTATAAGATCCATTGAAGATGATGTCATGGAATACACGAAATCGTATAATAAGCCCGGACTTCTTACAACATTTGATTTTAAAAAAGCCTTTGACTCAATAAGTTAGGTATTTATTAACGGCGCTTAGAAAGTTTAACTTTGGCAAATCTTTTATAAGATGGATAGAAGTTCTTTATGAGGATATTTCGAGTTGCGTCATGAATAATGGTTTTGCATCTGAAACCTTCCCCGTTGAGCGCGGTATCCGTCAAGGAGACCCCTTGTCTCCCTATCTTTTTAATATTGCTTTGGAGATCTTGAATATCGCCATTCGTCAAAACAAAGATATCGAAGGCATTCAAGTTGGCGAGAGCATCATTAAGCACTCTGTCTTTGCAGATGATCTAAATACGTTTTTAAACAACGGGACATCTATTCGCTTACTACAAAAGCTTCTTCAGAAATTCGGAGACATCTCTGGTTTGAGATTAAATAGGAAAAAACAGAGGCGTACTGGCTCGGTAGCCTGCACAATTCGTGCGAAAATGTCGGTGTAGATAACATAAAAAAACCCGATTAAGATAGTGGGCGTGTACTTTACGTATGATAAGCAAAAATTTCAGGAGCTTAATTTTGAAAATATAATTACGTCAATTAATAAGTCGATAAGCGTATGGCAGTGGAGTCTCACTTTGTGAATGATATATGAAACAAATCGTACATGAACTGCGGAAATGAAATCAAATGAAGAATGATCCTCGCAGTTGTGATCGCAATTTATGCAATTGCGAAAAAAAGCCTGAAAAAAATTCAGGACTTGAACGGGGTTTGAACCCGTGACCTCGCGATACTTGTGCGATGCTCTAACCAACTGAGCTATTAAACGTTGCGAGCAGGTCAGTTATGGGTTCATGTGTTCCCGTGAAAGAAATGAATGTGAATGATATATGAAATAAATCATACATGAACTGCGGAAATGAAATCAAATGAAGAACGATCCTCGCAGTTGTGATCGCAATTCATGCAATTGCGAAAAGAAGCCTGAAAAAAAAATGCTCTAACCAACTGAGCTATTGAACGTTGGGAGCAGGTCAGTAATGGGTTCATATGTTCCCGTGAAAGAAATGAATGTGTTATATGAAATGAATTATACATGAACTGCGGAAATGAAATCAAATGAAGAATGATCCTTCAAGTTGTGATCGCAATTTATGCAATTGCGAAAAAATTCTGAAAAAATTGCGAGGATCATTCCTCATTTGATTTCATTTCCGCAGTTCATGGATATTTATTTCATATATCATTGACATTCATTTCTTTCACGGGAACACATGAACTCATAATTGACCTGCTCCCAACGCCAGTGGCGTCATAGCTCAGTTGGATAGAGCATCGCACCGGTATCGCGAGGTCACGGGTTCAAACCCCGTTCAAGTCCTGAAATTTTTTTCAGGCTTCTTTTCGGAATTGCATAAATTGCGATCACAACTGCGAGGATCATTCTTCATTTGATTTCATTTCCGCAGTTCATGTATGATCTATTTCATATATCATTCACATTCATTTCTTTCACGGGAACATATAAACCCATAATTGACCTGCTCCAACGTCAGTGGTTTCATAGCTCACTTGGTAGAGCGTCGCACCGGTATCGCGAAGTCACGGGTTCAAACCCCGTTCAAGTCCTGAATTTTTTCAGGCTTCTTTTTCGCAATTGCATAAATTGCGATCACAACTGCGAGGATCATTCTTCGTTTGATTTCATTTCCGCAGTTCATGTATTATTTATTTCATATATGATTCGCATTTATTTCTTTCACGGGAACATATGAACCCATAATTGACCTGCTCTAATAGAGGCGATTTATTCGAAAATGTCTGCACAACCACTGCCCAAATATGAGAAATGCCCACTTCCGGTTGACGTACGTCGCTCACAAACGTCTTTGCTTAAACTCCCTAATATGGAATAACAAATTTATCAAAGTTGGTGTTAGATCATTATATAATTGCCCCATTGTTAACAAAGGTGTTGTGAGAGTTAAGGATTTCTTAGATACAGAGGGCAAATTACACAAATGGGATACGTTTAAAAATATTCATACTACACAAGCCGAATATTTTAATGAGTATTTATGACGCTCTTTCACAAAGCTGGAAAATGTTAGTGAAAGAAGGAAGAGGAAGAAATTTGGAAATAGTGCAGTTTACTTTCCCCTCCTCGTCCAAAATTTTATATTAAGATATAGTAAGGTCGAACCAGCGGCTAAACTCCGCTATGCAATTGTAAAAAGAAGCCTGAAAACAAAATTGCATAAATTTGATTTCATTTCCGCAGTTCATGTATGATTTATTTCATATATCATTCACATTCATTTCTTTCACGGGAACATATGAACCCACATTGACCTGCTCACAACGTCAGTGGCTTCATAGCTCAGTTGGTTAGAGCATTGCACCAGTAATCGCGAGGTCACGGGTTCAAACCCCGTTGAAGTCCTGAGTTTTTTTCAGGCTTCTTTTCGCAATTGCATAAATTGCGATCACAACTGCGAGGATCATTCTTCATTTGATTTCATTTCCGCAGGTCATGTATGATTCATTTCGTATATCATTCACACTAAAGAAACAAAAGAAAACAAAAATTCCGATTTTCGTTGGGGGGGGGGGGGGTAACTGCCCCCCTTGCCCCTATGCTAGCTACGGCCCTGTTATAAGTAAGCAATAAGGCATTCAATGTGGCGTGCAGAGCTGAGCTTGAAAGATCTTCTCTCAATATAACTATTAATCAGAAGATAATAAATTACATTTTATATCTCCAAAGTAAGAGCAATGACTCCATTGTTAGACAGATCTTTATAATGTCGGCAGATCTTCACTCTTCTGGTAAAAGTAGTTTCTACTCAAATGTTGTGAGGATGGCTGAATTCTATAATTTGCCAGATTTTAATCCAACTCGCTTAACTGAAGCTAAGAACAAACACTTTGTAAAATTAATGCGACAAAAGTATATCTTATATTGGCAACACACTATTCAATACTTCAAGAAACTAGAATTTTATAACACTTTTAAGGACGAATATACGCCTTCCTATTATTTAGGCTTTACAAGAAAACTAAATTGTAGGAAAGAATTAGTGAAACTACGATTAGGTAATCACAAGCTAATGATTGAAACTGGTAGATACTATCAAATCCCAAGGTTTGATAGACTCTGCCCCACTTGCGGATCGAATCAAGTTGAAGATGAAATACACTTTCTTTTTAGCTGTCCTAAATACTCAATTCTTGGGAACAGATTTTATAGCAAATAAAAAATCATCTACCGAATATCACCCAATTATCCCCTATAGAAGCTACCAAGGAATTAATGAATTCTGCTGATTATTTTGTTAATATTGAATTGACGAAGTTCATTCCATTTTGCTTAGATTGGCGTAATAATATATTATCTAAATCAGACTGATATATCTTTAATTTGTATCTTCCATCTCATTACATTATTACATTGTTCTCGTTAAGATACGTGCTTTTGCAATACTGTGTGAAATTATGGTCATGCAAATAAAGCTCCTTGTTGTTGTTGTTATTCTTCAGACGTTAGGTTTTGGTGAAGGCCAATGGGAAATTGAAACTTATGCCAAAGCTCGCCTGGATACTCACAAGTTTTTTTGTGTCTGTTATTCCTAAAATGTTGGGTTATGATAAAGTCGACTATAAGACTTTAATTACCAGTAGTTTATGCTTGATGATCATGCTTTTATAAGCAAGGTTTGGATGTTGCTAAAGTAAGGTCCAAACGTGGAATGAGGAACTAGGAATGGGAAATTACATGTATATTTAATGCAACACAGATGAATGCTAACTGCAGGCAAACTAAAGAATAGTTTCCCTGCATTTTGTTCCGTTACTGTTTCACTGTACATAATTTTACTCCTGTTTGCTTGAGGTTAGCTTCCATTTATATTACGTTCTACATTTTTTTTGTTTAACATCCACAAGTTTTTGATGTTACGGGAATATTCTGTGAATTAAGAGGCAGTCCCGCGGTCCTCTCGACTTGGCGACCAAAAAAAGTTTTCCTTAATTTTTTGACCATGAAAAGAGTTTGGTACACATGTTTAAAAAATGCTATAATTATTTTCCAATTCTTTATTTTTTCGCCGCCACAGGCCTAAATTGAATTTTAGCTCACCTAACTGATAGCGATCGAAAGTGTAAATTTCATAGATTTTTTCAAGCGCGCTCTGACTGCAAAAATCTAGCTCACTGAATTCTATTTTGCTACAAGTTACAAGGTGTATTCAACTAGTTCAGAGACAAAATATACAAACTTACAAAAAAATCTTACGCATTCCAGCGTGATTAGAAGACACCCTTCTCTTGAGCCTTAATTTGCATATCGAAAACTAACGAAATGAAAGGAAAGAAATCTCAAAAGTTTGGTCTAAATCGTGATAAAACACCACATCAGAGCAAAGTCTATACTCCAATTAACTGGTATATTGCTTCAAACCAGCGGGTATCACCTTAGCTTCCACACACCACGAGCTCAAACTTGACGAAAATCCATGTGTTTACATAATTATCGTTAGTGTCAAAGTAATTTGCATAATTCCAAAAATTGGCGAAAACATATATTTTTTTACCGTTCAGATTATTTTGCTGGCCTTCTAAACAATGGGTCTTAACTTCCTTTAATGATTGTATGTAGTAGAAATCTTGTGTTGTGGTAAAACGTTGCATAAACGTGATCAGTCGTTATGGCTTGCGAGACCCACAAAGTAAACCTTGGCGGTTGTGAGTAGTCTATTGAATAAATTTCGTTAAGTCACGTTGTAAACCACGAGATATAAAATATCAAATTCTAAAGTTAAGGTTTTGCAATTTGGTAATTTTAGATATTATATGCATCCTGAGGGGACACACAAACATAAAATACATTATGATAATAATTTTGAAACAACCACATGCAGATGCAAACATACACTCACGGCCTGCCCACTGAGAAAATGCTCTGAATACTTCCAGCAAACACGATTCAATGGCACTACTTTCTGCAAAGTCTTTCCATCATTGATGGTTTTCATGCGGCTACGGTCTGCAACGTTTCCAAGCTGCAAACTCGACATCGTGGACCGTTATAACCAACAAAAATAACTTCGCCTGCTGTCTTGCGTTACATTAACTCTTTTCCCTACGCTCCACTAAATATGATTCCTCAGGGTATCATTGCCTTGAAAACTTGCAACTTTCCCAAATGGTTGAAATGAATCATTGCTATGGCCAAATACTCAGTTTTTAGACTTCATCACCCCGTAAACTTACTAAAACTCCCAATTTTTATTTAATATGACCGTTTATTCGGTTGTGAACCAAAAATGTTGGCTTAGAATGCCCTCGGGAAACGCCAAAAAATACGCAACTTTGTCTTGAAGTTTTTATGACAAAAATTCCTCTTGAAGCTAAAAGTCTACATCGTCAGCAAACTTCAACTCTACTTCTTGTGATCTGCACCACATTTTCCTGCTCACTTGTTTAGCGCGACGTGGATAACGCTTTTGATTTCACTTGCTCTCACTGGTCTGTAATTTTCGACTTTGTGACCCAATGGAATTCTGGGTACTTCTTGTATAACGTCGACATGGAAGACCGCCAATTTCCATTTCAGATATCTTTTACAAGTGTCGAGCCACCCGGTCCTGCTGACAAAACATTGCATCGATTGCATTATTTACAAGTTCAAACTAGCCAAAATTGCCATGCCAGGTCCCGTAATCCACTCACAAAAGGGCTTAAGACTTAACTTCACTCCCTGAATTTCTATCACTCGCTCGAATACGTTGAGCGGCCCAATTCGTGTGAAATTGCTTCTCACCTCTGTGTTCTTTCAAAGGATTGCCTCTACCCATCAACCCAGCTTTATGATGCCAGGCAGGGGGCTTCTGGAGTGGAAAATGGCTCGAAAAACACACTTATAAACCAAATACGCAACGAATTGTAGCTGTAGTGTTCGTTTAGAAATAAATGACAGCTAGCGTGACGAACGTGACATCAAAGACAGAGCCTTCGGTGTTGTGGACCAGCGAAATCTCCGTGGTAACCCCTTATAGGGAGTAGCTAGGGCGATTTGTCCTCCTACCCTTCATAAATTGCAAAAAAAGGTGACCAAATCGCCGAAGGGAAACGAGTTAAACGTGACTATGCTAATTGTTTGTTTGTTGTGTTATGGGATGGGAGGGGAGGGAACAAAATGTGGGAAAGGACGGAACAAATAAATAAGAAAAAGTTCTGTTTTTTCAATACATGTATAGACAAGTATCTAATCGATGAATAGCAAAAAAAGAAATTCCTTCAATATTGTTTTAGTCCATCACACTGTCTCCAAATAATATATCGAACACAAACTTGATGTGGGGTATGAGCGGCCTGGCCGGCACAAATGTGCAAAGGCTGCGACACATGTTGACATGTACAGGTCAAAGAAAAAGATCTAATCAAATGAAACTTACTACTAGATCTGCTTTCAAGGTAAAGAGTTTAATATCCGTAAACTGGAATTGTTAAACAGAACTTGTATGGAGAAACGATGACAAGCGAAAAAGGTGCTGAAATTAGCCGGCTGTCACGACTGCGTGGGAAGCTAGCTGAAAATTGGGGCGCGAACTACTTACATTTTAAGCCGAAATTGGGAACGAGTTCCTATTAAAGTGCCTATAACCCCAAAAATCTTTTTTCGCTCAATTAAATCTTTGTATGAAACTGAGAAAAATACCGCAAAAAGTTTTGAATTTTGTTAAAACCCAATTTTCTTATGAATTTTTAAAGTGCTACTACGATCAGAAAATCACTTGTCTGTTTTCTTCAAATTTCGAAAGTGTGTTTGCTTAACACTCGACTCCGAAATTTCGAGCTTTAATTTCAAGCAGAAGACTGTTTACTTTGAGTAAAACTTTTAATTTAACGGTCCGCCATTACTCACCTTCATAACTGACCGATTAGGCCTCGGAGAACTAGATCCAGGATAAAATGACGTCATTTACTCACTGGTTTAAAATTGCAGTGTGTGAATGCATAGGGATACTTCACAAATTAATGTAATCAAGTAAGCTGAAGCCACTCAAAAGGCATTAAGGCCACAAGGTAGCGGGCATTACCCCTTAAATCTACCAAAGCAAAGCAGTTCCGAATAAAAAAGCGATCAATGGCCTGGAATGACGTCACAAATTCCCAGACCACTATTCCCAGACCCTTTTCAATGATTTTGCGGCTCGGTCATGTTTTGAAAAAGGGCTTTTTCCCGCTCTTTAAAAAATCATAACAAATGGCGGTTTTAAATAAATTTTTGCGGCCGGCAGTTTCCTCAGTTCCATACAAAGATTTTATTGAGCGAAAAAAGATATTTAGGGTTACAGGCACTTTAAGGAAACTAAAATAATGGTCGAGGAATGGGTAGGGGGGTTCCTGCTGTTTCCTGGCACTGACTGGGGAGACCGCGATGTCAATTAGAATGGAGCGTTCAATTCTGAACTGGAAATTTTCACTGTGATACTCAAGGACGTAGCCTACGTGGCGGGCGTAGAAGCTCGTAGAAAGGAGTTAGGGAGGGAGGGAGAGGACTACTCCCCTCTCTCTTATCCCTTCCTTCCCATCCACTTTCTACGCCTGTCACGCAGGCTATGAAGGACGGGAAATTTACCTCTTTTATGACATTTTGCTCAAAAACAAGAAGTCTGAACCCGAGAGGAGCATAACAAGTGCAGCTGAAAGATTCTTTTGCTTGTTCGTTGAAGATTGAAAACGAGATTCGCTCGAAAATGACAGAAATAAGGTTTAGCAATCTGACATTATCCCCTAGCTGTATATCTAGAGAGGAAAAGCGAGAGGAAAGAGAACGGAGTGCGACGGGAGGGAACGGAGCGACGGGACGGGAGGGAGCTAGCGCGCGCGACCGCTTCCCCAGTTCCATTTTCTTTTCTAGCCCCTTCTATGCAGGCTTTGCGCGGTCTGCCGAAGACAGGTTCAGTTGCTCCATCCAGAGTATTCTGCGACAAGCTGTCTGCAGATCACTTTCATCTTTAATCCACCTATTCTATGACAGAATAGGAGTAAGGAATAGAAACAAGCAGAAAAGTCTAAAAAAAATTTGCCCTTATAAAGTGCACTTCATTGTATATTATCGACTGAGTTGCAAAAGACAAAGGCTAGGTACTACCTAAAAAATAGACTCGTGTCCACAAATTACTGCATAATCAATACCGTATCTGAAAAAGCGAAAAATGCTAATTATGCCGATAAAATGAAAGCCCATATATCTGTAGTTGCCGGTCACTCCAGGCCACTCCTACCCCACAATTGTATAGTCGCGTCATGTTAGTGTTCACTATAATTATCGACTGAAATAATATTGAACGAAATTCTCTTTTTTTGTGCTATTCACCGATTAGATACTTATCTCTACATGTATTGAAAAAAAAAAAAAAACCAGAACTTTTTCTTATTTATTTTTTCCATCCCCTCCCACATTTTGCTTCCTCCCCTCCCATCCCATAACAAAACAAACAAACAATTAGCACAGTCACGTTCAATGTAACTCAAGACAGCAGGCGAATTTATTCTTGTTGGTTATAACGGTCCGCGATGTCGAGTTTGCAGCTTGGAAACGTTGCAGACCGTAGCCGCATGAAAACCATCAATGATGGAAAGAAATTTGCAGAAAGTAGTGCCATTGAATCGGGTCGCTTGTTTTTGCTGGAAGAATTCAGGGCATTTTCTCAGTGGGCAGGCCGCGAGTGTATGTTTGCATGTGGTCATTTCAAAATTATTATCATATTGTATTTTATGTTTGTGTGTCCCCTCAAGATGCATATAATATCTACAATTACCAAATTGCAAAACTTGAACTTTAGAATTTTTTCCATCTCGTGGGTTACAACGTGAATTAACGAAATTTATTCAATAGACTACTCCCAACCGCCAAGGTTTACTTATATTTTGTGGGTCTCGCAAGCCATAACGACTGATCACGTTTTATGCAACGTTTTACCACAACACAAGATTTCTATTGCATGAACTCATCAAAGGAAGTTAAGACCCATTGTTTAGAAGGCCAGTAAAATAATCTGAACGGTAAAAAAAAAAATATACCATCTCGCCAATTTTTGGAATTATGCAAATTACTTTGACACTAACGATAATTATGTAAACACATGGATTTCCGTCAAGTTTGAGCTCGTGGTGTGTGGAAGCTAAGGTGATACCCGCCGGTTTGAAGCAATATACCAGTTAATTGGAGTATAGACGTTGCTCTGATGTGGTTTTTTTTTTTTTATCAAGATTTAGACCAAACTTTTGAGATTTCTTTCCTTTCATTTCGTTAGTTTTCGATATGCAAATTAAGGCTCAAGAGAAGGGTGTCTTCTAATCACGCTGGAATGCGTAAGATTTTTTTGTAAGTTTGTATATTTTGTCTCTGAACTAACTGAATACACCTTGTAACTTGTAGCAAAATAGAATTCAGTGAGCTAGATTTTTGCAGTCATAGCGCGGTTGACAAAATCTATGAAATTTAAACTTTCGATCGCTATCAGTTCGAGCATTTTTTAAACATGTGTACCAAACCCTTTTCATGGTCAAAAAATAAAGGAAAACTTTTTTTGGTCGCCAAGTCGAGAGGACCGCTTTTAGCGGGACTGCCTCTTAAGAGTGCTGGTTGAATCACAAAAAAAACAGAAATCGCATAGTTTTTATTTGGTACATTAATAATTATTCTCAAGGCAAAGTGAATAAAACTGCGAAAATTTGATTTCGATACAGTCTCTACAAATTAATTAGCATAATAACAAAGGATCAAGTGAATACCTTCTTCGCATTTTTATTCACTTTGCCTTGCGAAAGGTGTCACTCCAGGGTTATTTGTTCGATTTCGATCAAATTTGGACAGTCGCTCGTTTAACTTATCTTCAACAAAAATGTTTTGGGGAATTGGATAATTTGAAACCGTTTTTCGCTGAGAGCCACTTCCGTGCGGTCGCTCCGTATTTTTTTTCTAGCGAATTTGAAATGCTCTTGAACGCTCTTTGAACGCAGCCGAGTAAAGAAAAACCCCAACAGGTTTTTTAGCTTCTGGGTTCCAAACTTTGAGAAAAATATCAATTTCCCTAAATACAAAATAACATTTAGTTGTAGCTTTCAAAAGATGATTTACACGTTTGAGTTTAGACTCGACGGAGCGTTTAGTAATTCACTTTCTCACAAAATTAATGAAATATTCGAATAGCTAGTTCAATAAACTTTAATTTGATATGGGATTTATGGTATCTCGGATGTAATCGGGAGCCGCTACAACCCTTAGATTAGATACACCCCCGAAGGTACACGGTAAGCTTAAGGTGGCATCCCTTCAGTTCACAAAAATTATGGAGAATAAAACATGTATCTATAACTGCAGGTACATATTCAAGCTTAATGTCCATGGCTCTATTTAGAATTTGCCAACTAGTTTTCAGTCTTCCAAATGCACACTCAATCTAGTTTCGTGCATCCCTTAGTACTTGATTATAGACTGCCTTTTCGTTATATGCATCTTCTCCATAATCCTTCATAACATTTGGTAAGAGGGGATATGCTGGATCACCCAATATTAATGTAGGAATTCTGTCTGTGCCAGGCTGTAGACTACGATAGGTCATAGGAAGAGTTTTCTCTATGAAATGTTTGTTTAACTGTAAATTAGCATACACTCTAGCATCGTGTACACTTCCAGGCCACATTGTTTCCACGTCTAAGAATACACCTCTGTAGTCACAAAATGCTTGTACATTTAAACTGAACTTCATCTTGTGACAAAAATAATCATGACTATTTGCAGTTGGTTGCTTCATTGGTATGTGTGCATGTGTCCCATCCAAGCAACCAAATGCTTGAGGAAACCCAAACCGATTTTTAAAGCAACCTATCATTCCCTTCATTTCATTAGCATCTTTAGGTAATCTAAAGTATCCAGGACCCAATACAGCATTTATACTTGCACAAACGGCTTTTTCAGTTCTCGATAGGCAGGGTAATGAAACGCCAAAAGTATTACAAGTCATCCGATATGAACCTTGATCTTTCAGGGAATATAATGTTATAGCATCTTTTTTCTCTACACTCATAAAGTCAACTCGAAAATTTCGTGGATCAGGTTCAAGAAGAGACCCGAACTTTCTCAACAACTTCCAGAAAGGAGGCCCTATCTATCCTCAGATTTGAATGCCATTCTTGTTCCTCTAATACACCAGTCCACAAATTTATCCACCATTGTTCAGTGCGGCCAGGTCTAATCCAGACACGTCGGTTTTTCCTACGTTTGTTTAGCTTACGAAGTTTGGCAGCTGCTCTGTTGGAACTGTTGCTGTTGGAGCATGATCATGAGCATTAAAAACCCTTACACTTGCACACAAGCAAATGACATTAGAGAGCGTAAGCAACGACGACGGCAACTTCTCGTTATTGTAACTCTTTCGCGATTTTTTCAACTTGTTTAACTTGTAATATTTTGGCGACCTAACCTGGCGCTAAATTAGCAAAAACAGCGTTGAAGTTGGGAAAAAGAAAGAAGAGCTCACCATCATACGCTCACGTTCTCCACAAAACTTAAAATTTGGTCATTTCACGTTGTTGCTTTGCTGAGGACGGCAAAGAAATGCACCAAAATGTAAAACGCACGTGCAGGGCTATTATTTTGCTCATTAAGCCTATTGTTTTGTGGCGTTCTCGTTGCCATCGCCGTCGTCGTTGCTTAAGCCCTCTCTTGGTAAATTGGCGGATAACGTAACACAAATTGATGATTCTGATGATTGCATGGTTCGTCCGCCATTTTCCTCACTGACAAGTAGTTACCAGCCCTTTCAACCGAGCGAAAAGGGAACTGACCCGGGTCAGCCGAGATCGACCCAACCCTCACCCAATCTGGGTTCGTGTCAACGTAAAATTCGACGCTGAACTCACCCGGGTCGGTGTCCAACCCGGGCTCGTGTAAAGCGGAGTATGTTAAACGGGTGCAGTTGAAAGAATATTTTTACTCGGAACAAGATGATGTGGGAGGGGATTTCTCGAGTCTTTTTATCTTCTAGGAAAAAAAACTAGCTGGAGCCCAGGCAAAAACAGGGAACAATTAATTGAGGTTTATGTGGAAGCGCTCCTGAGAGGGATATTATCTCATGATTTTGAAACGACGTATCAACGGAATCTCACGAGAGATGAACACCAAGAACTTCATGATCTTCGTAATTATGATGATATAATTATCAAACAAGTTGATAAGAGATCTGCAGTTGTCGTTATGGATAAAGAGGCTTACTTACAGGAGACAATGCGCCTATAAAATGATTCAGAAATATATAATAATAATAATAATAATAATAATATTAATAATAAAATTCTTTTAGAGCGCAGCTACATAATCTCAGCGCGCTTCACAAATGTAGGAAATAAAATATGACAAATATACAAATAAACTTACAAATATAAGAAATAAGAATACATAATGAAAAGAATAATGTGATAAGACTGCATGTGAAGTTAATTTAATAGAAATGTTTTGAGCTTCTTTTTAAAGATAAACAAAGATTGTGCGTTTTTAATGTCCACTGGCAAGGAATTCCAGCGAGTAGGTGCAGCTACCGAGAAAGAGCGAGCACCGTAAGCCTGGGTCTGATAAGCAGGTACTACCAATGACAATCCCCTGGATGCAGAACGAAGATTTCGATTTGGGCGATGAACCTGTAGAAGATCACAAATGTAGGATGGAGCCATTCCAGTCAGTGCTTTGTAGGTCATGGTTAGAATCTTAAATTCAATCCTTTTGGTAACAGGGAGCCAATGCAGCTTACGTAGTACCGAAGATATGTGCTGACATTTTTTAGTTTTTGTAGTAATTCTAGCAGCAGCATTTAGAATACGTTGCAATTTATCAAGTTGCTTTTCCGGGACCCCAAACAGGAGGCTGTTACAAAAGTCAATTACAAAAGCGTGGACAAGCTTCTCTGCAGTGGATTGATCAAGTAATTTCTAATCTTCCCAATATTATGTATTGCTAGGGACGCCGATTTACAGATATTATTGACTTGTCTTGACATGTCGAGATGTTTATCCAAAACGACACCAAGATCGCATACGGCAGATTCTAATTTGATGGTATTAGCACCAATATTTATGGAAGGGATAGGGTCATTGTTGATAAACTTTGAAGAAAATTAAAAAGCTTTGGTCTTGGCTGAGTTGCAGAGCAGGAAGTTATTGGAGTACCAGCCAATAATGTGGTTTATACAATCTTCGCTTTTACCGATGAATACATTTCTATTTCTGAGCCCCATTGTGAGGTAAATCTGACTATCATCAGCATAGAACATGGGACGGAGGCCATGAGATAGGTCAATATCCTCAACTGGAGCAACATACATGGAGAACAGGACAGGTCCCAGAAGTGATCCTTGTGGAACGCCAAAACGCAGCTGACTATCCACTGAGTCAGCAGATCTTATATGGACCGATTGTTTGCTGTCAGCCAGGTACGAAGCAAGCCAATTAAGAGCCAGATCTCTAAAGCCAAATCTCTGATTTAACCTATTCAATAACACCTCATGATCAATGGTGTCAAACGCCGCTGACAAGTCAAGTAGAACAAGGATGGTATCTTCGTGTTTATCGGTGGCTTGCAAAATGTCATTGGTGATACGCAGTAAGGCTGTCTCAGTACTGTTGTCCTTACGATAAGCCGATTGTGTTGCAGGGAATAGGTCGTTTTGTAGGAGATAAGAATACATTTGGGACAAAGCACATTTTTCTAGAACTTTGGATAGAAATGGTAAATTGGTGATTGGCCGATAATTCTTGAAAACCTCAGGATCAAGTCCATTCTTCTTAAGGACCGGAGTAACACGACCATGTTTCAACGCTGACGGAAATACACCACAGGAAAACGAAGCATTTACTAGATAAGTGATAGTTTGCCCCAGAAAATCTATGCAATCCTTAAGTAGACTTGTAGGAAAAGGATCCATAGGGATAGGTCTTTGAGTTCGATGCCATAATAGTACTCTTGACAGACTTAACTGACACCTCAGTAAACATGGAGAAAATACAGGCAGTCACTGGATCAGCATCGGTGATCGTGAAATCACCGACTATCTGATTACGGATGTCTTGAATTTTGTCCTGGAAGAATTTACCAAACATATTTGCTAGCGTCAGGTCACAGTCATGACGTGGAAGAGACACAGCCTTTTCAACATGAAAAAAGCTATCTATATCTTTAAACAAACGGTTTTGGTCAGCGTCAGCAATCTTGTTCTTGTGGTATTCTGTCTTGGTCGCTTTAACTACTGCGTAGTACTCAGTCATATGCTTGATAAATATTTGTTTATGAACTTCCAGGCCAGACTTCATCCACTGACGTTCGAGTCGGCGCTTCTCAGTTTTGAGTTTTCTAAGACTGTCATTAAACCACGGTGAATGAGGTCGTAAAGTAACCGCGCATAATCAGCATTGTAGTGGTACACGATTTTATCAGGATCGTCCAGATTTAGGTTATAGATCGGAAGGCGCTTAAGGTCAGATCTAAAGGAATCCATTTCAATGTTTCTCAGCTTGCGGAAGGTAAGGACTCTCTTTGAAGGTAGTGGTCGAGGCATTTCAAGTTTACACGTGATCGCAGCATGGTCAGATAATGTATTATTAATGATGTCCAAACTACTAAGCAGCTCTTCATCGACACGTGTGATGAGGAGGTCAAGTATATGGCCTCGTTTGTGAGTAGAATTACAGACATTCTGCTTCAGACCGACTGAAGTTAGAAGATCTTTAAAGTTATTTGTATTAACATTTAAACCATCATCCATGTGTATATTAAAGTCACCACAGATAAGAAGAGGGCTTGTCGAAGTAACCAGCTCCTGCAAAACCGATGAAAACTCGTCGAAGAACATGCTAGTTGATGTGTTGTTCTTCTTTAGAGGAGAAGGCCGGTACACGGTAACCAGACGAATGTATTTATTCCCAATACCCACAACCGCGTCGAGATATTCAAAAGAATCAAAACTTCTCGAATCATCCAGGATCTTAATATCAAAACCTTTCTTTGCAATAATAGCCACTCCTCCACCAGATCTGCCCTGGCGAGGGACGTGATAAATATCATATACTTTCAAAGTATTCATTAATTCAGCAATTGCATGGTCATCTCTCTGGTCGCCTTTCAGCCACGTTTCAGTCACTGCCAAAATATCAATCTTTCTCGACAATAGCAGCTCGTAGATAAAAGTGGAATTTCTTGAAATGGATCTTGCGTTCCAAAGCGCAAAATGAGCCAGAGGTTGGTACTTTAAAGGCCTATTTGGAATAGGTTTAAGATCACGAAGATTATTCAAGTTGGAACCTTTATGCAAATCAGTCATTCCATGCACGCGGCGACGTGAAATAACAGTTTCGATTTTATATTTTTTAGAGGATCGTCTTTCTTTCACTCGACGACCGGCCCGGCATCTGCGATAAGGTTTAGGTCCAGGATTCAATTCGACATCCATAGCGATGGTCAAGTCTTGAGGTAGTAATAGACAGGTCATACTGTGCTTATGCCAGACCACGAGCGAGCGATTCGAGGCATTCAGCGTCTGCCGGAAATTCTTGCCAGAAGAGCTCCTGTGATAAAATACTGTGTTCCTTGATTGAAGTGAACAACTAAATTGGTAGATATTACCAAATTTCGAAGTCAAAGACAAAAATAGCAACAAAATAACACAAAAAGCGAAGAGGTTTTTGGCAGCCATGTTAACTCGTCGCTTACATTTACATATATCAGCCATTACCAAAGGACCCAACGAGGGATCTCAAAAAGAACGTCAATCAAAGAATACTTGAATCTTATCGCAAGGGGAACATTAACTTACGATGAAACTAAGGGATGTTTGTTGGCTTCGGGAGATGAAAGAGCGGGAAGGTTTTTTCTGTTGCCTGACAGGGGGGGTGCCCAGGACATCCGGTAATATCAGGTTGTAACGCACCTACAGAGAAAACTTCAAGGCTTGTAGACTAGCAATTAAGACCTTTAGTTCCCACCATCAGTTCTTACATAAGGGAAACAAATGATTTTTTAAGAAAACTAATGAACACAAACACTTTACTTGAGGGAGCGATATTATGTACAGTAGATGTTGCGGGGTTATACCCCCACATACCGCACGATGAAGGGCTACAGGCGGTGAAAGAAGCAGTGTTGGCATGGGATTCAAATTTGTGTGAAAGCAAAGTCCTGGGAATCTTAAGAATGACTTAGTAGATTTAACGGAAATAATCCTTAAGACCAACAACTTCGAATTTAATGGGAATCATATTGTCCAGAAACTAGGCACTGCGATAGGGACTCGTATGGTATCATCTTATGCCAATATTTTTATGGACAAATTTCGCAGGCTGAAATATAACGTCACGCTTGGTGGCGTTATATTGACGACATTTTTTATAATTTGGACAGAGGGGGAAGAAAGTCTTAAAGATTTTATTGGCTACTTGAATAGTGCACATGGAACAATCAAGTTTACATCAAAATGGTCCTACGAAGAAGTAGATTTCCTGGCCGTGATGTTAAAGCGATTAATGACTAGGGAAAACTAGAGACGGATGTTTACATCAAGCCTACTGATAGTCCGGCCAGTATCTTCATGCGTCTTGTCACTCGAATTCTTATAAGAAAGGGATCCCTTATGCCCAAGCACTACGTTTGAAACGGATTTGTTTTAAGGAGACTTTCTTTGAGAGAATCGTTGAAGACTTGTGTGTTTCTGGTAGAAAGTGGGTATAAGAAGAACTTTGTTCAACAACAAGTGGATAGGGCGAGAAGGACGACTAGAAATGAAGTTCTGAGGGATAAACCAAAGAAAGAAAACATTCGGATTCCTTTCACCGCGACTTACCATCCTGGTCTTCCTAATATCGGAGGCTTGTTGAGAAAGTTGCATCCTGTTCTCCACTTGTCAAATGGATGCCAAAATGCCATAGCCGAAGAGCCAATGGTCACCTTTAGGAACCTTAAGTGTCTTTCAGACTATTTGGTTCGTGCCCGTTTTAGGAGTGGGACCAAAGATGAAGTAAAAAGAACACTGAAATGTAATGATGATCGTTGCCAGATTTGTAATTTTCTTTGTGAAGGAAGGGTTTTTCCTAGCAACACCACTGGAAAGGAAATTAACATGAACTATGTCCTAAACTGTAGTCTATCTTGTTACCTTTAAAAAATGTGGCATTCAACATGTTGGATCCACGACCACTTCGTTTACGACTAGATTTAACGGAAAATTCCGGATAATAAATTACAAACCTATCGCGTATCACATTACAACCACATATGCAAATATTATTTAGTTTTGACGCACGATTAAGTCTTTGTAAGGGCCAAGGTTAAGTGTAACTGCCCCCATAAAAACGAATATTTCTTTAATGCCTGTTCCCTTTTTCTCGGACAAAATTATTAAAGCCACGTTCCTCCTCATCTGGAAATCTCTCGTTTGTCTTTTGTAGTATCTGGTAATGTATAATGTAGTATCTGGTAATGTAATGTATAATGGATAGTATCATTTCTAAACCAGATTTTAAGAGCATTTTAAGAACATTTTCAGACTGACTTCTCACTATGCAGGCTGTAAATACGGTAAGAACTTGATAAGCCAGAACCCATAGTCAAATTTATTCTTACAGGTGGGTGTTTACTTTTCCTAATCACCATGTAGGTGATTGAAACAACAACTTCTTATAATTCTAACTTAACTTCTTTTCTAAATGCAAGATGGCGTCAATTTCATATTAAAAAGTTCATACATTAGCATCATCATGTTTCAGGAAGATTACCCAAAAGGACATTTCATGTTCCCAAAAGCGAATTATTTGCATCCAAAAGAACATTTCTTATTCCCAAATAGAAATTATCAGTGTCCTATCTCACAAGATAATTATCTTCAACAGGAGCCCATCATAGGCCCCTGTTTTCAACCAAAGGAACATTATTCCCTCCGAAAAGAGAATAATTAAGAGGACTATTCATCGGCAAGCACAGTGCATGAAGCCACTGACGTTGTTTAATTGCACAACACACTTGATGGTCATGCCTGCATAAACAAACTGTTAATTCAGAAATTATTCTTCAGCTGGATTAGTCAAACAGCCTAGACAAAGCTAGATTTTAAAACACTTGACACGTTGCAGAAGAGCTGTGACTGGGTGGTGAGCAAAATGGCTTTAACCCAACGCGTTGAAGCTGAAGCACATGGAAGATCCAATTTGTAGCAGATTACATTTGGCTGCATGTTTCTTTGTTGCCTTTGTTATTGTTTGAATACACAGCACTAGTTTTAATAAGCGACGCTTAGTTTGCATGTAACGCTTTAATACCAACAACATGCAACAACATGCAACAACAATCTTTATTATTTACACCTTTTTCTTACAATTAGCATTACAATTTTTTTAAAGGAATTTAGATCTGTAAAAAGGGAGGAAAAGAAAAGCTAAACTATTACAATTTAAAGGTGTCTAGGGGCTAAATAAATTTAAGTTTTCTAGTTAGCCCCTAGCTAAGGAAAGGTAATGAAAAAAATTGTAGCAGCTACGACAACAACAACACAGAAACAACAACAGATACACACATTTAAAAACTAATACGAAAAATAAGCACATATATAGGCAGTCGTTGGCATGATTTTACTTACTGGATTGATTTTAATAATTGTGAAAACTTGTGAATAACTTGTGAAAACTTAACTTGTGAAAGCTGTAATGGCTAGTCTGACAACTGTTGTTTCGTCGCTGCCAAGCGACTCTTCAGAGACCTTCCTGATATCTGGCAAACTCGTTGAGCATCTCTCTCAAAGTCCCGTTCGAAATCAGTTCAGCAAGGCAATCTGGCCTTATATCGCATAAGGATTCCCGACCGCTAAATATTCACGAGAGTATTGTAATAATTGTGAAAACTTGCGAATAACTTATGAAAACTTAACTTGTGAAAGCTGTAATGGCTAGTCTGACAACTGTTGTTTCGTCGCTGCCAAGCGACTCTTCAGAGACCTTCCTGATATCTGGCAAACTCGTTGAGCATCTCGCTCAAAGTCAGTCAAGGATTGATTTTTAAGAAGAAATTCTTTTAATTTGTCAGGAAAGGTAAAAGTGTTAAGATTTTTCAAGCTAGTTGGAAGATCTTGCCAAAGGTCAACTACAATTCAAGATACAGATTGTTTTCCAATGTTGGTTCTTGTGCACGGCTTATAAAAAAGAGAATGAAACTGCTACCGAACAGCACTCGTTTGACATTGCTGACGACTTCTCCAAGTTTAAAGAACGCTTTAAAGCACCGTGATTTCAAAATGCAGAGACGAGTGTCTCCTACGACCAGGTATTTTAGATTGGTAGAGAAATTGTCACGAAGTCTCCTTCTGAGATTAGTAGTTATTTACTCACAGCTACTGTTTAACATTGTACAAGTAAATATATTTGAACTAACGAACTGATACCGAAATGTTACTGAGTGAACTTCCCTTTTATGTTCTCAGTAATGAAGAATTTGAAAAAGAAACAGGAGCATGGGTTCATGATTCAGCTAGCTCATTACTTGAGTCTAGAGATTTATTTAAAGATATTATCCCGAGCCCAGAGAAGACCGACGATCAGGATTGTAATGAGAGCTTGGCTAGCGAGTTCATTGAATCTAATTACCACAGCGTGGTAATTAAAATTAAAACAATGTGGGCGTAGGTTCTATGATATCAGGAATAAAGGCTTATCTATACTACACTGCAACATCCGTAGCTTGACAAAAAACTAACTCTTTTAAACGATTTTTTGCTAAGTGTTAAAGAATTGCCGAATATCATAGTCATTTCTGAAACACAACTTTCAGATAGTAATCCACTAAATGTTTCAATTCCAGGCTATTCATTTTTAGGTGTGAACTCTAAAACCTCTGCTGGAGGTGTGGAGCTATATGTGTCAGAAAAAGTTAATTTTAAACGAAGAAATGATTTAGATCTTGGTTTGCTTGAGGGGCTTGAGAATTGTTGGATTGAAATTGAAAGAACAAAACAAAAGAATGTTGTCATTGGATATATTTATAGACATCTATCCCAAAATCGTGAGTGCTTCTATCAAGCCATTCAATCTAAATTAGAGATGTTAAATAATGAAGGCTGTGAGATTTATATTACAGGTGATATAAACATTGACGTTTTTCGATACAATACTGACAACCAAACATCTGAATACCTTGATATGCTGCTAAGCTTGGGTTATTTACCAATAATCACTAAACCTACAAGAAGTACTGACCATTCCGCTACAATAATAGACCTAATAGATATATTTATTAAATGAATATATCGATTCCGCTAGTTTTGCTTCACTGGAACTGTATTGGAAGTTCAAAGACTCTAAAACACTTTCATGTCCTATGGCCACACTGTTCAGCAAATAAATTTTGAAAAGGGGGAATGAATCGACATTCATCTAAAGTTAAAGACAAAAACAATAAATACACACAAATAAGCCATGCTTATAAAGTAAGAATTATTTTTCCTTTTGTACAACACCAATGGCACCAATGGGTTTGACGATATGTCAGAAATACCAATTCCACGCGTACCCTCACGTTCCCATTCTAGATGCTGTTGTCTGGCCAGAGAAAAACAAAATTATAAAATCACGAACGAGAACAAACCATATCTGGCTTCAATTGGATTTGAGATCTTCCCCGAGATCCTCTGACATTTACAAACTAAGGGTGCGTTTCTTTGGGAGAATCCAAGATTGGATTTTTGATCCGAGATCATGCGGATTCTTTACCACCAAAGAAACGAGAAATCCGAAAATGGATTTTTTTTCATTAGCTGTGACAACCCCAACATGCATAAAAAATATGAAAATACAAACAGGGCGGATAATTTCGGTTCAATTTCACGATAAACTCACTTTGATCGTTCGCCATGACCCAGCTGACAAAATAGCGAGAATATGGCGGATTTTCCACAAGACGACCGCTTGCCAAACGTACTACTTTTTGTATCTGTTCCCCAAAGAAACGCACGGATCATGAATCCTAAAAATCCGGATTTAGATTTGATCTAATGTATCCATTCGGAGGATGGATTCTTCAGATTCATAATCCTTTTTCGGATTTTAGTAAAGAAACGCAAAATCCATTTTTGGATTCAAGCATCCGGATTTGGATTTTCCCAAAGAAACGCACCCTAAATTCCTCTAAGCGCTTTAAGTGTAAAAGCACAGCAATTGTGTGCACGATTATAAGCTTAAATCTTCAAAAAATAATAAGCTTACCGTTTCCATTTTCCTTTAGAATTTGCAACAAGACATTTCGTACAGTGGAAAGCCAAACAGGATTTCCAATAAGCTTAATTGTTGTTAGTGTGACAGGAATGTCTTTAATTGTAGTAACACAACAACACGAACATTGACAAACACAAAGTAAACACTGAACGGGTGAACAGGTTCGATCGCCCGTGAAATGAATGAAGAGTCTTCCGATTTCAGTCGATCTCTACAGCTTGTTTAACTTTAATTTATGCATGTATTTAGGTGTACTTATCAGTGTTTTCTACAAAATTAAAGCTTAGTCTTTCTTCGCTTCGAGACACCACATTTGATTGTCTAGTCGTCTCTTTCCTCGCTGTTTCTCTGGTTGTTAGTCAATGACATTTTGCCTGTTCTCTCTTTCACGTTGAACTTTGTCATTTCGTCTTCTGCTTTCTCGTTTTCTGTCTTTGACTTCCTTTCTCGTTTTTCGACAGTCCAGGAAATCATAAATTATCATTCAGCGCATACGAAACCGACCACACGAGTAATTTTTCCCTTGCAGCCCCTTCCACTACAAAATTATCAAAGCCAGCCAAGACATCTCGCTGTTTTTAACATCCAAACACCGATTCTAACCGGTTCACACAGAAACACTCGCGGATTAATCAAGTTAAGACTACGAAACTTTTGCTGTTTACAGTCTTAGAACTCAACTTTTGCAATGAAGTGTGAAGCGCGCTAGCTTTTAACAGCTTTTTGACAGCTTTCTGTCAGATTTTGAGACACGCTCGTGCATTTGACCGGCTTTTTTTCCTCGAGCTTGAGTTTCTGTCTTCATCAATTCAATTAAAGCTTCTGAACAACAATTTCCCTCGCAGCCACGTACACTTTAAATATAACAAAGCCAGCCAACTCACCCAAACGCCGATTTTTACCGGTTGAAACGAAAAAGACTCGAGAATTAATCAAGTTATACTACCAAAATTTTTGTTGTCTTTGGACGAAGATCAGTAGTAACTTTTTCAAATGGGGCGTGAAGCGCGGTAGTTTTTAACATTTTCTTGACAGAATTTTTACAACTTCCTGTCAGATTTTGAGACTTGCACATGGATTTCGGATTTTCCCCCCTCGAGTTTAAATTTCTCCCTTCCATAAAATTCCGGATTTAAAAACAATTACGATACCGCTAAAAAAATCATAAGTTTCTTCTCTTGCTGTCTTCGGTTTGTTTGTTTGCTTCTTTATTTTTGTGATTTCTGCCAATCTCGTGTGTGACTTTTCAATTGTCATACATAGAGGGGTGGACGTACGGGAGGACGGTCGTCTGTCTTTTCTCCGACAGATGGGTTACCATATTTTCTTACCCATGGTGCTCCGCGTGCGCGCACAGCTCCGCTAAAATGCAAATAGAAATATATAAACAATATTTACCGTACTTTAGCATCTTTCTTGGTCTCTAAGCCATTTACGTCTGCGGGTCAGTTTATCACATGCATATGCGGAATATTATGCACTGGTTAGCATATTTTTCCGAGTTAAAAACAAGCAAAGGTCACCTGTATTTTCAAAACGTGTTAATCAAGGACTAGACATTTGTTTGAGGCCACTATAACAGTAATAATTTATAAAGATCGGTAGTAATGATCAACCATAGTGAAAACTGACCTGAAAAGTGGTGGAAAAGGTGTGAGCCACCAGTTTTGCTTACCATCAAATGTCATTTTAAATTTACAGTCTATACTTTTGCGCAAAGGCTGAATTATAGACACTTTTTAAGAATCATTTTTCTATACTTTTCAGCAACTATCATTGATAATCTGTCTTTTGGAAAAAGAAATTACATAACATTTAAAATATTTTACTGAAATATAGACACTTTGTTAACACTCTTTTTTTTATACTTTTCAGCAAGTGCCATTGATAAATTATCAGTAGCACCGAATGTTTCAGGTCTGTACTGTCGGAATAATGCAATACACCACATTTCAAATATTCACTGAAATACAAACAATTTTTAACACCCATTTACAGACTTTTAAGAAAATGCCATTGATGAACCATTCGTAGCACTAACGTCGGTTTCAGGTCTGTTTGCACTATTGGAATAATGTATTAAACCATTACCACATTTTGAATTTGGCGAGAAATCACTTTACAGTTGACTACCCTATTGATTTGGTGGCCTGTTATTCCAAAGAGACGTTTCATATAACACCACTAAGTCATCAAATGAGTTGGTTAGAGCATCGCACCGGTAATCTGTGCAAACCCTGGGGAGCAGGGTTGGCGAAGTGATGAGACTATTCGCCTTCCACCAATGTGTCCCGGGTTCGATTCCCGGACTCGGTGTCATATGTGGGCTGAGTTTGTTGGTTCTCTACTCTGCTCCGAGAGGTTTTTCTCCGGGTACTCCGGTTTTCTCCTCTCCTTAAAAACCAATATTTGATTTAATTTGGTTTGATTTGAGATTTGTAATTAGTAGGCGAAGAGCCACCTTGTGGAAGTACTACTAATAAATCGTTATAATAATAATAATAATAATTATTATTATTATTATTATTATCATTATCGCGAGGTCACGGGTTCAAACCCCGTTGAAGTCCTGAATTTTTTTTTCAGGCTTCTTTTCGCAATTGCATCAATTGCATTCACAACTGCGAGGATCATTCTTCATTTGATTTGATTTCCGCAGTTCATATATGATTCATTTCATGTATCATTCACACTACTAAGTCAGAAAGGAGAACCCATAGTTGTAGTCCATAGTAAAGCCTATCTTTTTCGTTATATAGGGATGGGAAGCCTTTACACCTATTTTAATATTTTTCCTAAGGTGTAGCATCCAGCATTTTGACGACAAACATATTTGAACCAAGTACATCGATCAACCAATTTCAATCTT
The DNA here is from genome assembly GCA_016490735.1 of Pachyseris speciosa. Lineage (NCBI taxonomy): Eukaryota > Metazoa > Cnidaria > Anthozoa > Scleractinia > Pachyseridae > Pachyseris > Pachyseris speciosa. The sequence continues at coordinate 456,655 of JAEMWC010000552.1, read as the reverse complement.
CAACGTCTTCAGTACAAGGGAAAGGTTCGTGCATATTTTCAACATTCCAAACAATATGATGGCTCGAGTAGTCACATAAAGAACTTTATTCTTTATTCTTGAAAACGCATGTTAAAATTAATGTGTGACTGATCGATTGTTTCAGTTGGAGTCGTATTTACAAATGGTGCAGTTACTTTGTGTATTCCAGAAGGTTGCTTAAAGCCCATTTTACAGTTGCGTGTTCATTGAGGCTGAAGGTGACCTTGTTTTGATACAAACCTCTCTGTCTTTCTCATGCAAATGTGGAGAAGTTAGTATAAGAACAGCATGATTTACACGAGAAAAACAATAAAGTCTGTATCAAAACAAGATCACTGCCAGCCTCGTTTCCATTCATAGGCCAGGTCATTCAGCATAATTGCCGGGAAAATGGGCTATTATAAAAAATGAAGTAAACCCAAAACAAATTGTATCTTCGACACAAGCGTTTTCCCGTGCTGGCGTCTGCATTAGTATTCAATTATATGCCAATAGTCCTGATCGGAAAATCCTGCTGCTGGTGTTTTTTTTATGGTGGAAAAGGATTATTGATTTGTTGTTGGTTTGCCTTTAATGATGAAGGGTTACCATACGAATACCCTGACGGCTTTCCCTTCTTTCTCCTTTATTTTAGGTAGCAACATAGAGGAAAATCTGAAACTGCTGATAGCAGAGTTGGATCGCATTATTGTGAGTGCTAATTTAGCGGACAGGAGAGTAGCGCCCAACTTGTACAGCCACTCACTCTCTCTTAGGTTTCTTTTACAATACCTTTCTGTAGCACAGCAAAGGTGAGCGGAGCTTTCATATTGGTCTGGAAGGGAAAAGCAAAGAGAAACATTCACACTCTCTCATTTTTTTTAAAAGCACGTTTATGAAATTTCTAGCACGAGCTGGTGAGCGTGTATTTGTGGCGTCACCCCATTCACAAACAAGCCGTAAAATTTTCTTGAGAGAGTGAAACGCACCAACATGACTTTTGACAACGCTTCCATTTAAAGCTGTAAAACCTATCGATGGATCAAATTGTATACCACTCCCCCAAATAGCAAATAGTCTTTAATTTTGGAGAGCTTGTTCCACTCGAAAGATCGGTTCAGTCATTTTGCGAAAAGTCGCCCGTGCGGAATGCACTGCATGGTCGTCGCGATTGACAAAAAAAATGTTTATAGGCTATCGATCGCGATTAATCAAATTCCTTTCTCCCGCTTACCCACGATACTGGTTCATTGCGCAAGCGTATTCACGAGTGAAAAAGGAAAAATATAATATGTATGCATTTTAATTTAAGACTTATTTTCTTGTACAAAATATTATTTATGTGACGCTTGATTCAACTGGTCGTGTAACCTCTTTGAGACGGATATCGGGTAATGGAAAACGTTTTTGGCTTTGCTGGATAAAAGAACAATATTGAAATTGACGGATGTGTCTAGATAGATGTGGGCTAGTTTGGAAGAATGGATAAGTACAAAGGTAAAATCATGATTATTGCGGTCATTCATATTTCCAACACTCCAACACCCCGGCACGACTAACATCAATGCGTCAGATTTTGTAATCACTCAGATACATACAACGGTTACAGTTTATTAAAACGTTAGAAATAGAGACTGAGGAGCGTGGTTAAGGATGTTGTAACCTTCGTGGAGAAAAAAGACAGCTATAATATATATGCTGTCTTCCAGGATGGTATATAGCGGTCCTTACGTTTGTTTCTATTGCTTTCATCTGTGCTGTACTTGTTTCGTATTTTATAGACTTCCCTGTCAGTTGGTGGAAAAGTCAACAGAACTGAAATCCGTGAAGTACTCTCCACGCACAAGTCCCTTGCAGCCAACGCAACCTTCACTAAGGACACTCAGGATTTATGTGTGAACATTTTTGAAAAGTATAACGCGATTATGGATTTCGTAGCTAAGCGTAGTCCTACATTTGTACGGGTAAGTTTGTCATTCCAGTATTTCTGTCAACATATTTTTCAAAACACGTTTTATCACGATTTTCCTCCTACATCACTTGACGCAACTCCTTGAATGTTTACTACTACCAGTTACAAACCTGTGAACTTCGTCGGCGACTGACCGATTCCGGGGAACCTGAATAGAATTACATGATTGGGTTGATTTGGGCAGTGGAAAAGGGTTTAGATTGCATGTGTTTGGAATAGTGTGATCGAGCAATAATCGAAGCGTTCAAGTCACGTGGGAAATAAACCGATCAACAATCAATATTCCAAATGAGGTCACACTCAGGCTGTTGGAGTAGATGACTACAATATTCAAATTACATTTGAAAGTTTGAAACGGATAATGTAGTCCTTTCGCAATTAATCAAAACTGTTTTTGAATAAAGGCGGCACGCGCTGAGTATTTTTACTGTAAAGTGCAGGGGAAACAAAGTTCTCCGCGTTTTTCCTTCCTGTAGTTCTTTTCTCCATTATTTCAGGGATTCCGCACACGATTTCACACCTTCCACTATTCGCTCCAGTCTCGTCAAAACCTTCATCTAACCCGATGGCCATCCCGGGTGTGTATAAAATGCTCCACTTGATCTTTTATTATGGCTATGAGAGGAGTAACCATGATGATCGCTGAAACAGTTCCTGGATCTCGTCCGTTTAATACACATGTCTTCGGCTTCCTCGTGGGGTCGACCCCTGGGCTAACCTGGGGATTGTAAAACCTGTGAAGCAAACTTAAGGAATTTCCCCGGGGAGTCGAGGAATCTTGCATGACAAAGTTCCCTGGGTGTGGTGTCTCTCAGCAGAAAATTCCATCTGATATCCTTTACAAACTCGTGATTTCCCCCACGCCATATTCTTTGATCGTAAAACAATGTCCCTTTTTCCCCCTACCTTCGGGCAAAGAATCCTATCCATCTCTTTGTATTCCCCCACATCTCCCTTGTTGACCCACGGGGAAACCGATGACATGTGCATAATGCGTTAACCACGGGTGGAAAGAGCTGAAAAATCAAACTCTTTCCGAAACCCGTTGGGAGGATCGCGAAAACGTCTCTCCCAACGAAAAGATTTTCCAAGCAATCTACCTGCTCTTCGCGAAGCGAAACAATTTGCGGAAAGTTCTTCAGCACGTTTTTTATCACCATTTGGAACTTTGCGTGACACGTTTGACCTGATGATTGATCCGCCATGTTTCCTCTGATCGCGTTTCTCATCGACCTTTGACAGCAACTGTCAAAATTGACCAATCAGAGTTTATACCAGATTCTGGTATAACGGAAAGACCTTTTTAAAGAAAGTGTTACAGGCGTTCCCAGTCCCACCGCCCGTCTCAAGACCCTCTCCATTTTTCAGTGCTTTATTTTTGCCTCGCTCTGCTGGTACTTACTGAAAAGCTTAACTTTATAGGAAACACTGAAGGACATTTTGGATGTTGCTTCCCATTGTATTGATGAGAAAAACCATGCCATTTGGAGAGAGATCAGGAAGGTTAGTATAATTTCTTTATCATTCGAATTCTCTGCGAAAAAAATATCTCGGGCATGTCGGAAAATCTGTTGACTATGCAGCTATTTCTCTTTCGGCCTTTGTTCAATTTTACTGTCGTTTTACTTCATTTACCAACAACCAAATATTAAGACTCTGCTAAGTTTATAATAGCGTACTGTTTCCAAATATACATCCATTTTTTCCTCATATTGCTTGTTCCATGCCTAGAAAATGAAAAAGATGTATTAACTTAAAAGCCTGAAAGTACAATTCAGTGAAATGAAGAGAAGTGGCAATAATTCTCACTGAACCAGAATAGTTGCCCGGAGTATCACCCATCAGGAGACGATTGTGCGTCATGTAGTTGATTTGCATGTTATTATACGGACCCTGATTGCCTTGCTTACGTTTAATCAGTCATGTAGTCTTCCGCGTACCTGTTCTTTTTAGTTGGGCTGTATATAACAGTTTTATCCTTATTAGATGCCCGAATTGATGCAGACCTTGGAAAACATTATTAACGTCACGCTTCAAGGAGGTTCAGCATCAGAAATTAACTATACCCTCATCACAACGAACGCCGGTATGAACCCTTTTTATCTAAGAGACCATTATGTAACTTTGCGAACAAGATGTATTTCTTACATGTTGACAAACTGACGGTCCTGGCAGGTTTGTTAATTGCCTGGTAACTGATTAGCTGACCATTGATTGATTGATTGATTGATTACCTAGCTGACAGATTGACTGACTGACTGACTGACTGGCTGACTGACTGTCTCAACAACTGATTAGTTGCCCGTTTACTATTGTATTTTACCTGCTAATTTCACTGATCAGTTTTTTCCTAGGATTTATGTTTCCAACGACCTTTATTTCCTAGACCTCATTGGTTGCTAATTTGATAACCGCTTTTTTCCTTTGTTGGTGTTTTTAGTGGCTCAAGTCGTTAGAAAACGTTTCACTTCACAACTGGGAGACATCACGATTCCTGAATACTCGGAAATCACGGACGACGAGTGGCGTAAAGTAGTTGTTCTGATTCCAGGACAGAACATTACAGAAGCTGAAGGTAGTGAAAATTCTTGCGACTTGTTATCCCATAGCTCTTGAATTTCACTCGTTCATTCATTCGTTCGTTTTCCTACCTCCTCAGTTCACACCTATCTACCACCCTCCTTCACGTTACGAGAATTTTCTTTTTTCACGATTTTTATGTTTTTTTGTTTGATTAATTTTATCGGATTTTAGATGAGTCTTGAGCACCTTAGGATCCTCCGCACCCATTTTGAATCCTTTTTTTTATTTCAAAATGTTACCTTATTGTTAAATTATTATTTTTTGTTGTTGCCGGTTACCATGTTTTGTGAAGGAAAGTTTACCTATGGCCACTTGTTCCTCCTTATCATCTATGTTTATTTGCTGCCAAGTTATGAATTGCTTATCGCCGAAAAAAAGAAAAACAACACACCCAGCTGAGGTTTGACAAAGTTAAATCGCACTCATCCCTCTTTTCCCAAATCCAGTTCTGGGCTCGCTCAATTACGTTTTCTTTTACTCTCCAATACACTTAAAAGAAGCCCCAACACAGAAATTGCACAATTGCGTCGATAATGTGACACTCGGTTTTACTTCTTATGGCTTTTCTGTTCAAGGGGAAATGCTATTTCTCAAGACCTTTCAGGGCTTAAATACTAGGACAGTACAATAACTAACCAAAGGAATAAAGAAAATAATTATTTTTCATTGGGTGATATAACTATATTATCAATTACAGCTTGAATTGGCCTCAAACTGGCTACAATAATACTTATTAATATTCAGTCCAATCGTTTCTTACACGCTGGAATTGGTATACCTCCCTGTAGGGACAACTACTTCAGTGCACACAGTTGCCATGAGCAGTGCTGAAAAGCTTGCTCCTCCCTCCCTCCCTTCCTTGCTCCATCGTTCCTTCACTTTTTGTTACTTCACTCTTTATTTTCTTTTGTTTTTCACCTTTTTACTGTAGCTTAAAGGAATATTCTAATTAAGCCCTGGTCAAACGGCGCATGATAGTCGATGATAGTTGATGATAGTCGATGATAGTTGAAGCACGCGCTTCCGTTTGACCACTATCATGCACTATCATCGACTATCATCAACTATCATTCATTTTGAGCTTGTTCAAATTCTTCATGATAGTCGATGATAGTTTTTCTCGTTTGACCACACGTATGATAGTTCATGATAGTTTTTGGTCAGCTGTTTTCCCCGAAAATCGGCGGGCTCGTTTAAAATGGCCGCCAAAAGTTCCTCGCGAGGCTCAGCTGCAGCTTCAGAAATACGTGTTTATATCCAAGATGATAATCATGACAACGAAAATATCGAAGACCAAGATAACATAGAGAAGATATCTTCTGAAGAAAGTGTCAACTTGCAAGAATTAGAAGAGACACCGCAAAAAAAAACAAACCGATTACTATTAAGCAAGCTGCCGCCCTCTTTCGTCGCGATAAATTCATACTTCTACAAGTTTGTCTCTCGCGAAGCCATTTTAGTGCTCACATTTTACGCGGAAAGAGCCGGGAACTAGCTGCTCGCGTGACCTTTGCTCGCGCGACTGCCGGTGAACTATCATCAACTATCATCGACTATCATGCGCCGTTTGACCATGTGAATGATAGTTGGTGATAGTTGATGATAGTTTGGAGAGAATCAACTATTATCGACTATCATGCGCCGTTTGACCAGGGCTTAAAACACTAAATAATATCACCTTGTATTTGTTTAAATCAACTCGGCATTTAACCAAAGGACTTTTATACGGTTTTTCCACTGTGGCGTCTTCATTTACTTTACGTTGAAAAGAAAACAGATGCGAAGACTGATTTTATCAGTTTCAGCGCTCAAGCCTACTTTCGATTCACTCCAGAATGCTGCATGATATATGTTCATTCTTACTTTTGTTTCATGCCTATTCATGCTTAACCCGTGGCCTTCTTGATTCTGCTTAAAATGTTGTGTATTTCTATAGGAAACTACACATATGTTATCTTGCTGTACAAAGACGTTGAAAATGGACTGCCCAACAACATTGCGACAAAGTAATATATTGTTTTCATGTTCCTTGATATATAATGTTAAAAGGACAGAGTGCAATTACATTTGCTCTACAATACTATAGAAAAAGACCTATAGTAACTCCACGATACATAAATAACCAATGCAACTACCCCAGTGGCAGTATAGCGCAAGTCATGACGCGCATTGCCCAAATACTTAGGCCCTATTGACGCTGCAATCATAGCTAATGATAATAATAATAATTTTTATAAGTCTCCTTTCTTAGCATAAAAATGTTTACTTTTTTTGGCTCGCGCCTTCATCCTTAATTATTCTTGTTAATATCTCACTTTCTTACACTATTTATTGCTTATTTTCATTTTATTCCTCACTGTATAACTGACGATGGATGATGTCTCATCCGAAACATGTGAACTTCAAAAACATCGTGTGGTTAATCAAAGCAATAATAATAATAATAATAATAATAATAATAATAATTAAATAACCATATATAATTATAATAAGAACCTTCCCAGAATCCTTTGCCGCTGGAAAATCGTCAATCCCAAATAACGTGGTCAGTTTGAGGGCAGCAAGACCACCACGTTGTCTAGAAATAAGTCTTACCATAAACTAATTATTGTACAAGATTAAGGGCGATGACGTCATTTGTCATGTGACTTTGCTCACAAGTGCGTTTTTGCTCACTGTGACGAAATTATTTTGTTATTGAAAAAGCAGTCAACGTGGTTTGAAGCGCAATGGTGTGAGCCATTTCGGACTGCCCGGGTACCGAACAAAATATAAATATTAAGGGAGGTATACACAATTTTCAAAAAGTGGGAGTCTGGGTACAAGTGTTATCTCGCGTTGCATTAACCGCGAGGAAACAAAAATTTGGATATTGGTAGATATTTTTATGAAATATACATTTTTGTCATTTTTTAATGCTGTGACGTCATCGGTCACGTGACCAGAACGGACCGAAGTTTAATATTCGCTCTAAAAGTTTACTAGAACCTTTCTCCAAGAATATTTTTAAGCGAAGTTGTAGTTTAATAAATAGTGTTTTAAAAAATGGCCATGATTACTTTTTCCTAAAAAAGTGCGGCAGTAGAAAATCTAACTGAAAAGTTTGTCAGCTTCCTGCTCAACGACCATTTGAGGTAGGAACAAAAGAAAATTTTGCCTAAGGCTTGAGAGTATGCTCTTTACGATGGCGTTGTCAGTTTCTTCTAATTTCAATTGCTTTTGGCGAGGATCGATGTTTAAGATTTTTTTCAGAGGAGAGGGCCTGGAGGAAAGAACGAAAACGAGGCTATACTTTCGCGCGCTTTTTGTTCACTGCGACGCCGCGCCACAAAAGGTTAGCTAGAAAAAAAATTCCACGGAATGGACTTGCATTTTCTTTAAACGGAACTTTTGACGACTTTTTTAATTATTTTTTTTATGGCTGCTGTCTGCTCAGGGACAATGTATACTTGAGAAGGTAAGTTGATACAGATAGTTGTTGCTGTTTGTTAAAAAACAAAACAAACAAAAAAAAAAAAAAAAACGCGTTTGTGGTACACTTAAATGCACTTCCCACCTAAAAAGTGTTGTTTAATTCTTGAAATTATAAAACTTAAACTAGAAGTTACAGTAATGCGAATGAAATCAAATTAATGCTAACATTAAATGAAACAATTTAAGTTGCTTAAGGCAACCGATGCAAGCTCAGTAATTTTACTAAATACGATATTTGAAGGTTAAAAACGTATCTTAAACAGTGACGGAATAAATGATTACTTTATTTTCAACCGGAACTTAAAACGTTACCTTCATTCGCACAGACATCAAAACTTTATTTTATACTGTCCATGAACTAAATTCCCTATTACAATTATAACAAAGTGTACAATAAAGCCATTATTCAAAGTATTGGCCTAAGAAAAATAGTTGCGCATAAACAAATACTGGAACAGTTCGTGCTTTCAAATGGATTACCCTAATGAATTACACGATTCCGACACATAAGTTTAATTTGAGTGGCGAAACATTTTGTTGTATCTGAAAAATTACTGTACTACAAAAAACGTTTTCACAGAGGTTGTAATGCATGGGGGTTCACATAATTTAATTCAATTTTATAAAGCTAAAAATTGTATGTCAAAGATTCAGCAGAAACAGAGAAAAGTTTTAAAATCACGGCTGTTTGTGCGAGTTCGTGTACGTGCGCGCTAAACGCGGAAATTACCTAAGCTTAATAACTCTGAAGACGTCAAGTACTTAAGTTTATGTCAAAACCGACCAAGAACCAGTCGAAAAAAACAAAGAAAGATTAGCAAATAATTGTTTTAATAGATTTGGCAGTTTTACAAAGTGTTACGCTTCTGGTTTGTGGCACCTATTTACAATGGTAGTCTGAGGAAAAACCTTTTTACAACAATGTTTAAATTATAAGCTTAAGCTTACGGTAAATTTCATTTGAATCTATATTTAAATTGAGGGGAAATTAAAATGTAATTTGCTATAAGAATGGGTCCGACACGGAAATCCTGAAAAACTTCTTCACAAACAAACTGACGATAAACTTGAAAACCAAATTTGAGAGAAGGCTTAACTTCTTGCCGAGCCATACAAAAGTTGGGCACATAAACAAAGACAACGCTTATCTGGCTTATCGGTTGACCGTAAGTTTTTTTAAGAAAACGACTAAATAAAAGGTCAACGGTAAGTACCTTCTCCAATCGTCGAAAAGGCTACATCGGGCCACTGCGTAAATCGCACATCCTTCGTCTTTTGTCATGCTCAAAGCACAGCGGGAAAATTTATGTGTTGTCGAATGCAGTCGCGGCGCGAATACAATCCCTTTCACAACGCTTTAGATACATCCAAAAAGCCGTCCATCAAGCCTTGATATAATTCTTCCCAGAGTGGCCAGTTAAAAATATTTTCACAGTCTAACACATCTTCAGGTGACCTAGTCGAAGTGGCGGAAGGAGAGTGGAGTCGAACGAGGTATCGCGCAGCGTTGACGTGGATGTCGTTAATCCACTGACTTGATCTAAAGTTTTATGCTTCGGACTAGAAATTTTCCATTACGTAGTTGAATTTGACGGCAAATCTCCCATTTTGGCGACCATTTCAGCTTTTCACCACAGCTCTTTCACCACACAAATCTTTCACAGTCTAACACATCTTCAGGTGACCTAGTCGAAGTGGCGGAACGAGAGAGTGGAACGAGGTATCGCACAGCGTTCATGTGCTCGTTAATCCACTGGCTTGGTCTAAGGTTTTATGACACAGGATGAACCAAATTTCAAAATCATTTCACCGTTTTGAATGTAGTTAAGCTTCGGACTAGAAATTTCCCATTACTTTGTTAAACTTGACCGTAAATACCACTTTCACCACAGCTACAGCGCTGTCGCAAGCAAACCGTCGCTTCGTTCCAGAAGGTCGATTCACTTTCTGTGATTGGTTAAACAAAATGACGTGTGAATCGCGAAGTGTGGAGAATCTACGATTCGATGACAAACATAGCGGGAAATGTCTTCCTTCGTAATTTTAACCAAAGAAAAAATTGCAAAACATTTAATTTTTGGTTTATCGTGAACTAAAAAAACTGTCAGAACAAGAGGGGATAGGCGTGTTTTCAAAGCATCTCTCTCTCTCTCTCTCTCTCTCTCTCTCTCTGAATACAATCTTCCGTCTGTACAACATTTAACCCCCAAATTTCAATACAACCTTTTTTTTTACATTTATTAGTAAGCTCTGGCTTGCTGGCTCAGCAACAAATAACTTTCAAAACCATGAGAAGTTAAGTGAGAGAAACAATGTCTACAAGGTCTAAATAATAAGTCAGTAGTGCATGAATGGGTGGGGCAGGGGTTCTGAACCTTCAACTGATTGTACTTTTTTCTTCTGGTTCTACCCCTTACGTAGCAGTATCTACTTATGTCTTAACTTTGTTGCAGAGTCTAACAAAATTGCAAATCCATCACAGCTTATCATTGTTCTTACCACCTTGGGAATGCCACTTACCACCTTTCCCTTTTTAACCTACCATTCCCCTCCTACATTTTTTCTCTGCAGTCCCCCCCCCCCCCCCCGTACCTCTTCACTTGTCTTTGAAAAGTAAATCTTTTTTTTTTAATCTCTGCAGGTGTGACTGTAATTTAATGACAAATTCTCCGAAGGATTATTTCTTTAGTTCAATCAATCAATCAATCAAAGACTGTATTAATGTGTCGAAAATGACTAGCCGAGGGAATCTCCCTCTACTAATAGCGGACACCTAATAACTAATAACTAATAGCTAGTAAGCAAATAAATGATTAAAAAAGAAAAAAGTTCTATTGGTTAGTATTTTTTATTTAGCTTTGGAATTTTATTTGTGTAATGCTCAACAATAAGGCTTGAAATGTTAACTGTGTTAACCAATGAGTATTATTAGTAGAAATTTTGCTGATATTCAATGAACAAAGAAAAATTAATAAAATTCTCAAACCTATCAAACACATGCACAAAACCACAACGTTTTACTTATCATCATCTCAAAACAATAGGTTGTTTTGCAAATTTGTAAAAAATCATTGCATAAAAGGAATTTGATCCGATAGGTCTCTTAACACTGTTTACTGCTGCTAATGGCTCGATCAATTCCAAGCTTGCCCACTTATAACTTATAAATAGTTAATTATAAATTATAAATATTTAATTGACCACTACCCGAAAGAGGTCCTCCTGAAGAAGAGGCTATTATGTACCAGTCAATTCCAAAACCAAAGGATCTTGCTATACACTGTACATCAGTCATTCTTGTCTTCCATCTTTTGCAGATTTCCCCTCAAAGTGTCTAATAATCCATTACAGGCAACAAAGATTCTTGAGAAAAACTAAAGAAAAGAGGAAATTTTGTAACTTTGTATCTACGTGTCAAGTTTTGAACTAGTTTTTTTGGTACCACAGATTGCATTGATCAATTTCAAGAGGGTTTTTTTTCATTTTCACGAAATATAGTGAACCTATAGACAAGAATTTTATTGTTACATGTAGGTCGCATATTGACTAGGGGCCAAGATATTAAAACCTTTTTAGGCATGATTGCCGTATATTCAGCATAAAATGACAAAAGACGTGGCAAAAATTTAAACTATTTATATTTCTTTTTTGTTTTTTTGGTAGCCGCTTCAGTACACGTCTGTTATTTCTATTTCCGTATTGTAACCGTTTTCTCCATTTTTACTTTGCTTCAGTGTTGCCTTAAAGAAGGTTAGTCATGTCTCGCCGTAATATATGGCATTAAAAGTTACCCTTTTCGACCATCATTTTGTTTCTGTGCCTTATATCTACCTTTTTATGGGATATATAATTGTATACTGTTATTTCCGGTTTCACTTGTAATAATAATAATAATAATAATAATAACAAGTGGTACGACCACAAACCGGATACTGTTGTAGAGAACGAACAAGCAATGATTCTGTGGAATATGCCAATTCATACTGACAGAGGAATAGCGGCTAACAAACCAGATATCATAATCAGAGATCACACGAATCAGAAATGTCAGATTATAGGGGGATTCATGCTTACGTCATTGTTTACATTTTTGCTCATTTGCATACGGCTTTGCTTACAGAGGGAAACATGTTAGATGTGATTTGACTCCAGGCAGCTAAAGAGCAAGTGAAATTTAACACAATGTGAATTTTTTAGCTCTTTAGGTGTAGTATTCAAGGAGATATTGTCTTCCAAAAATTGCAAAATTTCTGGGTGGCAAAAGCACTAATGAGCTCATACATTCTTTGCAAAATTTTGAGTTTTTAAACCCGAGTTGCACAAAAAGTATTCAATACATGAGCCTCATATTCATTGCCAGAGTTATTCGTACTATGGCATTTCAATATTCAGAACTAATTTATTTGTAGCTCAACCAGAAACTGAATTGTTTATGCTAATGAAGCAAATATTGTAAACAAGGATTCCCCTATAGATATGGCAATCCCATCAGACAGAAATACATCCGTTAAGGTAGGCGAGAAACTCTCTAAGTATAAAGACTTAGAAATTGAGATTGCCAGAATGAGGAAAATGGGAACAGAGACGATACCAGTTGTCATTGGTGCACTAGGGGTCATTAAGAAGGGACTGGAAAAGTACGTTGACAAAATCCCAGGCGCAGTCAGCATTGATGAGCTCCAAAAGATTACTCTTCTGGGTACAGCTCGCATCCTCAGAAGGGTCCTGTCGATCAAGTGAACTCTTTGGTACCTAAGGCCCATGGGTTGGACCCGGTGCTTCAGAGACTAAACAAGCAAGCCAAGGATTATAAGTCATAATAATAATAATAATCAATCAATCAATCAATCAAAATCTTTAATTTAACACGGTAAAAATTCAATAATAATAATAATAATAATAATAAATTAAAAATTTCTATAGCGCTCTTTCCAGATGTAATCAAAAGCGCTTTACAAAATTTTTTTCTGATAGCCAATCAGATTGGAGTATAGTTGCTATGTGTAATCAAATGATGACGAGTGAAGTTAGGAAATAATTCTACGCCCGTTTTGTTAATGGGGAGGGAATTATTAGAATTTTGACAAAACGCAGGTGAAATTATTTCCCAATTTCACGAGTATACCATTAGCCTCCCACGCAGTCGTTTTTAGGGGACTCGTATTTCACCTCCTCCCCACTAACGCCTGCTTACCTGAAGCCAACATTCCTTTCCCGCCGCTTAGCCAATCACATTTTACCTACCGAATTCTGGAAGGTTGACCTTGACCTCAGGACGCTTTTCGCGGGATAGTTCAACATAGCGGAGACAAAGCTTGAGCAAGCTTTGATCACCGTGTGCTCTACGTTCAAAATTTCCTGTTTAAATGCATATCAACTGGCTTCAATTTAAGAATTTGTGAGAGGAAATAGCGATAATATTTCCGTCAATATACCGACTAGTTACGGAAAGACGCTTATTTCAGTATCATGCAAGCTTTGCCTTCAATCTTCGATTTCCTCGCCGCTTGTCATGTTGTAGCTATTGCGTCACTTCTCGTGAATTTGATGAAGGGCCAAGTCAGTTATTTAAGAAGTATTGGCGTATCTTCGGGCTAGTCTGAGTGATTTGGAGGAAGGAAACTTTGCCATCGGTAGACCATAGCGCGCAGTGGATCGAGCGAGCTGCTAGGTAATAAGCTGCATAATTTTACAGTCCGCATCTCGTGAACCGAAGAAAAAGCTACTAGTTGGCGCAGTCTATGCCATCGGTGTTTGACAACTTCTGACCGTTTCCCCAGGACGTTTTGGGATCGCTGCGTGGGCGAATTTCACCTGATTTAATGCAAGACCATGAGATATCGAGCTTTGTTGTTATACCATGTGTGATAATTTCACGTCGGTTTACTCTATGTTTGATCGACTGATAAATGCTTCAGATTTCTAACTTGGTCGCGTCTAAATTCTTATTTGCTTTAGTCTCTTGTAACACATCGTATTACTAAAAAACAAATCGGCTCCAACGCTTTGATACATTTACAAATTCGCGAGAGAAAGAAGCACGCATAAGGATTAATTTTACTTGTCATCGCTGGACAGTTACTCGATCGTGATTGGCTAGGATGCCCGCGAGTCACACAATGGGAAAGGAATGTTGGCTTCAGGTAAGCAGGCGTTAGTGGGGAGGAGGTGAAATACGAGTCCCCTAAAAACGACTGCGTGGGAGGCTAGTATACCATTTGATTACCTTTTATAAAAATTACGCTCATAATCATGGCTTTTCACTTGAGAACTCCAAGCATTGAAAGTTTAAAGCATACATACAAACATACAATTCTCTCAATTTTCCGAAAGAAACCTTCAGGATCATTCTTGCTGTCGATGTTTCAAAGTTCTGTCAATTTACAAATCTCCTTTCATGGTTGGCTAGAATTCGTTATGAATGACCAGAGTACGGCGCCCGTGTAATAGAATGCGCTAAAAAATCCTCTCGAGGTCATTTGTGTATATGAATTTTTAAAAAATATAAATTGTCGCTAAAAGTTGATTATGTGACCAAATTGGTATAAATGAAATTCAAGCGAAAGTGTACAAATTTTAAAACTTTAAAGGAGCGCTGTCACCGGCATTTTTGCTGTTTTTGGTTCAATTCTGCTAAAATTACTGCCTTTTACCTGTTATCATGCAAAAAATGCTCCTACAGAACCAGCAAGATGAAGAGGAAGAGCTAACCATAATAATTTTTTTGCTGATTTTTCAATGCATAGCTTGAAATTTCAATCCATTTCCATCCTCGTCATCTTACATGGAATACAGAAGTTTATGGTGTCAATGCAGTACTACAGTCTTTGGCAACAAAACTAGACCATTATTTTAAGGTTTCCACTGATGCATTGGCAGTTTTAAGCGGTTTAAAGTGATGGTACAATAGTAGTATAGTGTTTGGGGGTACAAAATCAATTGATTTCGTTTTCCCCAAACACTATACTACTCACCTTCTGGTCTCGTATTCTGGAATATATAGTTATTTAATTTGATGGAATATATAGTTATTTAATTTGATGGAATATATAGTTATTTAATTTGATGGAATGTATATTGGTTCAATCTGATGGAACCAAGGTCAGCACATTTTTGATCTCGTATTAAAATGCGTGACATTCTCGGAAAAATCACCAAGCGTGACATTCTCGGAAAAACAGGAAATGAGTCATCGCCTATAGCTATTATTTGAAGCAATTAAAGATGCAGAAAAAAAATAGCAAAACTGGTGGCCACCAGAACCTCTCATGAGGGACTTAATTTGGAATTTGAATCACCACCCGTCCCTCATGAGAGGTTTTTTTGTTTTGTTTTTTTTTTTTTGAATTCCCACCACCACACCACCAGAGCACTATCATTTATGTTCCCACCACCACTCCGCTCTGGCCCTATCAGACCCTCTTGAGGCCAAGTATTTGTTTATTTGTTTTTTTCACCCTCCGGCTTGAGATTGAACCGGCACTTCTGAGAAGCCGAAGCTTAACTATAGCTCTACCCAACAATCCGACACCATCTCAGGGTGATTTTGTTATTTTTCATTTTTTATTTTTCATTTTTTATTTTATTTTTTCAACCCATGGAATAACGGCGGGGGTTTTTCATTATTCCATGGGGTGGCTTGTATACATTTCGCTAACGAAAGGCCCCCGCTTTTTCCAATCGTTAGATACTCTGCATACAAGCCACTCTTTATCTGTGTGAAACAACCCTTATATTTGCGTTTGTATTTTCATTTTTATGCTTGTGGTACATAAATGAAATTTTCAAAGATATAAAATAATACGCATGAGTAAAAAGCGAAAAAATCTAGAATCCCCTAAACATAGTGACGTAGTTTGGTGACTCATTCGAAAGGGAATCCCCCCAACAAATGTTCCTGTCTCATATGTTAATTCTTCGGGTAAAGGGTCAGAAAGAGGGCAGTGATTTAAAACTCACAATACTATCCTGAACTGGGCAAATCAGTGGGTTTGAGGCGATAAAAACTCCACAACAGCTAGATTCCATAATGTCCATATGCATAGCTTGTCACGCCATTATCATGAATATACCGCTTGTCGTCAAAGCAGCTGAGTGATACTTTATTTATCTCATAACTTCCAAGTTGATGGTTCTGACTTCTGATTGTTTTCATTCTATGATGCATCTGTTTATTATCAAATAGTGTCTCTTTATAATTTTCATGTTTGATGTTATTCTTAATAATATTCTTACTAATACCTTTTGCTGTCTTCCCTCCATTTTGGTTATCTTTCATATAGCTATACATTTTCGATCTCAGTCCTACGAATTCACATATTGGGACTCCAGCAGCCTCATCTTTCATCTTACCAATAACTTTTTTATTAGTCTTATTGAAATACGGCGAGCTTTCAGAGTAGTCGCTGTTATCGAATTTATCTTTATCGTTCCAGAAATTTCTATAGACGTCTTGGGTTTCAATTTCATAGGTCAGTGAGTCTGTGTCTGTGAATAGTAATTTGGCCTTGTTACCGTACTTTTGTTTAATGTAGTTGTAATGGAAATCGTACATCAGTGTCTTGCTAAGGTCTAGAATACACATCCCCACGTATGCTGGCCGGTTTAAAGTAAGTGTTTCTTTTATCTTATGAACAGCTACCAAATTTTCATTGAAGATTTTACTGCTAACATAAGTGGGTTTACTAGCTAATTTCAATAGCTTCTTCTCGTCAGTCACCAATCTGACGTCTACTCGCTTTCTGAGGTTTTCCATCGTTTTTCCAAATACACTGTTATTCATCAGCTTGAAAAAGTCTTTCTCAAAGGCATTTTTTGCATCAGTTCTTTTCTGAGTGTTGAAGTCGATGTACTGTCTGAGCCACGCGGACTGATTGAACTCTAACACTCGATGGACTTTAGTTATTTTCAAACCGAGATCAGTATATAATTGGAGGTTCCTATAATGGAGCACGTATTTTTCTTTGTTGCTTAATGTTGGTATCAGTTTATGTACCAGACCAGTTGATATATTGAATTTGCTAGCTATTTTCTTACAATAATCTGATAGCATGTCCCCAGTCACTTTAATCTTTTCCGGCCCAAGTGGGTAGTCATTATGTAGATTATGTAACTCTTGGGGTATTTAAGGTCAACTTCAAGAATCAAACCTTTGTTGCTGTCTTCTTCATACTTAGCCAGGTCTAAATTATTGATCTGTTTTGTGTCATCCATCTGAATCCGCCTGTTGGTAAATATTGACTCATAGCCCAACCATACAAATTATTAGCATCAAGATACATGATGTACTTCGAGGGCGCCTTCTCGTCATACTCTTTCATGTATTTATTATTTGCTTTACCGTAACGGTTGGCTATATAGCTGATTCCTCCACGTAGGCCCTTTTCAATGAATTGAAACATATCAATGTCTGTCATCAATTCTAATTTTATGTCAGTCATTTTAAGCATGGCATCCCAAGATAAACCAGGAGATGTGAAATAGTGACACGGGTCCAGTTTATAGTACTCAAGGCATGTTTTTCTGAAGTTTTCAAATACATCAGCCAGTAGGAGTACACCTGTTTTAAGGTACAGATCATGATAATCACCCATGTTTTTCAAAGAGAATGCTTTCCAAACAGTCTGAGCATGCGTATAGTCTTCATCTGATATATGCGTATCACTCAGTATGCTATAGAATTCTTCTTTTGAGGGCAGTTTCTGATTGAATTGATCAAAGCTGTCCATGAAGTCGTATGGATAAACACCTTTTTGCGCCACCAGATTAAGATCATTTCCCTTGAACTCTTGTGAGGTGTATTTCAAGGCTTCTTTAGGTAGATTGCCTACAAGTTTTTCCAAACTGGAGCTCATGAACTGGAAACTATCAAGAAATGTTAGGTGATTGCCAAGCATGAAAGCCATATACTTCTCCATGTTATTTGGGATAGCATTGATGTTCATTTGACAGTCTTCACCTTTCTTGTTTTTGTAAGTGTGCTTCTTAACAATGGCTCCAATCTCCTGCATAATAAAATGACTATCATAGCCTCTTAGATTGTGAAATATGACTGGTATCTTTATTTCTTCTGGGTTCACTCTGAGTTTCAGATTACAATCTTGGTGAGCAGAACCTCTGTATTTACCAGTAATGTGACAATGATCTCAGACTCTAATATCCTTTTCAGTAAACTTCTTATCACAGATGTGACACATTTCAGCTATTTGGAATTCTTTTTCATCATCCTCAGTCATTTTCAATGGTTTGTTAAAATTTTTTTTCACAACATTCTTGCAATATTTGACCTCCTCCAGCATAGCTTCCATAAATTTGTACACAGCCTTTTCACCCCTGTATATTGCTGCTGGTTTGCTGTATTTATCATCATAACAACAAACCACTTTATAGCCGTAGCCACAGTCAGTATGCTTCTGATAAGCCTCTGTATATGATTTATCACTGTTGGGTTGGCAACCGTGTATTTTTTCAGTGATGGCCTCAAAATCAGCATAGATCACAAATGGTACCTGCTGTTGTTTATGAAAGTTGTTGAATTTCAGTATGTTGTTATCTTTGTTTGGCATTTTTATTGCCTGTGTGCCATTTACTTGCATGCAGTTGTCCTTGTGATCATTCAACACCCTTTCAGAGCTGAAGCATTGAAGACAGTGCATACAAAACTGTTTTCTTTCTTTGTGCTTTGTTTGATTGTACATGAACTTATTGAAATCTTTGATTAGCACATAATGCTTGTTTTCATTTTCAGTTATTAGAAGCAGATTCAAGCAGTCTGCATATTTCTCTTTTGATACATATATTGGATATGGCTGTCTATTCTCATAACCAAAAACATTGATGTTGATCTCATTTTGTCTTTCAATCTTATTGTAATGTTTGGTAGTCACTGGAAATTCAATCCCTGTATAATCCAATTTTTCAATGTATTGCTTGTCTGATTTTTTAACCCTCTGTGGGTATTTCTCTTGTGGGTTCAGGTGTCTGATGTGGCACCATCGGAAGCATTTATTATCCTCATTTTTCAAGTTAATTAAACCCTTCGCACTGTTTCTAAGTTCATTTGGTAGTTTTATGTATGAGGAGCCTCTCATTGGCGCATATTTCACAACATTGAGGTAATGGCTGTCAACAGATTCAATTGTCCAACCTGAACCTTCAGATACCCAAACTGCAATCTTATTCATTATTTGGTCTTTTGACAACTGCAGTGATTCAGTTACTTCCAGATTATTCACAATTGTTTGAGCTGCACTGTTGAAATATGCTGTTTTAAACTCTAATTGTCCATCAGTCATTTTCAAAAATGTTACCTTTAGCGTTTCAACGAATTTTATAATATTTTATTATTTTATAATATTATATGCAACAGCCTTTCTTGTGTTTTGCAGTTGCGCAAGCGGGTCTTTGTTATTTTTTATACTGATTTCAAAAGGCTCAGTGAAACCTTTCAAAGCTTTCTCTGTTTGTACAATCTTAGTCCTTGGTGCAGGCGTTGGTTTCTGAATCACCTGTTTGGTTCTGGGGGCTGGGATCGGTCTCTTTTTCAATTGTTCTATTTCTTCCAACCATTCTTTTGGTGGTGCTGGTAATCTTTTTCTTTCGAAGTAATCAACCAATTCTTTCACAGTTGGTCTTTTCGTCCTTGGGGCA
Source organism: Pachyseris speciosa (assembly GCA_016490735.1). Classification (NCBI taxonomy): domain Eukaryota; kingdom Metazoa; phylum Cnidaria; class Anthozoa; order Scleractinia; family Pachyseridae; genus Pachyseris; species Pachyseris speciosa. Next base: position 436,977 of record JAEMWC010000552.1, on the reverse strand, counting down.
GTAATTGGTCTTGTTCTTGGTTTAGGCACAGGTTTTGTGTCATCAACTATAATAACTTTAGGCTTTTTCTGTTGCTTCAACAACAACTCGATTAGCTTAGATTTGCTCAATTTTTTGAGACTTTTCTTGTCCATATTACTACTAGTTTCGATAATTTTTTCCATTTATAATTTATCTATAGTTATTATTTCTTTAAAACATTTCCGTCTGCGTTTAAATATGGTTGAGAATTCAATTGATCCAATTACTGGATCCTTTTGAATTGTAATTATTGAAGAATATTTTGTTGATGTTTTTTTGTTTTAATATGACAAGATTTCCCTGCCATTGTGTAGTTACGTCCTGTCTTACATATGTTACAGTACCATTCTTTATTTAGCATATAGGTAGTCTTGTGTTTTTTTCTTTCCTCATCACTGAGAACTCTAGGCCTTCCCCGACCTCTCTTAACATTTTGATTCTCCATAATATATAGTTATATAAATTATTTTTTTAAATATCTTTCTCTTCTTGATAAGTATAATTTGCTCTCTTCCATGTGTTTAGTTATTTCATGAATCAAGTCTTCGAAACTATTGCTCATGATGTATTTGCAGTTGTTTTTCTCATACATTAGCTTCATATCAGACTGTTTGTCTGACACTTTATACACACCTGTTGGGCTTTTGAATTCAAGACAAAGAGCACTGTGTTTTCTTGTGGGATTCATCAGCATTAAATCACACTGTCCAGCCATATATCCTTTCTTATAACTTCTGATTCGCATGTTTGAGCTTATTTGATTTTCACCTAATCCCGCCACCATTAATGCACCTTCATATTTCTTTCTGATGAATGACACAATCTTGTAGTGCAGATCATCTTCACTTTCAGTCATCAGCATATTATTGCTTCTGTCATTGAACTGATTGTAATACCCCTGTTTTCTGATTGATGGCAACACTTTAGATGTAACCCAATGTTTGAATTTTACAGCTTCTTGTTTTTTAGAGGACAGTATTAGTGAATAAAATCCTGATTCATTTATAAAAAAACATTTGAAAGTTTTTTCAGTGGTCTCAGCACGAGGTAACGTTTTGTTACATCGTGAATCAGTGGCCTCAGCACGAGGTAACGTTTTGTTCCATCGTGAATTTATGCTGATTTTGTGGTCTCTTAAGATTCTATCATCAGATAAAACATGATCCTTGATTGCTTTGTGGATTTTTATAGTCAAGAATAGAAGCTATGTCTCTACCTCTGAACCAAATCTCATTGTTGTCATCAAGATAACAATCTATTGATACATCCAATTCTTTATTATTGTAGGAATATTTTTGCATTTGTATATTATAGTAATTTATTTTTTATTTTTAATTAATTTTCGACCTGTGTTTTAAATAGCCAGGAACAATAATATTCTTGGCTACCATGAGCAAATAACAGATATACTGTAGGTCTCCTTCACATATATGTTAGATAATTTTCTCTTTAAAACAATTTCATATGTCTTTTAAATCCTTGAACGGTATCCAACTGTTAAATTCGTCACTGTAACCCTTCCACTTCACCAAAGCTTGTTTTTTCTTATAGTCTCTGCGAATGACTTTATCGATACGGAATACATCCTGTCTGGCTTTCAATAATTCAGCTTCATAAAAACTCCCTTCAATATCTTCATCGTTGAGATCTTTTAGTTTGTATGTTATTGGGTTTGTATATTGGATTTTATCAACTGTAAACACTTCTTCAGTCCAATTTGGTGTATAGCCCTTGTCGAACACATTCCGTTTATACTTAGATATTCGGACCTTGTCACCTATTTTGAATTTCGGTTTCTGTTTTAATGTTTTCATATCACCATACAAATTGAAGTAAACAGTTCCTTCATTCCTCTTATCAGATGCTTCAACGGGTGTCATCTTTGTGCTTGAATGTTTGGTATTATTATACTGTTTCACTAATTTTGGTAACATGTCTAAATACTGTGTATTACCTTGAACAGTGAACTGCTTCCACATTTTGGACTTCATTGTCCTATTCCATCTTTCAACTACTGATGACTTCTCTTCATTCTCAGTTGAGTACATCTGTACACTATGTTTCTCTAGCAAGTCCTTCAAGTGTTTGTTGTAAAACTCTTTTCCCTTGTCGACCCATAAATACTGTGGTTTTCTGCCTTCCTTGAATATTGTTTTGAATGCTTCAGTGACAGATTCACCTTTCTTATCCTTCAATGGGACAATCCAACCATATTTGCTGAAGACATCAATAACCATAAGAAGATATCGATAACCTTTATTCCATTTACTGAACTGTTGCATTTCAACTAGATCACTTGCCCATATTTCATCAATGTTATTTACAATCACACGCCGCCGAGTGAAATTTCGTTTTATGGGTGCATGTAATTCATCAGCTAGTTTTTCTTGCCAGTTTTCATCACTCGACGGCTTTTTCCGTTTTTTGAAACACCAAGACCAAGTTTCTGTTTTTTGTCAATTAAGAATCTAGCTGTTTGACCCCATTTTGGCATCTCACCATATGGTATTTGATCTAGTGACTCGACCATTGTTCTATCACAATCGCCTTTATTTTTTCCCATATCATAACATATATCGTGATATGCTGCTATTTCATCTACCTTGTTGTAAGGTTGGACATACCATTTTGTGACCTCATCTGTGTTTTTATCATACTCTAACTGTTTATCGAGGGGATTATAAGGTCCCATGTATTTATACTTTCCGGGTGTCCATCCACTTTTTGGTTTAGGAAGCTTGCCAATAACCTTATGAATGTCAATAACACCGCCATAATCTAATCCTTTGATATCTGTTTTGTAACGAATATTTGGTCTCACTTTTGTTGAGAGTTGTTTTAAAGCTTCTGACCCAACCTTTGTGATTGCAGGCTTTGCGAGGGAAAGTCCTTTGTCAATTAATTTCTTTTGCAGCTTTGGATTTCTCATTGCTTCTGATGCATAATATCTTCCCATTTCTACACCTTCTTCGCTAAATAAGGGACTCCATGTTCCAAGAATCCTGTTAGCGCCATATCTGCAGCCGAATCAAGTATGCCCGCCCCTTCAGACGGGCTAATTAGTTTCCCCGATTTCTGACAAATTTAGTCTTTGTTATTCCACACTCAGCACAAGTACATTTCATCACAGTTCGACCATTTTTAGTCTTCTGATATCTTTCACTTCCTGGTACACATTCAGTGACTTTCTTCTGTTTCACACAATAAGACTTCATATACCAATAGGTTAGATATTCTTGAAATAATTTATGATAAACCTGTGATTGACACTTGTGTCTGTTGGATCAAAATCAGCATTATGTATTGTGTTCAGAATCGATCTGCCTTTTTGTCTCTCGAGAAGATAGTATAAACACCAATATCCACACAATACTGAATCCCTTTCTTGTATCTCATCACCAGAGTATTCAAGTTGTTTCCCACTTGTCAACATATATATTTGAACTTCTGTTGGCATCATTAAACCAAATGAGTCGAAGTATTCACAGTATTTATCCCATTGCGATAACAAACCCAGTGAGTGCCAGGTCCAATCTTACTGTCAAGATTGACTATTCCACATTCATTGTTTTTGATTTGTCTCCTCGTCGGCAGATTGTCTCTTGAAAATACTCCTCTAAAATGTTTTATTCCAAGTTGTTTAACCCAATTGATTAAATCAAAGTTGGATAAGGGTTTGTTTACAAAATGGTTCCTAGTATGGGGATTGAATTGAATGGACTGTTTTTGCCCAGTAGAAGTCCTTTTCCTTTGGTTTTTCTTTTTTTTTTTCATTCCCATGCCTATTGGGTTATCCCATGTACCAAAAACAGGAGGGGATTGCCATGGAATCATAGCATGTTTCCCACCTCTTTTTTTCATAATATGATCTGGAACGTGAACATCTAATGACCGTCTTGGACGGCTGCTTTCAACATGCAAACCTTTTCCAGTTAATTTTCTGATTGCTTCTATAGCCAAAGGAATTCCAATACTCGCCAGTATTGTTCCAATACCCTTTCCAGTCTGCGCTTTTGTTGGTTTGATAACAACGTCTCCACCATACTGCATTTTTTGAATAATATCTGCCACCTGTCTCGTATTCAATAAATTTCCTACATTCAATAATTGGGATAAATTGGCATTAGGAATAAGAAATCCTCCACTTTGTTTCTTCCCAAATAGTTTATCAACACCGAGACTTGCTAATGAAGAAAGAGCACCTGTAGCCAATGCTGAAGCCGCTTTAGCTACTGCTTTACCTGCATAAGGCAATAGTCTTGTTCCAAGTGAAAAAAGACTGGACCAAAGAGAACCTCCTTCTACAACAGCTTTTCTGATTTGTGATTTTGATATTTTGATGTCTGAACCTTTTCCTGATCTTCTTGATTTCATCAGTTTGTTGATTTGTGTCTTAGTCAACATTAGTTGATCATTTCCAGACAATTCACTATGTGTCAACCTGATTGTTACAGGCGAATTTGTTGCATAAGCTTTTGCTAGCTTTTGTTTCTGACCCTGTGAAAGTTTCACTCCATGAGGATGATAAGTAGTCATATAATATATGTTTATACTAAATTGTATTTAATACAAACAATCATTTAATTTAATTATTTAATTTATTTAATTCATTTAATTTAATTAATTATTTCCAATTAATTATTCCATTTACATAGATCTCGGAATCAACTTTCCATCAGTCTTTCTCATCTCAATATCCTGCTCATAGAGTACCAATGCATACACACTATAATCATGATCTGCTGTAGCACTTAAAGTGTATTTGAAAGTCAGTTTTGTCATTTCATCTTTGATATCCTGTTTCTGTTTCGTCAAATCAAAATAAATGAAAGGGAATATTTTACCGAAGTTGCCCCTGTTAAGAAGGGTACTTTCACTGAAATCATTTACAGCTTGAACATATTTCAAAACATCTCTAAATACTCTTGTTGGTTCTGTTGATGGTTTATAATGAACCTCTGGATAATCATTTCCATTGCCAACTTCAAGATAACAATCAGTCAAAGTTTTGTCATTACCAACAGCAAAAGTGTTATAGAGAAATTTATTGGCTGTCTGAGATGCATCACTTGCATCATTGATGATGAATACAAAGACATGCCTGGGTTTGTTTATTCCTGTGGAAATACGGAAATTGGCAGTCTGTTGTTTTGTTGAATTGCCTCTCTCAACCATTTCTCTCATGTAAGTCCACTTTCTGTTGTCAAGATACTTGCTCATGTATAAAGACTTTCCCGCAGAATTGAAAACAATGCGAGGAACAATTAGCTGGAATTTTGTAAGTACCACACGACATGCATCAGTAGCTTGCCAAATCAAATTGTCATCACTCTCAAGTGTTGGGTTCACCTCTACTTTTGAGTTAGGCATGAGTTCATCCCAAAAGCTCTTGAAAAAACCGTATCTGTTCAATGCTATCTCTGCATTTACTTCACCATCTGCACCATTCAACAGTGCTTTGCGAGCTGCGAAACCTTTGTTATAAGTAGCCACCTGAGCAACTCTGTTTTCAGCTTCTCTGTTGTCGTCAAGATAGAAGAACTCATTGGTCCCCTGACTTACAGCATAACCCTGTGAATACTCAAGCAAAGACTTTATATTTGTGGCTTGGTTGGCATCTCTGCACTCATAAACATCAATACCATTCATTTTTACATTAAGAGTGTTTATAAGAGCGTGAACTGAATTAACAATACCATTTCGATCTGCAGCATGATGTGGTCTCCATCTGCAAGCTTTTTTACAATGAAAATAACATTGAAACGGGCATTATACCAGTCAAATGGTGTAGTCTCTCCACTGTTATCAACAACGAAACGGTAACCTGTTTTCCTCTGATGAGCATTGTTTGCTACTACAGTATTAAGTGCTGTCTCTAGTTCGAACACTACATCTTCATATCTTTCGATATATTTTGAGTCACGATAGTTTGACATATATTATTGTGTTAGATAAAAGTTATTTGATTTTACGTGGTCGACCTCTCTTTCTTTTGATTAAACCACCAGTCTGGCTCACACTCTCAGTTCCACTCTTGTTTCCACTTTTTCTCTTTTTCAAAAGTTCTATGATTTTGTCACCAGCTTTTTTGCCAGCATGTTCACCAATTGTTGTGGCTGCTTTTTCAGCTTCTTTTTTTCCAGCTGTTTTGATCATATCAGTCATGACACCTTCACCATGTTGTTCATATTTTTTAAACTCAAACCGTTTCATATACTATTAGGTTTTATAATTCTGTCCCTCTCAAGAATAACTCAATATACCAATCTATCCCATTTAAATCGACTGGAGCTCTAGAAGAGTCTGTGACATAAAAGCGTATTGAGCTGATTGTATGTGTTGAGACAGGATTCCATGAAAGAAAACGAGGTTTGTAAGTGAAAGGTAAACTTCTGACGAGATCTGTGACTGGTATAACTGCGATTGTATTTGTGCTATTTCCATCAACAATGCTATCTATCACCATATCACAATTGATATAAATTTCATCTACTCCTCTTGTAATATCAGGTAGATTTGTTCCATATTCTGTGGCTGAAACTAATTTTGAATCGAAACCGATAAGTTTTCTGAAATCAAGATTTCTCAGATCCACACGATAATTTTCATTGAGTTCAATCAAAATGCGATATGTTGACAAAACGAAATACATGTTAATACCATACAGGAATTTTGATTTGTCTGTTTCAGATGGATTCAGTACATGGTTATTTTTTCTCATATACTCATGAATGTAACCATTGATATCGTCGTATGAATACATCCCGTCAACGAATGTTATTGTTTCCCAGTTTGCACCTTTGTCATAGCTGTATTTAATTTGATTATTCCCAAAAATATCTCTGATATTGTACCAACTGTATGTCATATTGATAACATTCACAGCCATTTCATATTTCAAATCATTCGTTAATTTAAGAGGTGTATTGAATCTTTTTTCAAAATCATGACTCTTACTAACACCAATTTTGTCTCTGTTTTTACTGTTGAATCGTAATGAAATTTCTGTCATATACTTTTACATTAGATATTTCATCATTATTTTATTCAACTCACCGGTTTTCAGGATTCCCAGTCTGTTCAATGTATGCAATATTTTTGTGAATTCATTTTGAACATTTTTGCTGTTGTTGCCGGCTGAAATAGACCCACCAAGTAACTGCAGTCTTGAAAGCATGTCGCCCAAAAATGCATCCCTTGAACCCATTGCACCTCTTCTTCCCATGCCTGAACCAACAGTTTGTGCACCTTCCTCAACGGCGCCAATTCTTTTTCGGTACTTTTGCAATAATTTGATCTCTTTATTTTTATCCCTATTTGTTTTGGTTGTTGATAGATGAGCTTTTTGTCTTCCAATATCTTTGGTTATTTCACCAATATTTCTGTTATACTTATTAATATCGATTGTTCCATCAATATATGATTCAAATATCTGTGATGGAGGAGCTAAATTATGTTTCATCAATGTTTGAATATCCTCAAGTGAAAAACCTTTATCAAGATTTGACTTATACTTTGGTTCTGTTTCAGTCATCATTTTAGGTTTGTAATCAATTGGTAATGTTGTTTTCATAGGTAATTATTCAGGTAACGTGTTTAATAGCATAAGATCTTCAAAACCGGATGTCAAGGCTTTTTGATTCTTTTTCAACTGTTCAATGACTTCATCCTGTTTTTTGTCAACACTTTCTTTCACACTCTTCTGTACATCAATAGAGGGTTTCAGTAATTCTGATGTTGTATCATATGCATCCTGTTTTCTGTATTCATAAGTCTTGATAACATCACGAACTTCTCTTGTTTTGTTTCCGGCTTCAATTCCACTTTTTATAAGCCTTTTCATTCGTTCTATATCCATATACAATTGTGTTAGACTAATCTAAACTATTAACATATGGAAATTCCAAATTACGATATCATTCAGAATTCAAATAATTCATTCAGACAGTTGTATCCGTATATGCCAAAAGATACATTTAGAATGTTATTGGCTGGTAATTCTGGATCTGGAAAGACAACATTGTTCATGCATTTGATTATGGAACCATTGGTCTATTATGATCAGATACATTTATACGCCAAAAACTTGGATCAAGACAAGTACAGATATCTTCGGAAAGTAATGGATGAAATAAGCAGTCACATTGGATATCCTGCCTTGGTTTACAGTCAAGAAGAGATATTGCCAGTTGAACAAATAAAAGACACAGATTTGCAGCGATTGGTTGTTTTTGATGATTTTGTGACTGATAAAAAACAAGATCAAATCATAAGCTATTTCATTCAAGGGAGACACAAGAACTGTTCAGTCATATATCTCAGACAATCATTCTATGGCTGTCCAAAATCCATCAGGCTCAATTGCAGTCATTTCTGTCTGTATGATTTCCCATCATCAAGAGAAAGGAATCTGATTGCCCAAGAGCTTGGAATTGACAAGAAGAAATACATTGAAGCAACCAAGAAACCTTATTCCTTCTGTTATGTCGACAAACCAATGAAAACAATCAAAAGGAATTTTTATGGTGCTGTTTAATCTAATCTAATATATGGCAACATTCAACAATCCTTATCCAAATATATATGAAATGATTCCTCCAAAAGGTAAAAAAAATAACAATGGCAACAATGGCAACAATGGCAACAATGACAACAATGGTAACAATGGCAACAATGACAACAATGACAACAATGGTAATTAGATAGATCAAACTTCACTGTGTTATCTAATCTAATATTATATGGGAGTTTTTAATTCTCCACAAAATCAAGATAAAACAAAAACTGGAACTGGTGAAAGAGGCCCAGCTGGTCCAATTGGTCCCAAAGGTGAAAAAGGTGATAGAGGTCCAAAAGGTAATACAGGTGCAATTGGTCCACAAGGAGCTACTGGAGCTGTTGGTCCAAAGGTGATAAAGGTGATGGATTCAAATTAACACAAGATGGTAATTATGACATTGAAAACAAAAAAATTAGTAATGTAGCAGACCCAACTAATGTTACAGATGCAGCCACTAAAGAGTATGTTGATGATGCTGTCATGGCAATCGAGGGTACACGTGTCAATCCATTCAAATTCCTTCTAGAAGATGTGTCTAAAACAACAGTCATCAGAAATGCTAACAATCTGCAATTGGAAGACTATAATAAAAGCCCTTACATTCTGAACAAAAAATCATTGTCTTTTGTTATCCCCACAGCCAGTCTTACAACAGTTGTCCGCTTCAATCTGACACAATTGGAAGTCTCCAAATACACATTTGTTGTTGAATATTACACTGACAATCCGAATTCTTCTACTGTAGCTGATGATGATCTGTCATCCAATTTGGTTGAAGGAAATGATTCGATAAAAAGAGCATTCCAGAAAACTCATCTTGTTGATGGTTACATGAAGAGGATTTTCTTCCTTGAGAAAACAAGTCAAGGATCTACATCAATAGACATGTTGTTGATCTCACCATATTTATCAAATAATACCAAACATCATGTGATAGTTTATGGTGTTTATGGATATCACAACATCATTTTTTCACACATTCATGATCCTATTTTTGAGATTGAAAATGGTGATGTTGCTTTTGGCGTTGACATCGACATGAATGACAACAAAATCATCAATGTCAGAGAAGGTACTGATGATAATGACTGTGTGACTAAAAAACAACTTGACGCCAAGATAAATACAACAACTTATTTGAAAAACAATTCAGTCCCAAGTTTGCCAATTCCTGATGGTAATTACATTTCTTTTTTTGTTTCTCCTTCGAATGTGACTGTGCAATCACCAAATAGAGTCACCAGATTGTCAGACCCTTTGAGCGGTAAATATATCAGTTCTGGTGATAAACCCCAATTGGTTTTTGATGAGAATAACAACAGATTTTCTATCAGAACCTTTAGTGGCGGATACAGACTTGATTCATGGCAATCCATTTCTGACATTGCTGGTCCATCAGGAAACACATTCACATCAATTTTCATCGTCAGAACAATCAGGAGAAATCAGTATCATCCACAACAAACACAATTCCAATTAGGATTCAATGGACCACTTATCAGTGCCACACGCCTGATGACAAACGGAAATTACTTGTTTCGATTCGGAAATGACACTTTGACTGTTCCAGGGGGGAAATATGGTCAAATAGATGTATGGACAATCCGTGTTAATTTTCAAACCTTGAAATTTTTGAAGGTTTTTCATCAACTACACCTGTTGGATCTAAAACAATATCATCAAATGTTTTAGGCATAGCAAATCGCATTATTTTTGGTTGTGCCTTATCACCTGGGTCGATTTTTAATTTGGCTGACATGGAATATTACGCCTTTTATTCTTGGAACAGATCTCTGACTGATCACGAACTTGAAGCAATGTTCTCATTTGTTGAAAGGACATTTTTTCCATTGAGTGTGGACCTTTCTCCTTATTTCAAAAAGGATGGAAGTGTTGCAATGTCTGGTGATCTTGACATGGATGACCACAAAATAACAAATGTTGGGGCTCCGACTTCCAACAAAGATGCTGCCAATAAGAAATATGTTGATGACCTCATTCTTTCAGCATCTGGCACTCAACGCAACCCATTCGCTTTTCTGTTAAAAGACATATCCAAGTCTTCTGCAGTCAGTGATGCAACAAACCTTCAAATTGAGAATTTTGATAGATCACCATACCACATAAATAAGTCCTCATTGTCTTTTATCATTTCACATAGTGGTAACTTTACATCCAAAATTCGTTTTGATTTGACATCTTTGAGAAACAGTCAGTACACTTTTGTTGTTGAGTTTTACTCACCATCTGATCCAAGAAACTCCACACGTTGATGGTTACATGAAAAAACTTTTCCGGATAGAAAAAACCAGTGGTGGTCAAGCGGCTATTGAGGTGGAACTTTCCAGCACAGCTCCAGCGTCTAACACCAAAACACATCTCATTGTTTATGGGGCCTATGGCTATCACTCTAATTTGTCTTACTTTCTCCATGACCCAGCTTATGAAATTGAAAACGGCCATGTTGCGTTTGGTAGTAATATTGACATGAAACTAAACAAAATCCTCAACCTGCAGGATAACCCCTCAAACCCACAAGATGCTGTAAACAAAAGTTATGTGGACCAGAGGTTGCAAACCAAACTCGATACGATTGCACAACAAAATCTAAATATGAACAACAATGCCATTACTGATCTTGCTCCACCTTTCCGCGCAGACGACGCAGCGACGAAAAGATATACTGACGTGTATTTTCTTCGACGAGACGGTTCGACTGCGATGTATGGAAATTTGTCAATGGGTGGAAATAGAGTGACGAATTTAGCGGACCCGTTGAATGAAACTGATGCTGTGAACTTCAGAGTTTTAAATCGAGCTGGAATAGTTATTAGAGCAAACGCTTTATTATTGAATGGAACAAATGCGATGGCAGCGGACTTAAAACTTGGAGGGCATAAAATCATTAACTTAAAAGAAGGAACAAATAAAACTGATGCCGTAAATTTAGATCAATTAGAAAAAAGTCATATTTCATCTGCTTCTCATCCAAAGAATGCTTTCAAATATTTGATGAATGATATCGATGAAATCAGCACTGAATATGGCTTGACAGTTAATGGATATGTCAATTTACCTCGTTCACCACATTTGATTTTAAAAAAGGTCATTGATGTAGACTTGAATAAAGAAGCTAATCATATTTACAGAGCTAGAATTGGATTTAATATGTATACAATAAAAGATGGAAAATACACTTTCATTCTTGAATGGCTATTTCCTGATTATGAAGGAATGAGTCTTAGTAGTGTAACATTCAATGCAACTGGTGGAATTACAATTCATAAAACTGTAGGGAGAAAATTTGATAACAGAAATGAAGATCATTCGAGATATTTATTATGGATTGAAAAACCTTCAGCAAGTTCACCACCTGAATATTTATATTGCACGATTCATATTAATGCTAACCCAACTTATCCAAATAAGTACAAAGTTCATTGTGTTGCATGTGGTATTGATTTTGAAGCTGTAGACGTTCCATCAAGTGTTTACGACTTCGCAGAAGCTTATAAAATCGTGAATGAAAAAATGCAATTACAAACTGATTTAGATTTGAATGGACATGCCTTGATTAATAATTCATCAAACTTATTTGACGGTCAAAATGGTGAATTGACAATGCTAAATAATATTAATATGAACAGCTTTCTTATAAGTGAGGCTAAACTTGGCGGTGATTTAAATCTGAATGGCTATAGAATTCAAACAGTTTGAATCTATTTCGTTCAAGCGTTACAGGTGTAATTATGGAAACAGCTTTTGATCTCGGAGGGTTTGCTCTCTATCGGCCGAAATTAGGAGGTGATCTAAATTTGAATGGGAATGGAATAATCGGTCAAATACAATATTTAAATTGCTTTGTCAAAGCCAATCGAGGACATAATAATAATGTTTTAAAGCCTGTATTGATAAATGGCTCTGAATTTTTAGTTATTCACAACAATAACTTTCATATTAAGAATATGTATGTATTACAAGGAACAAAACCCGGAATATTCTACTTCAAGACAAAATCTGAAGGTGGTGGGCCTTTGCCATTACCAGCAACTGTTTATTAACACAGACAATCTTCTTTAAGTAGAGACATCACAACGGTCAACATCAACAAATCATTATCGAGAGGCTATTTAATCATTGATTATTCACATCCTAATACAGGTGCATTTGATACAACATTCACACTTGAAGTGGTCATGAATTAATCTAAATTAATATTATAATGGGAGTTTTTAATTCTCCACAAAATCAAGATAATACAAGAACTGGTGAAAGAGGCCCAAAAGGTGATAGAGGTGATGCTGGTGCAATTGGTCCTAAAGGTGATAAAGGAATTGGTTTTACATTAACACAAGATGGCCACTATGATCTTGGAAACAAACATTTGACTAATGTAAAAGCAGGCAATGATTCTGATCATGTTGTAATCAAATCACAAGTTTCAGATATTGTCAGAGATAGTTTTTTGGTTTTATGGGTTTCTGAATTCATCAGATTATACTCTAAATGTACTTATCAAATCGACAGAGCGAATAATAATTTTTTAGATATGAATGCAGACAGAAAAGTTGAAACATTGTACGATCTCTCGAATGAAGAAAATAATGCAACACAATCAACTTTAAACATAAGACCCACTGTTTGTACCAAAGCTAATAAGCATAATGGTCGTTATTATTTAGACTTTAATGGATCACAGAGAATGATAAGTCAAATCAATTTAAATAATGATGTTGTTAATGTCTTCATTGTTTATAAATTAAATTCAAATACAGGTGGAAATCCATGGAAAAATGGGCTTTTTGGTCATGATAATGGAGGTTATGATAAGTTTGTCAGCTATTACAATGGTTCAAATTTAGCTATAAGTGGTGTTGATGAATCAAATTGTGTTTATTTTGGTCCAGCATCTTCTATACAAAGTTTCAGAAAAATAGCAGATTAGTCAGTAAATGATTTGGGTCAAATTAATGTTTGGCATTGTTTATCTGTTCATTGGGATAATTTATCTTCTCCAAAAACAGAAAAAAGCAAAATCTATTGGAACAAAAAACATTTGGGAAGTTTTACATCTGCTAATAGAACCGGTAGTCAACAAATGACTTTTGGTGATTTAAATCCAAATTCCATCGCACCTTTAGACGGTTGTATTATTTTTTTCTGTGTTTACTTGGATTCTATATTAGACGAAAAAACAATTTTAGATCATCACCACGTTTTAATGCAACGATATAATATATGATAGAAGACGCAATCAAATATGTTAACTACTTCTTCAAAGAAACCAAACAACAACATGACAGTGTTTATGATGTCATACTGAAATCAGCTTTAGTATATCAATATCTGTACCATAAAAATTTCGGGGTATTCATATCAGTCAATGATGTCCTCGAACTAAATAATAATGATATAGGTCTAATCGGACCTGGCAATGGCTGTCTTACATGGTTCTTGGAAACAATATTCAGTCCGTTGCACATAATGCACTCACACAGCATTTTGCATGATGCTTTTGGTCGATTTTATGACCATCATTCATTAGACCGAGGGTACACATATGTCATACCCAAAAAGGTCACACCAAGATGGATAAAAAGATCTCCATTATGTGGCCAGATTTCCGGTTTGATATATTGCATATCCAAGAGAATAATTGTATAAATGATATATATGACAAAGAGTCGTAAAAGCATATTCAGCTGGAACCATATTTCAGGTGAATTAACAGAAGATCACATTAATGAATTAAAAGCCTATTACCACACATATCACAGAAAGTGTTGGGCTCATAAACAGGCGGTTAAACGGTTCAAAAAATGGAAATTACTGGGGAATTCCTTGTCCATCATCTTTGCAACTGGAGGTCTCGCCACAAGCGTTGCAACAGGTGGTG
>JAEMWC010000552.1:415000-417500 GCA_016490735.1 Pachyseris speciosa | reverse complement strand
TGCCATGAAATCCAATTTTGAGTCAATGTACACCTCTACAAGATACATTTTCTTCTTTTTGCAGCTGTCCAAGGCCGACAAGTTAGCACTAAGCATCATAACTTACATCGGCTGTGGAGTATCTGCCTTAGCCCTTATCATTACCCTTATCATATTGCTGAGCCTTGAGTAAGTGAACGCTTGCCATAACGAACTTGTTCAACGGATGTTTCGTTTTGAAGCTAATCTGGAGGACTAACTTTTTATGTTGGATTTTTGTCGTCGAAATTTTAAAACTAATATTTTTTCCTCGTGTCAACCTTTAGCTAAGATGATTTCCACCAAGTATGTTGTCTAAATTTCTGAAAACATAGATGAGATTTCTAACAAGACTTAAAGCAATTATTTATGGTATCAATTATATGGGAGCACAAATTTATTCAAAACATCAGCAGTGTTTTACAATCAAGCAAACAGTATGATGTTAAATGCATTAATCACGAACTCGAGAAATGGTTTTTTAAGCTGGCAAAGATATTCTGTGGAGCTTGATTTTCCTTCAAGCTTCCCTCTGGCCTGTTACAGAGGGAATCATACACAATTTTAGATTATTTCATTTAAAACATCTCTTTTTATGATATATTTGCTTTAGATCGCTGTCATCTGAGCGTCATAAGATTCATACAAATCTTGTGTTTTCATTACTTCTCGCCCAAATCCTCTTTCTTGCTGGTATACAAGAAACCTCGAGCCCGGTAAGGTTTCCTCGATCTTATATACTTTTCTTGCTGATTTGTCTTGGTTTTAGCTTGCAATGATACCGGTAGATTGAACCTGTGAATAAATACGCTATTTTGCTAATCCCGCGTGCACAATGGCTGACTGGTTTGACCTAGTAGTTCCCTGTCCTTCGTGGGGGTATCCTTGCAACCAGCAAAAATACTTTAAATTTCCCAGTTGCAAGGCCATTGTGCGCGCAGCATTAGCAAAATGGAATATTTGTCACTGTGTTTCTGCTTATCCACAGATCATCTGCAAAATAATCGCTGTGTTTTTGCACTATTTCTTCCTGACCGCGTTCACCTGGATGCTGGTGGAAGGATTGCATTTGTACCTTATGGTGGTCCAAGTTTTCAACATGGAGAATGTAAAAATTCTCTATTATTATGTGTTTGGATGGGGTAAGCAGTCATCATGGATTGTTGCCGGAAATTTTGTTTTAAGTTTCATATTAACGTTGAGGGGGATATTCAACAAAAAATAGCGGCTGCCTAGTAAAAAATTAAAGAACCGAACCACAATTATCTTACCCAACTCTTCCTCAAGACACTTGAATGATTTTACCAAAAGAAGGTAGGACAAAACAGAAATGGATATGGTTCATCTACCGTTACTTTAAAACTGGACCATCAGTTTATTGGCTACCTCAAACTGGATTTCCTGTATTCTTAGCCACTATCTCCCAGTGAAAGCATTTAGCAATGATCATTAGAATAACGTAGTTCTCTATTTACTCGAAAAACAGACAAACAAACGAACAAACAAGAACAAAATTATCAACGGCTGCATGATAATGTGCTGAAGGGTGACCTTTGTTGCTCAGCACTGGAGTTCACTGAATGGCATAACTCGGCTACAGGCGCGACTTGTAATGCTTTTTAACTTAGTAACTTGTGCATAAAAGGGATTCTCAGGACTTCGTAATACTTATCACACAGGTTTCTCCATCATACCAGTCGTTATCACAGTTGCTGTGAGACCAGACAGCTACGGTAACACAGAGATGTAAGTTGAGAGGCCATTTGGTTGATTACTCTGTGCCTTCTACATTAACTGTATTTGAACTAAGCTTATATAAGAGGAATCTCTGTTTCCTTGCAGCTGTTGGCTTTCTATACAGGATGGCACAGTGTGGGCTTTCATCGGTCCGGTCATCGCAATAATAGCGGTAAGGTATTTTCCGCTATCAGATCTGTGTGTGGCACTTTATGACTCAGACAGCTGTTGCAATGAAGTTAAGGGAAAAGTGGTACATCGCATGCTGGTTGGCATAACAACCTGCCTAATTAGTTTTTAAAGGAATTTCGCGGGGATGCTGGCCACACCTTTGATGATATTTTCAGAACCTTCTTCTGATATGGCAGAGTTTCACTGATTTGGAAATTGGCTGATGTAGCAACTTTGTACCAATCGTCTTCAAGTTTGTGTCTTAAGGACAACGACCAAGTCTATAGCACACATCAACCCTGTTCAAGTTGAACGAAGGTGTACTAAGATCTGCAGATCCCACCCAGTTACGCTTTCTTAAAGGCCCCTCAACCACTTCTACACTCGTATCCATCTTCTACCACCAGATGGTCGCACTGGCGTTGATAATTCCATGTTATACAGACTTGATGTTAAATCAGCTGTAATTAACTTTATTCTCTATTTCTAAGGGCAATAGGTAAACTAAAAGGCAGCTGCTCCTTAAGTTGGCCTAACATTTCTACCGCATTGCCCCAGAATATGCAATTAGCTC
>JAEMWC010000552.1:390000-405000 GCA_016490735.1 Pachyseris speciosa | reverse complement strand
ATGCGGAGGTCTGTACAATCCCAGAATAATTACATTTTTGTTATTTAGCTCGACCTTTACGGCCAATACCTCTATCAGCTCAAGTACAAAAGGTACTCTAAGTTTTTTTGAAGGTATTTGAGATGCTATGTAGGTTAAAACTCCTCCACCACCCTTTGTCCTATCCTGGCGATAGATCTTGTAGTTCGGGAGACTGAACTGTGCATTCGTGTAGGAAGAATCGATCTTTGTTTCTGTCAAAACGATGATTCCTGCTTTAAGTTCAGTGTTAATTACCTTTAGTTCATCGAATTTGTTCTGCAGACTATTGATGTTCAGATGGAATAATAGTTGTTGATTAGGATGTTCCCGTTTTAAATCTACAAGATCTTGTAACGGGTCTTTCTCCGACTCTCGAGTTGGTGTCAGCGGACCTGTGTCATCCGAGTCAGATGAATAATTTGTCGATCGAGGGCTTTTAACATTCGGAAGAGAGTTAAAAATACATTTTTGACAGTCCCATGATCTTATTCCTCCTGTTTGTAGGAGAGTGAAATCTTTCGCTGTGACGCCACCGCACTTAATATGAAACCACATTCGACAACTCTCGCACCGAATGGCTCGATGGTTGACAGCTATTTTTCTGCTGCAATTATTACACTTCATCGTACCAGCTTCTGCATGCTTCGGTCCTGGATTTGGGCTGATATCACCAGCAATGATCAATCTCGCTAGCCGTAGACTCGCCACTGTATTTGGATAATATTTCATTCATATTTCATTTCATTCTTGCAGAAAAGTATGCCCTTCTTCGTGGTCGAATGAAACCAAGATGGCGGACACTAAGCCATGTGAGCTTCGCATTACATGATTTACATCCTAATTTCCATTGTTGTTCTTTCATCAGCTGAATCCATTAAGCGTATTACAAGAAGAGAAACGACACTCATTTTTTTTATTGAAGATTTCCGGACAAACTGTATTGATTCATTCTTTTCTACAGTCCGGGTCAAAACAGTCTCTCAGTTTTCCTTTATATTCGAAATTCATAACACACTTCGATGTTTTACGCTTTATAAGAGGCGCGAACCTCCACATTCATATTCTATCGACCTTGACATTGACATGCTTTATTTAATGTGGAAAATACTCATAGCTATAGTTCTCAGGTACTCCACTATGAATCATGTTTCTCTCAAAGTGTAACGTGTGCTTCAAGTGTGCATGAAGCAAAAAAATGACTAAGATAAAATAAAACTGATATCATACATCTTTGAATATTTTATTTATTCAGTCAAGCTAAAGCTTTTATTTTACTATATTTTAGTAGACACTGGAATATAAAATTCAAGTAGATTTTGATCATTTATTTACTATAATTAATTTTCTATTTCGATGCAAACTTGAAAATTATATTGCTTGGCTGCTAATACCTCTAACTTAAAACCCCTTTTGTGATAGTTGAAACTGCTGCAGTCACTGAAATTCATTGAGTAGATAACCAAGTGGTAAACAGAATGACAAAATTAATGTTTCAAATACCCCAGATATGGGAATGTCTTTAATATGTGAAGAAACTTCTGATATGGAGATAAAGGATTACCAAGGCCAGACTACCGTTGCTTTGCACTGTTAACCCTATGCTTTCAAAAATTGGACAGGGTTCAGGCAATAATAATCCAAGCTTGCTAAACTGTTTAACTTACTTGAGTTAGTAATTAAGTTGAGGATCAAGATACCCAGTGAGGTAGACTATGAGATGGTTTAACGAGCATCAAACATCCACCGAACTGAAGTGTGTTATGGTTCACCACTGAAATCGTTATCATTGATTTTCACAACAGGTCAGCTGGTGGCTTGCAAATGCTAAATGCTAACACACTTGAGTTTTTCATATTGGGTTATATGTGCTGATGAGCCAAAGCACTGAACCAAAATCATGAATCGATACCCAATTAGATACCCAATTTAGTGCAATGGTGCGATAGCATAAAATAGTAAGACAAAAGAAACTGATTCAGAAGTATAAGTGCTTTTAATGAATCTTAATTCATTCTGTCTGGCTCTGTAATTTATGCGTCCCTAAAGACGCATGCTTTGAAAACCTGCAACTTTCACAAATCCCGGACTATGGTTGAAATGAGCCAATTTGATAGCCAAATGCTCAGTTGTTTAGACTTTGCCACCCCCAAAATCCCAATTTTCATGGAATATGACCGTTTTTTCTGTTGCAAACCTGAAATTTGACTTTAAACGCCCTCGGACAACACTAAAAAGATGCAACTTTTGTCTTGAAGTTTTTAAGACGAAAAGTCCTCTTGAGGTTAAAAGTCTACATAGGCAGCAAACGTCGGCTCCACGTCTTGCAATCTGTTCAACATTTTTCTGCTCCCTTCTTTCGCGCGATGTGGATAACGCTATTTGATTTCAGTTCCTCTCACTGTCTGTAATTTTCGCGTTTGTGACCCAAAGGAATTCTGGGATATTCGTGGATAACAGCCGCATAGCAGTCCGCCAATTTCCATTTCAGATATTTTTGAGAACCGTGTCGAGCCACCCGGTCCTGCTGACAAAATATTGCACCGATTGCGTTATTTACAAGTAAAATCTCACCAAAATTGCCATTGCCACCCCCAAAATGCCATGCCCGGTCCCGGAATCCACTCACAAAACGACTCCGTGAATTGCAACCACCAGTTCAAATACTTCTGTTTTCTTTCAAAGGATTACCTATACCCATCAACCCAGCTTTATGATGCCAGGCAGGGGACTTCTGAGTTGGAAA
The DNA here is from genome assembly GCA_016490735.1 of Pachyseris speciosa. Taxonomy (NCBI): domain Eukaryota; kingdom Metazoa; phylum Cnidaria; class Anthozoa; order Scleractinia; family Pachyseridae; genus Pachyseris; species Pachyseris speciosa. The sequence continues at coordinate 402,236 of JAEMWC010000552.1, read as the reverse complement.
ATCCCTCGAAAAACACACTTCTTAATCAATTAAGTAACGAATTGTAGCTGCAGTGATCGTTTAGAAATAAACGACAGCTAGCGTGACAAGCATGACATGAAAGATAGAGCCTGCGATGTTGTGGACCATCGAAATATCCGTGGTAACCCCTTATATGGAATAACCAGATCGACTTGGCCTTAAACCCTCGAAAATTACAGAAAAACAAGTACAAAATGGCGGACAAGAATGAGTTAACTGCACACAATTTTAATGCTGTGGAACCTTGTGTAATTACAACATGCAATACCAAAGCCTTAAAGGGGAACTAAAGCCTAATTTCAAAGAAAATTTAAAGATTCTTTCAATAATTTTAAGTACTTCTCCAAGCATGAAAGGTGCTCACGAAAAACGATTTTTAGAAAAAATCACGTCAAAACTTCAGACCCGGTCCGCCATGTTGGCCTCGTACCGCAGGAGCTGAAACTGTCAGCGGATTTGCGATGTGACGTCATATCGTGATTGCAGCAGATTGCAGCAGCGAAAAGCGTCGCGGCCCACTGTTTTGTTTTGCTAGAAATCAGAAGAGATTGGACCAATATTTAACTTTCATTTTGGAATAGGACCACCATATGATGTCTTCTGTTCACGAGGAAGATACTACCTCAATTTCTAGTGAACTAAGTCTTTCTAGCGGCCACGAAAGTGGAGAAAATGATCCCATAAATATAAGTTCAATCAGGCCCTACCAGTTCGAACCGGAGTTTTCGTCGGGTGACGAGGTGGACGTGGTAGACATCGTATATCCACCAGAAGAAGACGATGAAGCCCGTACTACAAATTTAGACTGGTAAGAGCTACGAACATGATATGGAATACTCGAAGTCGTGTGATATTAATGGGCAAAGGCAGTTCCCGTTATTTTCGCTTAATTATAATGGGAGGTATTTGGCAATAAAAGAACATTGTAAACCGGAGATGCATATGGTTGTGTTTATTTGTGAAAGATACAGCATACTGGCATTTCAAATTTTGTTTTGTCCCTTTCTCTAACGCTTCTCTATGGTATGGTCAAACAAACGGCAATAAATATTTCCCTGGATAAATGTAGATCAACCAAGACCAAACAAACAGATACTCGCCTTTATACAATTATTTTTTACAGTGTAGTATTTTGATTACCTCGTGAAACGCGGCAAAATTAATGTTTACTTACAATAGGTGCACATGTGAAAATTGTCAGCGACTGCCAACTTCAGCCGAATGCCAGTGTTGCTTAGAGTTTCCACAGATTGTGGCAAAGAATTTAGAGGCAGTAGAAGTGGGTGAATGTGACCAACCACCGCCTTGCATCACTGAGCATCCAGGTTTTCAAGCCGTATGTCTTAATAGATGGGTGTTACAGGCAGCCTGGTATCAATATAAGCAACAATATTACCAGTCCTATGATGGTCCAGAACACAAACTTAACAGACATGTTGCATACCGCCAACTTGTACGCTGGTGCTGGGGAATTATTGGCAAGGAAATTAGGGTGCCATTGCCCTCTTGTGCAGTTTGTTGTATTCGGTCCCACTTTCCCCCTCCAGGGCTGGAGGAGGACTTTCTTTTTGAAGGATTTCATTTTTCTGATGAGTAATCATTGAGATAATTTCTGCAAAATTGTTTGTCAAGTGGTGGAAAATTAACCTGAAGGTGGCATAGTGCATGCCCATACCCAGTCACAAACAATACGAAGATTGCTTTTTCTATTAAACACATCTATTTGATAATTATTATAAGCAAAATAGAAACTTGACTAGTCTTTGTCTCTGTCAGAATGTGCAAAAGTTAAGTGCTTTTTCATTTACCAGAAGTCAATAGCACAAGCTATCTCAATTTTGGGCAGCTGATCTAGGCCCACAAAAATATATATGTGTTAATTACAGGTCAAGCCTTTTACTCCCACAACATACAGAGGTCCCCTCTATGAAATGATTTTATTGATAATATGAACAAAAAACAATACTTTTGAACTCTCCTTATTGCATCTGGTAATGGTTTTCCGCTCTGTGAATCCAGTGGACTGTAAGCAACATAAATTAAGAGCCTGCAAGAGGGTAAGAGCCTCAAATGTCATCTATCATTTTAAAATGTAAGCAGTGAATGATTGCACAAGATCATTTATTGACCACCCAAGGAGTAAACGCTTTCTTTGTACAAAATGCTCTTAACCGAGTTGTTCAAAAACAGTTCAAAGCATGGTCAGGTGATCCAGGATTAATATCAACCTTGGATGAGGTAAAATAGCCAATCAGTGAAGACTTCTCCAAGAGGTTTTATGCCTTCAATTCCATTTTTGCATCTAAAAGTAGATTTTTCAAGTATTATTTTCCCTAGAATAAGAGAAAATAAATACTCATGGAACTTAAAATCCTGGATTACCTTTTCAAGCTGAATAACTGGCAGTAATGTGGTCACTTTACCCTTACTTTGTGTATGTTGTCATCGGTTAAACCTAGACCGATGTCCCTCAACAAGATCTTGTTTGCTAGGCGCTACAGTGCCTGAAATGTTCTTTGGGAGATTTACTGCTTCTGGCTCATGATCCACTACTCCTCTGTGGCAGGCGTTTACAACATCAGCCATTAAACTGTCAACATGGGCATAGGATTTCTTCTCCTTAATGGGCTTGACCACCCATTGTTTTTGAGTCTTAGGAAAGCTGACTTTGTATCTGGCTTCGCCACAGTGTATCCCAGATTGCACCACTGCCTGCTTCCGTCCAGCATTAGCATTAAGGTCCAGGGCTGTGAGTTGTGTGCGTGCTACCATACCTTTGTGGGAAAAGTGCTCACGCTTGGGGCAGTATTTCAGCTGTTCTGAATGGTACACTTCAACCTCTCCTGTGTGGCAGAACTCTGTGAGCTTCTCAATATCCTTCAGAAGCTTTTTGTTCAACACCACTTCTTCAAGCGCAATGTACGAAGGGGTGTCAGGCTTCAACCATTTCTTCTTTCGAGCTGCAGCTGGTGCCAGCCTTGGATGACAGCACTCGTGAAAGTGATTGTAGCCAGTCCACTTGTGCTTGTTGGTGACATGGTGAAGAATCGACTTCCACTTTTCCCGAAGGACATCTGCATTGCCATCACATGTTGCTGAGCACCACCAGAGGTGATTTGATACCGACCGTATCCAGGGAAAGAGGTTTTCACAGCCTTTGACTTTTGCTTTTTTGGTAAGCTGTTTTACAACCCACTTAGATAAGTGCCACACATCAAACTGGTGTTTGATGTCTTTGTGTTCTTTACTCATGGCACTGGAAATTGATGTGTGGCGATCTGTGGCAATTCTTCTAATTGTGACATCCTCAGCTTGCAGCCTTGTGATGCAGCGCTCAAAGCCTTCTTTCTCCATTGCATTAGAAGATGTCACTTCAGTTACCTGTACTAAACTAAAACAGGCAACTTTACCTCCATCAGTCATCATAGTGTAGGTACAGTATTTGGCACTATGGCCAGGACTGTCACAACGTCCATCTCCAATTAAATCTACTGCACCTTCCCTTTTAATAGCTTCTAAAACAGAGGATCTCTCCACAGTCCAGGCTTTATCAACCACTGGAAAGAGGAACTTGCTTTGTATGTTGTAAAAGGTGCTATGACTAAAAAAAAATTAAATTAAGAAAGGATGCAAATTGGGCTATACGTGAAAAGGTGTTTCCACTAAACAAAATGGCAGCTGATGTTAGTAGATTACCAGCCGCCATGTTTTTAATCATCGGCTGTGAGGTCCAGCAGAAGTCATCGTGGTTATTTATGCACCTTATCTTTATTGAAAGCATGCTGCCACATGTTGTCATTTTTGATTCAGTTATAACACCAGCACATTTAGGGCAGAATTTCAGGAGTTTCTTTAAACAGGACTCAAAGACAATAAATTTTTGCTCCTCGCAGGGGGATTTTTCATGGGGGGGTTGCAATTCCTGCTCATCATCGGAGTTCCCCAAAACTGATCCCTCATCTGAATCATCATAATAATCATCATCATCATCATCGTTAATGGAAACAATAGGAGAAGGCAGTGGCTCCTCATCTGAAGGATAAACTTCCTCATATAAGGTAAGTTCCCTTTTGCAGGTAGGCTTATCATTTTCACCTTTAGATTTCTTAGGGGAGACTTGTGCAGAGGTGTCTGGGGTGATATCTTTTGCACTCTTATCTTCAGGGTCAATGTTTACTTGGATTCCTATTTCAGCAAATGTTTTAATGTCGGTTTGTGTTGAAACTGATCGAGTTATTCGGTACCTGGCTCCCACACAACACTGAGTACCCACATCATTTTTGGTTTTCTCCTCAGTTGGGTTATTACCTACAAGGGTGGGCCCTCCACAGCTGTCACTTGTTGATGGCAGTTCAAGGTTGCATGCACCCACAGTTGGTGTTGGGTTGTTATTAACAAGGGTGGGTCCCTCACAACTGTCACTAGTTGATGGTTGCTCATAGTGGCTAGCATCCTCACTGCTGTTGGCATTGTTTTCTTGGGAATGTACTTGTTGCAAAACCTTTTGAGTGACGAAAAATTAAGAAAAAAAGTACAAAGATGAACCGTATCACAAATTGGTCCTCTTTTGAATTGCTGTTTATTGAATTACAAGCCATTTGTATAATTGGAAGTGAAGAACAAATTTTCAAAAATGAAGTATATGGTGGCATTTTGGTAACAGTCCAATAATAATAATTAATTGGGCCATCGAGTAAATATGGTCAAAATCGCTAGACATATGACAGCCTGAAAAGTCTATTTCCCTGGGTCTCTTCCCTCCCCGGGACGTAGCACTGGCAGAAGCACTATAGCAAAAGAATTGTTAACAGAAAAATTCCTTTCCCGAAAAGCTACTTTTGAAAAGAAAAATATATCGGCCTAAATCAGGACAAACTTATATAAATTCGTATTATAATAGTTACAACCCACATACACCAAGAAAGCAAAAAGTAAACACAGATCAACAGCCTTGCAAACACTTTTACCATAAATATACACACTTTAATTTTTGGCTTCATCTTACATATCTGTACCATTAAGCGAGCTCAACTCACCTCCTGTCTTAACTCCTCTAAACGGCGCTGCTCTGCTCGAGCCTCGCTACTTGGTCTAGGTCGCTTCGGTTGAGGACCGAAAGGAAACAGTGAGGGAACTGACCCTGGTATAAGGCCTCTTTTAAACTTCGTTTTCGGCATTAACTTGGCTTTAAGATCATTTTCGAAGCAGTCGGGAGTGAAATGATCGCTACACACGTAGCTGTAGTCAAGTGGAGGAAGGTTGTCTCTCCTGATCCTTTTTAACCACGCTCTTTGCAATTCCAAATCTTTTCGTGGAATACAATGAAAAGTCACTTTTGTACCTTTCGTCCAGTAGTTATTGCATTCAGGAATGCAGCAATTGGGCATAATTATTCCACACCAACAATATACGAAACTAATAGATTCACCGTGTAAATATTTATGAGATCTGACAAAGAACCCTTCCCGCTTGAAAATGGCGCTTCACGATATGACGTCACATAAATAACCGCTGACGGTTTGAGCTACCGCGATCAAAATCAAGATGGCGACCTTCGAGAACGATTTCAGCCAACTTTGACTTAATTTTTTTCGCAAAATTACTTGTCAACATAGTCAAGTACACCTGCCAAAATATTTGTTTTTACTTAGATATTGACCTTCATTTTTCTTAAAATTACGCTTGAGTTCCCCTTTAATTCTGGCAAAAAGGGAAGAACAGCTCCCACTGACCGACTGTCGACTGACTGAAAGCAACCTGTGGCAACAGTCAGCTGAAAACACTATTATTTTCTTTTCTCCTTTATTGCAGCTTTCCCCATAGGTCTCCTTCCTAAACTATCCTTTCAAATGAGATGTTAGTTAGCTAAGCCAACTCTGTTACCCTGAACCAGTCCCATGTCTTCTAATTAACTGATTCAAAATGAATTTTTTGATAATTGTATCAGTTGTAGCCCAAATTTAAATATTTATCACAAATTTCAAAAAGAATATAAATTCCCTTAACTTTGTCTCTCTGTCAAGAGGAGGAACAATAATTTTTAAAAATAATAAACTATAACATCATATATATGTTATGTATCCATGTTTGGGAAATCCAGTAGTGATGGCCTTTAAGCACAGCAAATTATATTAAATGTATCATAACTACATCAACACAATCAACACAAAGTCTTAGCGGTAAGTGTAGATCAAAAGTATTTTCCAGTGTCTCAAAAGAGCCTTCAAGTGCATAACACGTGCATTTGCATTGTGGGTGACATCTTCAAAATCACCAAACTTTAAGTCCATAATTCAGGTAGAAAGCGACGGGCGCCCGCGGGCGCCCTCAGAGTTTTATATTGCTGAACTTATTGAGCACATTTTCTGTTATTTTGAGCGACTTTTGACCGCTGGTTTAGAAGAATGAGCTCACTTTGTTTGGACGTTTCTCGGGCATTGAATTACTGACCAAACATCGATCATTTTCCTTGATGATTTATACCATAAGTTCTTCGAATCTTTCCGTTAAAAACCAGTCTAATTAACAGAAAAAGACTTGAATTTTCTTATAATCTACGAATCAACAAAGAAATGTTTACGAATACCACAAAAAAAGCCCTTTTCTTACCCCTAAAATTACGGTTGGACGTGCATGCCAATTTGCCGCCATCTTGAAGATGTACAAAAATGATGCTTTGCGACAGCAGTACAACCACCACCTGGCTGGAGGTGTTTCTCAACAAGGCGACACGCCCAACAAAACTGTATTATAACTCAAAGGAAAAATCGAAAGCTTTAGCCGGTGAGGCACGGATTGCAGAAGTGTGCTGAAAAGTTTCAAGGAACATACCGACGGTGTCTGACATTATCAGACTGCAGACTGCAGACTGCAGACTGCAGACTGCAGACCGCAGACTGCAGACTGCAGACTATAGTTTTGTTTCCCAGTGACTTTTAATTATAGCAGTTTCCTACGAAAGCCTTGCACATTTTCGTGTAAAAGGAAGTGGTAGTGGCGTTGGATTTTTACGTTTGACCGCTGTGAAACTCTTCTAACCGACTGCAGGCCGCTGACACTGACGTCATTGGCTATTTTCCCGCGCTCAGCTGGCATCGCCTTCCTCGGCTCTGTCTTCGGTGTAATGTTTACGGAAACTTCTGTCTAGCCGAAGACATTTGGAGTGGTTTAGGCATTTACCGGTCGGCTGAATGTCAAAATTCTACAACGGAGTAACTTTCAAGAAAGTAAAAAAACTCATTTGAAATCGGTCGCCATACTTCAACACGATATCAAGCTCAAGGCGATGTCAGCCGCCACTTCTGCTTTTCGCCGCCTTGAACTTCCTAAGATTCATTTTTTTAATTCTTTTTTTTACACGAAAATGTACAAGGCTTTCATAGGAAGCCACTCTAATTAAAAATGACTGGGAAACAAAACTATAGTCTGCAGTCTGCAGGCTGTAGTCTGCAGCCTGCAGCTACAGTGTGCGGTCTGCAAATGTCAGACACCGGTCGAGGACTGACAAATGTCAATATAAAGAGAGGAAATTATTGTACAGCAGTTTCGAATTAGTTATTTGGCCTTTTAATTTCGGAAAACTGTTGTGACTGTGTTTTGTTTCTCTTTACGGCAGCCTTTGAGTGGAAACCAAACCATTAGTGAGAGTTCAATACAGGTTAAACGCACTTTCCAGGGAAGGAGCCCTGGGAAGCTGGCTGTCACGGACATACCGAATGAGATATCCTCCCTCAACTGTCCCGTTACGGTAGGCTACTGTGTGACATTCAAATGAGCTGTCTTAATAAGCGAAAGACCGAATGCTGCGTACGCTACAATGTCCTGAATAGTGTAATGTGTGGCATGCAACATCACTTCTCAGTGACTTAAAAGACCGCTTCAAAAGCTCACATTCTGTTTTCCTTGCGAAAAAATTGTTCAAGACATAAAGTAACTCGTTATAAACAATAAAGTGATACGAAATGTGAATAACATTATATTGCATAAAGGGATCCTAGACTCATTTAGCCATCCTTTTAAGCCGGTTATATTTATTTTTTCCTTAATGCTTGATAACACTGTCTCCGTCAGCAATTGATATCTGTCTTACAGTTAGAAATCTTGTAAATGTAAATTAAATTTCAGTTCCTATTCATTCATTCATTTATTCATTTATTAAAGGAAGATGAAGCCCCACCAAAAATCATTCATCTCAGGAGTCAGCGGATTACTGCTACAAAGAAACACAGTCGACACTGATCACATGATTGTCTCCGTGACCGACGGATGGCATCGTGACTCCTGATCTTGTTAATTGCATGAGAAACAAGACTTTGAAAAATGTAGTTTAACGTAAACTGTAGGAAGGCCTAGAAGAACAAATTGTTATTAAAAATATATATATATAATGATAATAATAATGACAATAATACACAGAATGGAGCTTCCGTATAGAAATCCAGTTGTCCATAAACGTCGTTGTTTTAGTAATTACCGATTTCTGCGTGTGCTTATGCAAAATTGCAATTTGTGTTTTCTTTTAAACGCACAAACGTAGCAGTGTGAAAAGAATATATAGGTTTCGGAAATTTTTAATAGATGAATCTTCGCAAAGCGGCCACACATAAAAATAGAGCTTGTGTCATAGAGAACCAAAAGTTTGTATCGTAAGTTTTGCATTTGTTGTTACTATCGCCTTACTTTAGTCATTTATGTATCCTACAGTTATACCTTGTAAACGTAATTTTCGTTTTATTTAACAGTTTGGTTTTCATGAAATGAGCCTTCGTGTCGTCATAACACGTGATCTTTACCTTACACCACTAAGGAAGTCGTTAACATTGAATGACGCTATGTCCTCTTTTGAAAATGTAGCGATCACGGCTGGTCGTACTTCATACTAACGGGTATGCTATTTTTGCGCAAAACGTCAAGCACTGTTTCATGGCTTTTCCAGCTGATGCGCTCAAGTGAACGTACTTACAAAACCCTTCATAAGAAATGTCTCATCCACTCTAATAAACAAATATTTTGTGTGATTTAACCCGAGAAATACAACAATACAAATTTAGTGGCGTGATGGTGTTGCTGGCTGCGATAGGGGTGGTGGGGCGGTTGGGAGGTCTGGTGAATATGGTGGCGGTGGTGATAGATTGGTGGCCGGTAATGGTGCTGCTGCTGGGAGTGCCAAGTGCCAAAACAACATTTGCCTTCATCTAAAATTTTTGAATTTTTAATTTTAGCTTAAGGTTCAACTTCGAGCAAATCGAACGTTTTCGAAATGTTTTATAATTGCGTTTACATGAAGAGCTTCAAGTACCCACCTTCACTTGAGAAGCTTATTTATACACACATAGAAAACAGAAATCATTGTGGGCACATGGTTAAATGAGTTTGAAATCGCTCTTTCATGATATGTGGCCAGGAAACAGCTCTTATCCAGCAGTTTATTTTTCTTGTTAAATATGTGTTACACTTCGTATGACCTCTGCATTTTAAAAAGAGAACACAACGTTATGCAATTATAATATGTTGAAAGCTTATGACGCCAGCCGCATTAATCCTATTCCATGACACGCTAACGAAAATCCTCTAAAGAATGCCTAATTTCGTGCGACCATGATTTCCATCCTTGCCTATTGTAGTGATGTTAAGCAGAAGAATCATAAGAGAGTTTGGATTAAAGAAGTCTTAAGAAACGAGAAACGCAATTATCATCATTGTGAACTTCATCATTATCCCTAAGCTGTGTCTTTTTTCTGCAGAGAAATTGTTCCGTTCATCCTTTCAAGTTTCTCTACCTTTCGTGATGAACTTTCCTTCGCTACAGTTGTCAAATCTCCAAGCTTTCTCCAGAACATGTCTCACCTTTAAATGCGCGCCCTCGTGATGCAAAACTTGTCCTTTCATTCGAGACGCTGACAAAATATCGGGCCCTAAACGATCTGTTAAGATCACTGAGTGGAAAAAAAAGTCTTAAAAGAGATCAGCGAAACCATGTCGCAGCAAGCACGCAACTCGCAATCGATACGTTTACGTATGTAGGGGACGCGTAGACGCGTAGAAGGTCGTACACTCGTTTGCAGGCAGAGAGGTACCAAGAATCTTCTAAGTTGGCTTTTAATCCTTGGCTGCTTGCTTTACACTCTCGCTGTTTGACACGCTCTCTTACTTTACAGTTGTGCGCGACTATCAGCAACTTATATAGCTAATCAGTAGACATATTTGGGTTTGCTGAGCGTGGGAATTGGGAGAGCTAGACACTGCTCGTTCAGGAATACCAAAACATACCAACGCAGCCACACAATACAATTACTAGAAAAATGGCCAACATAAGAGGCATTAACTACAATTCAAGGAGGTCACACCCAAGGTCAGCAAGATTTCCCAAACATGCCCACAGCTAGAAATCATTACGACAGTACAATCAAACTAAAAGAAAAAGCAATCCAGAACACATACATCACATGTGAGGTCCAAACTTGGCCTACGAATAATACAGATGTGTGGGCTAACCTTGAACAACCTTGGACTTTAAACACGAATTATAAAAAATATTGATCATGAGAAACTCCAACTTAGATAACTGATAATACGTCACAACATTCCTCCCTGCTCAGATTTAGCATCGTCCCCGATGCCGCAATAACAAAATAAAACGTAAAATGTAGGTGGTGTCTGCGATAGAAGATTACTCATATGTTGATATCTAAACGATGCAAAAAGACCACTAATCGAAGCTAAATGGATAGCTGCTACGTACCTCATCTAAAAGCCTAGAAAAATTAACTAAAAATAATACTATCACGCAATACATCAATTCAGTAATAGAGTTCAGAGTTCAACAGTTCTTCACACAGACGGGATGAAAGTTCTTCAGTTCCCCCGGGCTTGAGAGCTTGATGGCTTTGGCTGGCTCTTGAGCGGCAGTCTTCACTGACTCGCCTTTACTAGCTTCGCACAGTGTATGCAGAACTGGCGAGACTGGGCAGACTGGGAAGGAGCTTGACCAGGGCGGACATGGACTGTAGGACCATACAACACTGGCAAGCGAGGGGCGACAATCCTGTTGATACATCGGCAGGCAATACAAATAATGATGAAGTTCAAAAATGATATTCCAAGCGCAGCATACGCAAAGTATTCAGCTAACGTTGTTTCTGAGGTAACGTGTATCTGATCAACCATACCATCTGCTTTTTCTAGAGCTGAACTAAGCTGATCGTCATAATACGCATATTAGGCATCAAGGTCAGTGATGACAGTATAGTTTATAGTGAGAGAAGGAGGGACTGACAAAGACTGTCGGTGTAGATCCAATGATGATATATCGCTAGACATTGGGTCCCGGCGGACATACGTTACTGAGTCAGTTGTAAACAATGGTAATGCAATCGTCATGCTCTGAGGGCACGAGGTCAAACTCATCTCCATAACATTCACAGAAACATTACAAGGGAAATTGTACACTACCAATGGTAAAATATCTTACTCGCCCACGCTTGTAGAAACGGTACCAGAAATTGTAGACAGAAAATATCTACCGCCAAGGTGAACCATGGGTTGAAGATGATCACAATCTTGTGCTGACGCGTGATTCGTCGAAAACGACAGCTTCAGCTCGGGATTCCAAGTAAAACCCAACCATTGCAAGTTTGTTACAGATTTCAACACATTTTTAGGGCAAAGAAAACCAGCTTCATTACTAAAATACCTATTTAAAGCCTCAACTGTACCTACCAGCTTAGAATTCGGACAAGTAATCAGAGCAAGGTCTGTCTGTCGCACAGGGCCAGTGTAACAAGTACCCGATTAATTAAACTTAAGTGGTGTCGAGTGTTCAACCACAAAAAAATTGTTTTTGCTAAGAATTTCCGGGGCTACAACCAAAATATTGACGTTTAGATCGAAGCCATCATGTTCAACATCAATAATCGGGCTAGCTGGAACAGACAAACCTTCCTCTAAAGCTGAAACGGTTAATTTTAAAGATGGATCGGCAACTAATCTAGAAGACAAATGCATAGAAAGAAAATGCGGTAAATCTTAATAACCTACCAACGTTCTTCCATTCAAGCGAGAAATCTGGTTCAAGGTGTCTTGAATTTCCAAAAGTCTAAGAAAGGCCGCAAAAGACACGGTTAACTTCAGTGGAATATTTGAAAGAAACTCGATCAACAAACTTTCATGGCACTTGACAGAATTAGAAAAATCATTCAAACGTTTCTGCCAGAGCG
>JAEMWC010000552.1:345000-382500 GCA_016490735.1 Pachyseris speciosa | reverse complement strand
TTTCACAAGAACCCGAACGTGTATTGATGTTGTCGACCTTATCAAGTACGACATTATTCGTCTTAACTTCGGAAACTTCAACATCATGATCATCCAGAGCATCAATAACATCAGCACTAACCCTATCAGGGCTCAACTGGTCCTTCTCAGCAGTGACAAAACTAAAAATATGCGGTTGCTCTACTAAGTTCCCAGCAGTACGCACCGTAAATTCATTTTCAACACATGGAGAAGAGATGTCAGGCGAGCGGACACAGGAATAAAAACAATCACTTTCGTTCAGACAAGACGATAAACGAGTCACTACATTGACCAGACAAGACAAAATCCCTCGACTCAACTCCAGGAGGTTAATAATGACAGCAAAAACAGGCGATAAAATAATAAAAACAGTTACTCTCGAGACAAGTGCCCCAGTTTTTGCTCGCGACTTTGACACGACGTAGACACACTTGAAACTTCCGGACACCGTTCGGACGAAACTTGCGCACTATTCACACTAATAACACTTTGAACTAAACCTTTTCCAGAAACGCAAGAAGTCTCGGCAGGCTGCACTTCACTGAAAGCACATTTATCAGCTTGGTTAACACCTACCAACGAACGTTGCTTTTTTCTACTACTTTAGACGCCCCCGCCACGGGTTCATGCAGCAACGAGACAGGGGCGGTTTTCAGTTTCCCTGCTTCGATTCCCAATTAGAGTTATTTTGATTCCTTGGTCGATAAAAGTTTTGTCTACCGCCGCCACGACGAGGCACCCTTGGGTCAGGTTTTGAACGACAAAAATAATACGTGTGCCCTTTCCTGCCACAATAGTAACAAATAGCATCACCAAAACGGGAGCGAAAACCCCTTGACTTAAAATTCTGGTTACCACGATAGTTAGGGCGCCGACTAAAGGCATTAGGTTTAGGAGTAGAACATGCCATTAACTCCTGAAACTCTTCTCTGATAATTTGCTTCATCTCTGACTTATTAACGTAAGGGTCACTTGGTCCAACCGCGCTGATTGCTTTATCTTTAGGGCTAACAGCTTTTGATAGCTCTTCTAGGATTTTAGCCGAAACTTCCTTAGGGTCAAAGGTAGTGCGCTTCCCCGAACTGGCAATCACAGACTCTTTAAGGTTGGCAAAATTCTCTGCCGCTTCTAAACTTTCGAGCTGTAACAACACATACTCACGAATCTCGGAAAGAAGTCACTGTACAAAATGATGAGTCCACTCAGACCTAGGTAAGTTCAATTTTGCGCAGTGAGAAGTAAGACTGTAACTATAATCAGCCACGGTTTCATTTGCTAACTGACGGCGCTGGCCAAGAGCATGTCTCATGCGCCACTCACTGGTACCAGAAGCAAAATGCCTAATCAACTCGGCAGACAATTCATCAAATGTCATTTCATCGGGCGTTGGCAAAGTATTAAACCATGCACTAGCGTAAAGTGGGAGGCCTAGTGCCAAATTAACTCCATCCCAACCATTTAACTGACGAGCCCTCTTATAGTTCCTAACAAACTCGTGAACGTCCTCACACTCTTCCCCTCTAAACACAGGAAACGCTCCAGATGATTTAACCGCCACATTTCTTTCTGGCACACTATGAGATGAACGCATACGCTCTACAACCTCACGCAGCCTATCAATTTGATCTTCCATATCACCAAAGACGCTATTAGTTCCCGAAGAAGGAGGCGGAGGAGGAGGTGAAAGGGAGAAATCACTACCACCGTGCTGCACAACTGGAATATCTTGAACTTGACCTGGATCAAATTCTAAAGGATTTTCGTCGGCGATAGAGGGCAAATTCTCTCTCGATTCAACGTTTTCGTAGATTACCTCTTCGACCGAATAAGATTTATGACCGCCTTCACAAAATGAAGATTCCGAGTCTTTACTGGGAGTGGGAATTCCACCTAGAGCAGGGACCTGTTCTCGAACCCGAGGAGAACCAATCGACCTAAGAATTGAACGAAAAAGAGAACGCCTAGTTGACGAAACGGCAGGAGGAGAAGGATTAGGCCATGAAAGAGAGCTGTTGGAAACAACAGAAGTATTATCAGCCGGATCCTGCTGTGCGGCGAGGGCGCGCGCTCTTTGCCTAGTAATCAGGATGAAATGCGATGAATAGCGAAAGGAACCAGATTTCTCTCCGAAAGCCGAGAAGTTAAAACTGAAACTAGCTTAACAGAAACACAAAAAAGGGAGAACGAACAAGACACACTAAGTGCGTACGCAAACAACCCTCATTCTAACTAACCTAAGCCAAACGACCTTGCAATGGCTAGACGCCTAAAATATACAAGAGCATTGTTCCACTCACAAATTGCGCAGGACGATTCTCCAAGTATGTAGGATTCTCCACCAAGTATGTAGGGGACGCGTAGACGCGTAGACGGTCGTACACTCGCTTGCAGGCAGAGACGTATCAAGAGTCTTCTAAGTAGGCTTTTAATCCTGGGCTGCTGCTTTACACTCTCGGTGTGTGACACGCTCTCTTACTGTACAGTTGGGCGCAACTATCAGCAACATAAATAGCTAATCAGTAGACATATTTGGGTTTGCTGAGCGGGGGAATTGGGAGAGCTAGACACTGCTCGTTCAGGAATACCAAAACATACCAACGCAGCCACACAGACAATTACTAGAAAAATGGCCAACATAAGAGGGCTTAATTAACTACAATTCAAGGAGGTCACACCCAAGGTTAGCAAGATTTCCCAAACATGCCCGCAGCTAGAAATCGCTACGACAGTACAATCAAACTAAAAGACAAAGCAATCCAGAACACATACATCACATGTGAGGTCCAATCTTGGCCTACGGATAATACAGATGTGTGGGCTAACCTTGAGCAACCTTGGACTTTAAACACGAGTTATAAAAAACATTGATCATGAGAAACTCCAACTTAGATAACTGATAATACGTTACAACACGTGTAAGACAGCGTACAATACTCTAATTAACCGACAACAATGCCCACCTACCGCAGAAAAAAAGGTTTTGATGCACAAAGGAGACAAAGCGTTTATTCCCTGCCATTTGTTGCAACGAAAGAAGTAAAACTATCTGTTTTTCAGTACAAAATAATTCACAACATACTATATACAAATAATATCTTACACAAAATGAAGAAAAAACCTCACCCTTATTGCCCGTACTGTACTAATGTCGAACAAACGACTTCTCATTTATTCTTTTCATATTCTGTTGCCAAATCGTTCTTGTCTGAGTTTACTACTTGGTTTAATCTGATGTCGACAACAAAGAAATCTACTCTTTCTAAAATTGAAATAATATACGGGGTGTTCGATGATTGGTCATCCTGTCTAACCCTAAATCACTTGATTTTAATAGCAAAATACTTTCTTTATTCAAACGCCTTAGATGACAAAAGACCTCAGTTTGCTGATTTTATCACACTCGCACAAGATTGAAATAGAAAAATATATCGCAATCATGACGAATAATCGCCCTGCTTGGTCGCATGGTCGCCCTGCCTGGTCGCATTTCTTAATCTATGTTGTTTCTTTTACGTGATGTAAAGTTCTCGATGTTTATAATTCGAAATTGACACCTGTTCTAAAGTTCCCATCGTTATTAATTACATTGTGCGTATTGTTTGGGTAAGTAGTTCAATTGTATTTTATGTGTCCAATAAATAGTGTTAGTATTGTAAGTAGCGTAAGTACCGCATCGTAAATAGCGTTTGTATGGTAAATAGCGTCAGTCCCGTATTGTAAGCAGTGATAGCATTTTAAATAGTGTAAGTACCGGATTGTAAGTAAGAGGACGTAGTTCCCGGTGTGGTGGTCTGTCTCTCATCTGATGGTTAAATGCTCGGAGATATTAGCTGCACAAGTCACTAAAATCCGAGGGTAAATAAAGTGATGTATGTATGTATGTATGTATGTATGTATGTATGTATGTATGTATGTATGTGTGTGTGTGTGTGTCTGTGTATGTATGTATGTATGTATGTATGTATGTAAGTAGTGTTAGTATTGTAAATAGCCTAAGTACTGTATTGTTTGTAAGTAGTCCAAGTATCGTGCTGTCAGCTGCGTAAGTGTTATAAACGCAAATTACGTGAGACGTTGTAAATGTTCTTTGTGTTGAAATAAATTTGTCAAAAAAAAGTCTCAGGGATATGTGATATCCCATACTTGAGTTATTCAGCAAAATGTACCACTCAAAGATTACAGTGGTTTAGTATGTGGTAGCTAATGGCAGGATGGAAACATCTGGAGTTCAGTTTGGCCATGCTAAAACCTTTCGTCTCGCTGTCCAACTCACAAACAATCGTATAGATTGATTGATTGAAGTCTTTAAGAGTGAGTCCATGGGTGCACCAGGCAGGTCTGCTACATGCCATCTCGCCGATTTCGATGAGACTTCGCCAGTTTAAAGGGTCTACACCAAAACTCAAAAAAGGGAAACTGGTTCCTATTTTGGATCTTTCAGGGGGGAGGTAGACCACCCCCCCTGGTTTTACTTGATTTTTACCGAGGGAAATGCTTCAATATGAGGGGAAAGTTAAAAGCTCTCAGTACAACTGTATTTAACTTATTGCTATCATAGTTTGCTTACTTATTGGTACATCTTTAATAAATGCAGGAAACAAGTGTCAGTCAATTTGATTGACAGCTTGTCAATTAGTGGTCGTGAATATTTGACCACGTTTTTAGCCATTCAAATATATGCTAATTTTGAGGTTAAATATCTCTCGTTGCCAGAGAGGTACGAAGCTAATTCTAACGTTCCCTTTTCATCGAACCTTTCGTCTTTAAAAAGCATAAAAACATTTTTGGGCACTGCCATTTTTTCGCTTCAGGTGCCGATCGAAAACTGCACCTGGAACAAGCGTCGCTCATCTCACAAATCTTGTAATTAAGGGCTGTAGCGGCCTCTAAAGCAAATAAACCGACATTTTACAGCTCTTTGCCCGATAATATTAATTAACAAGTGTAAGGAAAGCTACAAACTTTCGAGATTTTGCGAACAAATTGAAGATTTCACGTTTTGAGAGTTTCATTAAAGTCGGTAAAATGTCGATAGCAAACTTGCAGTTTTTCTGACATGGCGTTTACTATTATTATAGATTTGCTCGCAAAAATCAGCTTTAGGCTTTCGTACGAGATAGAGCACTCGCAAGTTCTTCATCCAGGTGTTTACCATTTAGTAGATCGTGCTATTTACAATTAGATTTCAGGGCCACATGCTGAGTGCTTATTAACAGAAACTTTAACTTTCACAAGCTTTAGAAATGAAAGCAAATGACGAGATACTCTTCCTTCTGGTTAAAAGGAACCGCAGCTCTAATAAATTCATAATTAGGCTACATTCATAATCAGGCTACAGCTGTATGACTTACCACCATTGTGACCTAGTATTTCCACGCAGAATATTAAAATATTCGTGGCGTGACCTGATTACTTTTGATAAGATTTCCAACAAATTGTTCATCCATTTCGCTAAGTAACGCTTCCATAATGTCCTACAAATCTCAACAAGAATATTTATCCCCTTTTTGACCAGCAAATATCCGCATTTTCTTTCATGTTGCTCCAAACAGATCTGCAAAACTCCGAGTATCGAAAGACGTGACCAAAAGGAAACGCCAGCAATGTCTTGATCAGCGGGTTTCTTGCGAAAATCGACGGGTCAAACGGCGCATGAGAATCGATGTTAGTATAAATCTACTAGCGTTCTATCACGAATGCCGTTCTCTGATTGGCTACGCTACTCGCTGTCTATTCTGTGATAGATGGTGAGTAGCGGTTGTCAACAACATGGCGGGCGTTTCTTCGCGTTTTTGAAGTGTCTGCGAGGAGGATTTTGATAATTTACTTGTTTAGTTTCGAACGACTAGTAGATTTATACTAAAACAATTAGATTATTAGCTCTCGATTTCTATGCGTGATAGCTGATTCGGGCTGCACCCTCATCAGCTATCACGCGATAGAAATCTCGAGCTCATAATCTAATTGTTAAATAGTTGATGATAAGCGATGATAGTTGAAACGCGCGCTATCGTTTGACCACCAACTTTCACGCACTATCATCGAATATCATGAACTATCATTTACTTTGAACCTGCTCGAAAATCTTAGGATAGTCGATGGTAGTTTTTGCCGTTTGAGCGCGCGCACGATAGTCGATGATAGTATTACGGTCAGCTGTTTCCACCCAACATCGACGGGCGCAGGTAAAGTCGAAGAGGAGAGCGATCAAATGGACTAACAAAGAAATATCCAACTTGAGAGACGAAAAGCTCATACTAGCATTGTGTTTACAACTTTTCGCGACACTATTTTCACGGAGACTCATGCGAGCGTCACGCAAGCGACACCCGAACTTGCGTCAGTAGTCAGAATATCGCATACTTCTTTGAGCCGTTTGACCACGCGCATGATACTTGATGACAGTTTAATACTTTTCAACTATCATCGACTATCATGCTCCGTTTGACCAGGGCTTTAAGTACAGGTCACCATGCTATAGATAAATAAAGAAGCCCAAAAGAGTCTTCTAGCCCTAATCACTATCCAAAATAATGTTTTAGATTGAGGGGAAACTGTTTGGCTTAGTTACCAATCAATAACAAGTGACCTTTTCCTGTAACCTGTGGAATGTGACTTGTATCTACAGAAAATAAGGCTAAAATACGAAATCAAAAACAGTTTCTGGTGTTCTCATTGATAAGGAGATAGAAAAACGGTGACATTGGGAGTAGATTTCATTTTTTGTTCTTGTTTTCTAGTTAGACTAAAAGAAAGGAACACTAGCATATCAGCTGGGGCTACATAATAACTGCCCTCCTATCAAATAATTTAGAGTTCAAGGTCCCACCTTATCTGCTGCCTTGTCCGGACAGTTTCAGCCTCTGCGGCAAGATCATCGGCATCAGCTTCCTCGTCTTCATTCATACATACAGAGCGGGTTCTCTGCAATTAGCCACTCTTATTCAGGGCGGAGAGTCGGCTGAAGTATCGAGCGATCTGCTGCTCTGTCAACCAGTCGCTACTGGCAAACATTTTCTGGCCGTCCTCGTCTCTTAAAGACTTCATTCTCGAAGCCACATCGGAAGCGTTCGCCTTCTTACCGCTTTCCTCGCCCGTCCAAAACACGTCTACAAGATAGCTCTTCGCTTTTTGCGAAAAGGCCACTGATTTTCGTGTTTTTCGAAGCGCCCATCCCTGTTCCACTTGGTCAGCCGGGGCTTGGTCGTCAGAGTGGAAGATGGCTGACGTCTGACTGCGAACGTAACCACCACCTACAGAATGACATGCTTCCGTCCATTTCCGCTTGATATCGTCTTATATATGCGGATTATTTTGCAAGCCTCACCATGTGTTTGCCAACGTCCTGGTGCTTTTGGAGGGCGGCGAATGATTGGAACGTCTTGATGCACCCTTCCTCGTGACAGGAAAACATACCTTTCTCGATTTCCTGGTCTGTATGTGTCGGGTAAGATGGTTCCTGCGATGACCCAGGCTCAGAAGTAGCTCTTGTTGGCTCTTCGTGTTGCTGATATGTGCCTGCCTCTTTCCGAGGTCTGCTGAAGGGCTCAACTGTGACTAGCTGCGTGGGACCCTGGGGTGTGCCAAACCGTGCCAGCTGGGCTGCGCTATAAAACTTTCCAGGACCGACATCATAGGCGCGCCACACCCTCATGCCTCCATTCTCGTAAGAGAATTTGTGTAGCGCCTTCACCCCTGCCATGGTATGTTTGGTCATCGTCTGCGCTGATGATTGGACTTGACAAACCGCCGCATAGCGGCCCTTGACACCTCCGTATGACTCAATGGCAGCTTTCATATCGCTGGCACTCTTCACGTAATTACCTTCATTTAGGAAGCGTCGCATGTGGCTTTTGAGTGCAGCAGTGCGACGATCGCAGATATCTTTACCTGCTTGGGGCTCGCTGAAGTCATATCGTGCGATCTTGACGCCAGTGCGATCACCGATACTGGGAAGCGACAGCAGAAGATAGGCAGAGTGGTAACAACCGGCGTTGTCGGACCTTAAGTACACCTGGCTGAGATTTGGCTTCAGGGCTTTCAGTGTTGCCAAAGTGTGTTCTATCATAGAGGCCACCGCGAACCAGCTCTGAATACACTCATCGAACAGATGGACGTAGGTTCGTGTCTAAATAGAAAATAAAAGTGGTTGATTTCACTTCTCGATTGTTACGTCCTACAAAGAATATGGATTGTCCACATATTATCAGACATCACTTTTTGACGTACGCGTGTTGCACTCGTCTGGAATTTATCAATAGTAGCAAAAAGTTTTGAGTTATCGTTTAGTGAAGGCAAAGAATAGTTCTAGCACGATTGCAATAAGAAAGGTACCTCGATTTCTTCGTTGTCGGCTTTGGCAATGGCAACAGTAATGTGCCATGGCTTTCCCTTTTTACGAAACCAATCGCGCTGGGTCTCTCTATAGCTTATTGGTAAATACTTCATGGCCCAGTCCATGATGAGCAAGGCTTCGGTTTGTGAAAGGCCATCGACAGCAGCAGCCTTCGCAGCATCTTGGTGGACGGACCGTACAATATGTGACTTCCACTCGCCAAGTTTTGAGATCGCTGCTTGCATATCATGCTGAAGTTCCTCCCGTTTTTCATTGTTGCTAGGATGAAATAAGAAAACAGGAATGTCAGTCAAAGTAGAAATTAATGTTTAGTGAGGTTGACATTATAAGATTTAGTATACTTGTAAGAGTCCTGTCATTCTATTGACAAAATAAGATGTACCTCCAAGGTAAGTCAAATAAACTAATAAGAATCTAAAAAAAGTACCTTAATTGAAGCTCAGACAGTGCGACTTGAATATCCACGATGACATCCCTCAAGTCATTGCAGCGGTCACAGGCGATGTTATGCTGATGGGAACATGTTCCACGGTACTCGGCTTCATTACTGCTCAAAGCGTAAACGCTGCAATGATCTGCACAGGGCGTCTCCCCCGCCAGTTGAGATGTGAAGCTTGTAGTCAGTTGACAGATAGCGTTTTCCATATTTTAGACGTGTGCCAACTCCTCTTGCCTCTTCATCTTGAAAGCCTATATGAATACTATCCCATTAATTAAAACCGCAGACGCGACATACATGGCATGCGCGACCCAGTAAAAAGAGTAAAAGTTTTTTTTATCAAAGACTTAGTCTGGGGTGAGTAGAAAAGGGACTTAACGAAAAACTGCCGCTTCTGTCTGCTTTTTTTTTGACCACAGGTGACTCGAATTTCCAGTTTCCTAGCACCAGGCTACTCACGTAAAACATACCCAATGTTTTGGAAGAATAATGTGAGCACATTAATTAGGTTAAAACCATTTTGACTTATTGCGCGCGTGAGTAGATATACACAGAGGACGTCACAGGAATAAAAACAACCTGTAATACGCAAAGACAAAAGAAGGAGAGGGAGCAATTGAGACCTCCGTACCCTTGCTCTTACCCTATTGCCCTTCTTCCTTACTTGCACTACCTTCCCCTTACCTTTGCGCTGGTTTCGCAGGTGAGGAAATTTGGAGAACATTTTCTTTGCAATAGTAACATTTTCTTGCTAGCCGATCATCCCTCTTACCGTTTTTGCCAATGATACAAGTTATTCTCTCCAGGGAGGCAATTGCATTCACACCATCTGTTTGCGTTGCATCCAGACCTGCCAAGGACTTCTTCTGAGAAGCGGCGCACACCTAAAAGTGTAAACGTTTCTTAGTCAATTATTTAGTGCTTGAATAAGGCTGTAACAATCCCTTACCCTCCAAAACACCCTGCGGCTTACTTTTCTCTTGTTTTAACTTACACTAATCCTAAGAAAGCGCAGGAAAACTTGCGTGATAAAGAGAAATCACAGAATAAAAAGGGTTTTGAACCTACCCATACCTTAACGATATTGAAGAGTGTTGATCTCCCAAGTGGTTTGAAGCCGGTTTCTATACTATAGGTCTGGTATAGCTGGATGAGGCGAGAGGAGATGACTGTTCTCACCACATTTGGGATGTCAATTTTCTCTCCGCTTGACAGCTTTAGGGTTTTAGTGCCATATGCCACGTCTTGTAGAAACGAAGGACTGGATATGAAGTCCAGGAAATGGTCAACCTTGGCGGGGTCCAGCCTGGTTCAGGTAATGGTTGGTGGCTCTATGGGCTCTCCAGGCTTAGTCTGAAACGCATGTTTTCTGGCCTCGTCAATCCTGAACTTGGTGAGTCCCGGCACCAACTGTACTAGTTCTGTCTTGGTGTAGTCACAGACGAAGAGGGAGAGAATCTGCTGCTGGGTGTACCAGTAACTAGCTTCATTGTAAATGGTCACCCGCCTAGATACCAAGGTATCCTCCTCGGAAGCATTAGAGACCGCCCGCCCGCTTTGGTACTTTGTGAAAACCTGCTGAAGCAGCCACGACGAATTCTCTGGGGCAATGGCGTTTAGCACGGTATCAACAGCTTGCTCAGCCTTTTTCCGGTAGTAGCGCTGCGTCGACGATGAGATAGTCATAACATCGGACTTGCATTGAGACCTGACTGGACTGACCCGTCCATCTGTTGATTTTAGCAGGTAGCTATTGAGGTACTGCAGTTGCTCAACCCGAGGCGTGGGCTACCACTCACGCGACGTCTCTCCTTCCGCCAACGACCCCTGTGACGACGACGAGAAGATATCTTAATTCGGATCGCTTTGCTATAACAAAACAAAAAGCTTGTTTAGTAAGGTTTCACTTCACACACCTGAATTCACGACCGATGTTAGGCTTTGTTACTCTGTTACTTAGCTGCCTGTAAAGCAAACCTCCCTGTCGAATTAGGCAGAAAACTGAGCGGAAGGAATGTTAATTACGCATCATGAACATAATTATTCTGAAATATTTCTTTCGGTTTCAAAGCTCATTATGAAAACAATTGTGAAGGCACTCACCTCGCCTGGAATTTCATCTTGAAATCGCACGCGCAAAGGGGGTAGAAACAGTTCCTCTTCGGCTGCCTCATATGACTGTAGTGGTGCCTGCTCTGTAGACGGCCCTGGCGTCTGATCCATTGACTCCCCTTCTTGCGCCACTTGAATTTCGGAGACACTACAGGATCCCTGTGTCGTGGTGGGAATGTCAGAGGGTGGTTCGCTTTCTTCTATATAGTGTGCATGAGCGCCTCTACAGTATCTGCATATGCCTAATAAGTGATAGAAATTATTTAAGCTATGCAAACTTTATTTCAACACCCTGCTTCTCGAGAAACCCGATGCTAGATAACGGCCCTGTTAATGCGGGGGTACACATGAGCACCGTTTTTTCGTCGCTTGACAATTTGACGATAATATCTCGATCGCCTTCCAAGCAATGAAAAATTTTCTATCCTCTATTTTTTGGGTGATTTTTGTTATATTTGGAAAGAGATAATTTTTCTCAAAGGATTAGTTAAATTGAGGAACAAAGGAAATATTGCAGATTTAAGGAAGGTGAAAATTGGAATATGAAGTTGAAAAGTAGTAGATGGACACCAAACAGTTCCCCACCAACCTAGAGTGCCCTAATGGGGTTGTCAACTGTCTGGTGATGTTTGAAAACATTTTCTTTTTTTCAGTTCAGTTTTAGTTTTATTTATTTAATTAGAACATTTTACTTTACATAATGACACACTACCCACAAACAGACAGAGCTCTGAGTCTCGGCGGGTAGTGTGTGGACGCTAAAACATATAAATTCAGCTTAACAAAACAAAAGTTAGTAGTATAGTGTTTGGGGGTACCAGATCAAAAATGGGGTGTTTTAGCAAAATGATCTCGTATTCTGGAATATATAGTTATTTAATTTGATGGAATATATAGTTATTTAATTTGATGGAATATATAGTTATTTAATTTGATGGAATCTATAGTTGTTCAATCTGATGGAACCAAGGTCAGCACACTTTTGAATTTATGGTTCAATCTGATGGAATCTATAGTTTATTAATGCGTGACATTCTCGGAAAAATCACCAAGCGTGACATTCTCGGAAAACAGGGAATGAGTCATCGCCTATAGCTATTATTTCTCACGTGACGTCATGTGTTAGTTGCATAAAGAAATAATATCTCATATAATAATATAGATGAGTTGTAATTTAGTAATCCACAATGAATTGAAGAATATGGGGGAGTTGACATGTCCTTTTTGTGATCAGCTATTGGTCAAAGTTGTTAAAAGTGTGAAAGCACCTTGCTGTGATAATCAGAAAACGTTTAACGATGATGGTGAAAATGTTTGTCTGAATTGTGGTTCAGTCCATGGTTATGATTATTGTAAAGAATATGTTGACTTTCATAATAATATGTATAAAATAAAGCGAAAATCTGTATATCACCGGAAGTACCATATTGAAAATGTGATAAATGGTATATGTCGCAAGAATAGATTTCAAATTTCTGTAAAAGATAAGGGTAAAATATTGAAAATATTCGAAGAGATAGACACTGTCCTTCCTTTGGTGAATAAGAATCGTAAAAGGATGATAAGTACGAAATTTATGCTTAAGCAAATATTTTTAATGCTTGATCTTCCATTTGATGAAATAAAAGTTACTAGATCAAAAAAGACGCTTGGATTTTATGATCGATATTGGGTTGAGATTCTAATGTTGAGATTTGATAAGATTATTCGTATTATCAAGCAGTGAATTTTTCATCATATTTCAGTAGGTACTTATCAATAATTGGACTATTATCAGTCACATAATCATCGATATTCTTCATTGAGATTTGTATACTTGAAGCATCAAAATCACCACTTCTCAACTTGTCTTTTATTGAATTGAGTAGATGTTGATAGCTTTGATAAGCATATGTGCAATTTTGGATTTTCAAATCTAGGTTTTTATGCTTCATCCACCCTTGTATCAAAAGTGCTGCTGTACTGATGGCTACCAAACTAACACCACCTGTTGCCACACTTGTGGCGAGACCCCCAGTTGCAAATATAATAGACGCTGAATTACCAGCTAATTTCCATTTTTTGAACCGTTTAACCGCCTGTTTATGAGCCCAACACTTTCTGTGATATGTTCGGTAATAGGATTTTAATTCATTTACCTGATCTTCTGTTAATTCATCTGAAATATGATTCCAGTTGAATATGCTTTTTCGCTCTTTCATATATATCATTTATACAATAATTCTATTAAAAATACAATACAGTATTCCTGACATCTGGCCGCATAATGGAGAACTTTTACTATTTTTTGTTGCTAGGCAATCAGGATATGCATAACTATATCCACGGCCCAATGAATAATCATTGTAAAATCTTCCATATGCATCATGGAGGATAGCATGAGTCTGTAATACATCAATCCAACCAAGAGTATGTTCTAAGAAGTTTGATAAACAACCGCTTCCGGGACCAATAAGGCCTATGTCTGCGTGATATTTTATGATATCATCTATAGTAATATATCCTTCGAAATGCTTGTGGTATAAAAATTTGTATGCAAGACAGGATTTTAATATACAATCATCTAAATTGGGGTAGTCTTTTTTGTAAATCTTGAAAACATAAGATACATATCTCAATAAGTCTTTCATATATCAGTTGTTTAGACAAAAATTTAAAGACCAAAATAATCTTCAATGAAACGATACATATTTCTCAGTTCTTGGTTAGTTAGTGATTTCTGCCAAACAGCAAAAGCATAAAGATCCATTTCACAAAAATTAATTGCAGAACCATCTGTATGAACTTGACAACCAATAAACATTTCTTGTGCACTACCAGTCAATGTTGCTGAAATTGATCCTGTTCCAACTGGTGTCATTGATGAAACACCTCTGAAAAATTCCATATTATGACCATCAACTCGAACAGTAAAAACTTCAATATTTCCCGTCAGATTAGCCAAAGAAGAAACAGCAAGTCTTCCATTTAATGTAGAACCGAAATCAATATAACATGCTCCATTAATCCAAGGCAGATGAACACCAAATCTAACAGCACCCTTACCCCATTGAAATTGTGATTGATATTTTGTTTGTTTTGTGTTTGCAATGATTATAACAGTACAAGTATTTCCACTCTGTCCAGCAACTTTAGAAACATCAAATGAACTGTTCTCCAAGTAGTCATCACTGCCATCAAAACGTATGAAAAACTTTTTCTTGACTGAATCTCTCAGTAACAATGGTTTTTTCGAATTAGAAGTTTGTGTAAAAGTGACATTATTAACAGGATCCAGCCAACTAGAAACTCTATCATCAGCATCAGTTGTCAATACAGATAGATATGGTATCAAAGCAATTGAAATTCCATCAAGAACAGGTATACCAGGCAGTGAATTTGAAATAACAAAAGTTGCTCTATCTAACTTCAAATCTAGTTGTTTTTTTGTTACACAATCATCATCCGATGTTCCTTCATTAACATTTGTTATTTTATTTCCTCCAATATCAAAATGCCCATCTTGTGTTAATGTAAATCCATCACCTTTATCACCTTTATTGTCTTGATTTAGTGAATGATTGAATACACCCATATAATATTATTTTAGATTAATTCATGACCACTTCAAGTGTGAATGCTGTATCAAATTCTCTACTATTGGGATGTGAATAGTCAATTATAAGATAGCCTCTCGATAATTATTTGTTGACGTTAACCGTTGTGATGTTTCTACTCAAAGAAGATTGTCTGTGTTCATAAATAGTTGCTGGTAATGGCAAAGGCCCACCACCTTCAGCTTTTGTCTTGAAATAAAATATTCCGGGTTTTGTTCCTTGTATGATATACATTTTCTTAATATAAAAGTTATTGTTATGAATGACTAAAAAATCAGAGCCATTTATCAATACAGGCTTTAAAGCATTCTTATTATGTCCTTGTTTGGCTTTGACAGAGCAATTTAAATATTGTATTTGACCGATTATTCCATTCCCATTCAAATTTAGATCACCTCCTAATTTCGGTCTGTAAAGAGCAAATCCACCCAAATCGAAAGCTGTTTCCATAGTTACACCTGTAACGCTTGAACGAAATAGATTCAAACTATTATTATGAATTTTATATCCATTCAGATTTAAATCACCACCAAGTTTAGCCTCTTTTATCAGATAAGTGTTCATATTAATATTATCCAGCATTGTCAATTCGCCATTGTCTCCACCAAACAACCAATTTTCATTTTCTTTCACATCAAAACCATTCAAATCTAAATCAGTTTGTAATTGTATTTTTTCATTCACGATTTTATAAGCTTCTGTGAAGTCGTAAACACTTGATGGAACGTCTACTGCTTCAAAACCAATACCATATACAACACAATGAACTTTGTACTTATTTGGATAAGTTGGGTTAGCATTAATATTAATCGTACAATATAAATATTCAGGTGGTGAACTTGCTGAAGGTTTTTCAAACCATAATAAATATCTCGAATGATCTTCATTTCTGTTGTCAAATTTTCTCCCTACGGTTTTATGAATTGAAATTCCACTAGTTGAATTGAATGTTACACTACTAAGACTCATTCCTTCATAATCAGGAAATAGCCATTCGAGAATGAAAGTGTATGTTCCATCTTTTATTGTATACATATTGAATCCAATTTTGGCTCTGTAAGTATCTTCAGATTCTTTATTCAAGTCTATATCAATGACCTTTTTTGAAATCAAATGTGGTGAACGAGGTAAATTGACATATCCATTAACTGTCAAGCCATATTCAGTGCTAATTTCATCGATATCATTCATCAAATATTTGAAAGCATTCTTTGGATGAGAAGCAGATGAAATATGACTTTTTTCTAATTGATCTAAATTTACGGCATCGGTTTTATTTGTTCCTTCTTTTAAGTTAATGATTTTATGCCCTCCGAGTTTCATATCCGCTGCCATTGCATTTGTTCCATTCAATAATAAAGTGTTCGCTCTAATAGCTATTCCAGCTTGATTTAAAACTCTAAAGTTCACTGCATCAGTTTCATTCACCACGTCCGCTAAATTCGTCACTCTATTTCCACCCATCGACAAATCGCCATACATTGCAGTCGAACCGTCTCGTCGGAGAAAATATTCGTCAGTATAAAGTTTTGTCACCGCATCGTCTGCGTTGACGGGTGGAGCAAGATCAGTAATGGCATTGTTGTTCATATTTAGATTTTGTTGTGCAATCGTATCGAGTTTGGTTTGCAACCTCTGGTCTACATAACTTTTGTTTACAGCATCTTGTGGGTTTGAGGGGTTATCCTGCAGGTTGAGGATTTTGTTTAATTTCATGTCAACATTACTACCAAACGCAACATGACCGTTTTCAATTTCATAAGCTGGGTCATGGACAAAGTAAGACAAGTTGGTATGATAGCCATAGGCCCCATAAACGATGATATGTGTTTTGGTGTTAGACGCGGGAGCTGTGCTAAAAAGTAAAACCTCAATTAACGCTTGACCGCCACCAGTTTTTCGATTCGGAAAAGCTTCTTCATATAACCATCAACATACGGGGTTTTGAGAAAAGGTTTTTGAAATGGCTGTCCGACGTCACGTATGTTCAATGTGAGTAAAACTCAACAACATAAGTGTACTGACTGTTTCTCAAAGATGAAACATTAAAACGAATTTTGGATGTAAAGTTGCCTCTTCGTTTGATGAAAAAAGACAATGACGACTTGTTTATGTGATAAGGTGATCTGTCAAAATTCTCAATTTGAAGGTTTTCCACACCACTGACTGCAGAAGACTTGGATATGTCTTTTAACAGAAAAGCGAATGGGTTGCGTTGAGCTCCTGATGCTGAAAAAACAAGGTCATCAACATACTTTTTGTTGGCAGAATCTTTATCAGAGTTTGGAGATCCAACATTTGTTATTTTATTGTCACCCATGTCAAGATCACCAGTCATTGCATTTGTTCCATTCAATAATAATGTGTCTGCTCTGATATCTTGTATATTTTGTACAACAAAACCAAAATTCACCGCATCATAACTACTAACTGGAGATGATAAGCTAGGGAATGGTATATTTGTTATTTTATTGTTGCCCATGTC
This sequence comes from Pachyseris speciosa, assembly GCA_016490735.1. Lineage (NCBI taxonomy): Eukaryota > Metazoa > Cnidaria > Anthozoa > Scleractinia > Pachyseridae > Pachyseris > Pachyseris speciosa. The sequence continues at coordinate 365,491 of JAEMWC010000552.1, read as the reverse complement.
AAGATCACCAGTCATTGCAACACTTCCATCTTTTTTAAGAAATGGAGAAACATCAATTCCAGCAATTTCAGTATCAACATACCCCTTTGTGGCTGAATCATTGTTTGCTGTTGGCGCTGCTACATTAGTCAATTTGTTACCTCCAAGATTCAAATCAGAAGTCATTGCAACGCTTCCATCTTTTTTCACATAGTTATTATTGAGATATGTTTTATCCGCTTTACCTATTACACCATCATCAACGTATTTTCTAGTTGCGCAGTCTTGTGGAAGTATAGGGCGTCCAACATTGACTATTCTATGAAAACTCATTTTAACCTCATTATCAAATACAATTCTTCCTTCTTCTATTTCAAAAGCTGGGTCGTGAATATGTGATAAAATGATATTAGAAAATCCATAAACACCATAAACTATGACATGATGTTTGGCATTATTTGATAAATATGGTGAGATCAACAATAATTCCATTGATGTCTGACCAACTCTCGTTTTTTCAAGGAAGAATATTCTCTTGAGATAACCATCAACAAGATGAGTCTTTGGAAATGCTCTTTTTATCGAATCCTTTCCTTCAATCAAATTAGACGACAGATTGTCGTTATCTACTGTTGCATTATTTGGGTTACCATCAGTATAAAACTCAACAACTAAAGTGTACTTTGAAACTTCCAATTGTGACAAATCAAAACGAAGAACAGTTGTAAGACCAGCAGTAGGAATAACAAAAGACAAGGCTTTTTTATTTATTGAGTAAGGGCTTTTATTATAGACTTCTAATTGTAGATTATTCGCATTTCTAAGAATAGTTGTTTTTGATACATCTTCAAGAAGAAATTTAAATGGATTAACACGTGTTCCTTCAATTGATAAAACAGCATCATTAACATATCCCAAGTTAGCAGAATCATAATGATTTACTGGATCACCAACATTTGTCAAACGTTTATTTTCAATGTCATAATTACCATCTTGTGTTAATCTAAATCCATCACCTGTTTCACCTTTATTACCTTTGAAACCAAATGGACCTCTATCACCTTTATCACCTTTTGGACCTCTTTCACCTTTATCACCTTTTTCACCTTTGGGACCAATTGGACCAGCCGGGCCTCTTTCACCAGTTTTTGTTTCATCTTGATCAAGTGGAGAATTAAAAACTCCCATTATATCATCTTGTTAGATTAATCTTCTTCATCACTGCTTTCATCTTCCAAGAATTCAGGTGGTATGGTTTCATAGATGACAGGTAGTCTCTTATTGTTTTTCAATACTTTTTGTGTCCTCCTGTATACTTCCATTTCTGATTTTTTCAGCGATTTCAAATCGTGTTTCAACAGCAGCGTCAGGTTTGATCAATTTTTCGATTCTTTCTGTTCTGGGATTCTCCTGTTTTTCTGGATTTTGAAAATTATTGATTGCCATATAATATTAGATTAGATTAAACAGCACCATAAAAATTCCTCTTGATTGTTTTCATTGGCTTGTCGACATAACAGAAGGAAAGGTTTCTTGGTGGCTTCAATGTATTTCTTCTTGTCTATTCCAAGTTCTTGTGCAATCAAGTTCCTTTCTCTTGAGGATGGGAAATCATAAAGGCAGAAGTGACTGCAATTGAGTCTGATTGATTTTGGGCATCCATAGAATGACTGTGTGAGATATATGACTGAACAGTTCTTGTGTCTCCCCTGAATGAAATAGCTGATTATCTGATCTTGTTTCTTGTCAGTCACAAAATCATCAAAAACAACCAATCGCTGCAAATCTGTGTCTTTTATTTGTTCAACTGGTAATATCTCTTCTTGACTGCAAACCAAGGCAGGATATCCAATGTGACTGCTTATTTCATCCATTACTTTCCGAAGATATTTGTACTTGTCTTGATCCAAATTTTTTGCATAAAGATGTATCTGATCATAATAGACCAATGGTTCCATAATCAGATGCATGAACAATGTTGTCTTTCCAGATCCAGAATTACCAGCCAATAACATTCTAAATGTATCTTTTGGCATATACGGATACAACTGTCTGAATGAATTCTTTGAACCCTGAATATCATAATTAGGGATTTCCATATGTAAATAGTTTAGATTAGTCTAACACAATTGTATATGGATATAGAACGAATGAAAAGGCTTCTTAAAAGTGGAATTGAAGCTGGAAACAAAACAAGAGAAGTTCGTGATGTTATCAAGACTTATGAATACAGAAAACGGGATGCTTATGATACAACATCAGAATTACTGAAACCCTCTATTGATGTCCAGAAGAGTGTGAAAGAAAGTGTTGACAAAAAACAGGATGAAGTTATTGAACAGTTGAAAAAAATCAACAGGCTTTAACACAAGGACTTGATGATGTTATTGAAGCTAATCGCAGAGCAATTACAATGGGAACGGAACTTCCTAGAGCCATTGAAGCACCTGAAGAAGAGGATCGGACACCCAACATATTATCGATCGATAACTATTTCGATAAAGATGACAGAATTATATTAAAAAATAACAAGCTTTTGAAACCAAGCGATTTGACTCAAGTCGCCCCACAAAAACTTGTCGAGGAAAAGAAAAAAGCTAGAGAAATAGCCCTGAATATGGGAAGAAGAAAAAAAAATCAATCACTCCAGAAGAAAATGAATCTCATAAAAGAGAAATACAAACTTTGAAGAAATACAGAGAAACGATTGATGATGTATTAGCTTCTTACAAATACAAAACAGGGAAAGGAATGGGTTCAAGGGGTGCATTTTTGGGTGACATGCTTTCACGTTTACAGTTGCTTGGTGGATCTATTTCAGCCGGCAACAATAGCATGGGTGTAAGAAATGAATTCACAAAAATATTGCATACATTGAACAGACTGGGAATCCTGAAAACCGGTGAGCTAAATAAAATAATGATGAAATATCTAATGTAAAAGTATATGACAGAAATTTCATTACGATTCAACAGTAAAAACAGAGACAAAATTGGTGTCAGTAAGAGTCATGATTTTGAAAAAAGATTCAATACACCTCTTAAATTAACGAATGATTTGAAATATGAAATGGCTGTGAATGTTATCAATATGACATACAGTTGGTACAATATCAGAGATATTTTTGGGAATAATCAAATTAAATACAGCTATGACAAAGGTGTAAACTGGGAAACAATAACATTCGTTAACGGGATGTATTCATACGACGATATCAATAGTTACATTCATGAGTATATGAGAAAAAATAGCCATGTACTGAATCCATCTGAAACAGACAAATCAAAATTCAAGTATGGTATTAACATGTATTTCGTTTTGTCAACATATCGCATTTTGATTGAACTTGATGAAAACTATCGAGTGGATCTGAGAAATCTTGATTTCAGAAAACTTATCGGTTTCGATTCAAAATTAGTTCCAGCCACAGAATATGGAACAAATCTACCTGATATTACAAGAGGAGTAGATGAAATTTATATAAATTGTGATATGGTGATAGATAGCATTGTTGATGGCAATAGCACAAATACAATCGCTGTTATTCCAGTCACAGATCTCGTTAGAAGTTTACCTTTCACTTACAAACCTCGTTTTCTTTCATGGAATCCTGTCTCAACACATACAATCAGCTCAATACGCTTTTATGTCACAGACTCTTCTAGAGCTCCAGTCGATTTAAATGGGATAGATTGGTATATTGAGTTATTCTTGAGAGGTGTGGAATTATAAAACCTAATAGTATATGAAACGGTTTGAGTTTAAAAAATATGAACAACATGGTGAAGGTATTGTGACTGATATGATCAAAACAGCTGGAAAAAAAGCAGCCACAACAATTGGTGAACATGCTGGCAAAAAAGCTGGTGACAAAATCATAGAACTTTTGAAAAAGAGAAAAAGTGGAAACAAGAGTGGAACTGAGAGTGTGAGCCAGACTGGTGGTTTAATCAAAAGAAAGAGAGGCCGACCTCGTAAAATAAAATAACTTTTATCTAACACAATAATATATGTCAAACTATCGTGACTCAAAATATATCGAAAGATATGAAGATGTAGTGTTCGAACTAGAGACAGCACTTATTACTGTAGTAGCAAACAATGCTCATCAGAGGAAAACAGGTTACCGTTTCGTTGTTGATAACAGTGGAGAGACTACACCATTTGACTGGTATAATGCCCGTTTTAATGTTATTTTCAAAGAAAATAAGCTTGCAGATGGAGCTGACATTGCTGCTGCAGATCGAAATGGTATTGTTAATTCAGTTCACGCTCTTATTAACACCATTAATGTAAAAATGAATGGTCTTGATGTTTATGAATGCCGAGACGCTAACCAAGCCACAAATATTAAGTCATTGCTTGAGTATTCACAGGGTTATGCTGTAAGTCAGGGAACCAATGAGTTCTTCTATCTTGACACCAGCAGAGGTGCTGAAAACAGAGTGGCACAAGCTGCTTATAACAAAGGATTCTCAGATCGTAAAGCTTTACTTAATGGTGGTGGTGAAGTAAATGCAGAGATAGCATTGAACAGATACGGTTTTTTCAAGAGCTTTTGGGATGAACTCATGCCTAACTCAAAAGTAGAGGTGAACCTGACACTTGAGAGTGATGACAATATGATTTGGCAAGCTGCTGATGAATGTCGTGTGATACTAACTAAATTCCAGCTAATTGTTCCTCGTATTATTTTCAATTCTACGGGAAAGTCCTTATACATGAGCAAGTATCTTGACAACAGAAAGTGGACTTACATGAGAGAAATGGTTGAGAGAGGCAATTCAACAAGACAACAGACTGCCAATTTCCGTATTTCCACAGGAATAAACAAACCCAGGCATGTTTTTGTATTCATCATCAATGATGCCAATGATTCGTCACAGACAGCCAATAAATTTCTCTATAACACCTTTTCAGTTGCAAATAACCAAACTTTGACTGATTGTTATCTTGAGGTTGGCAATGGTAATGATTATCCAGAGGTTCATTATAAACCCTCAACTGAACCAACAAGAGTATTAGAGATGTTTTGAAATATGTTCAAGCTGTAAATGATTTCAGTGAAAGTACCCTTCTTAACAGGGGCAATTTCGGTACAATATTCCCTTTTGTTTATTTCGATCTGACAAAACAGAAACAGGATATCAAAGATGGAATGACAAAACTGACTTTCAAATACACTTTGAGTGCTGCAACAAATGCTGATTACAGTGTGTATGCACTGGTCCTCTATGAGCAGGATATTGAGATGAGAAAGACTGATGGAAAATTAATTCTGAGATCAATGTAAATTAAATAATTAATTGGAAATAAATAATTAAATGATTGTTTGTATTAAATACAATTTAGTATAAACATATATTATATGACTACTTATCATCCTCATGGAGTGAAACTTTCACAGGGTCAGAAACAAAAGCTAGCAAAAGCTTATGCAACAAATTCGCCTGTAACAATCAGGTTGACACATAGTGAATTGTCTGGAAATGATCAACTAATGTTGACTAAGACACAAATCAACAAACTGATCAAATCAAGTAGATCAGGAAAAGGTTCAGACATCAAGATATCAAAAAATCAAATCAGAAAAGCTGTTGTAGAAGGAGGTTCTCTTTGGTCCAGTCTTTTTTCACTTGGAACAAGACTATTGCCTTATGCAGGTAAAGCAGTAGCTAAAGCGGCTCCAGCATTGGCTACAGGTGCTCTTTCTTCATTAGCAAGTCTCGGTGTTGATAAACTATTTGGGAAGAAACAAAAAGGAGGATTTCTTATTCCTAATGCCAATTTATCCCAATTATTGAATGTAGGAAATTTATTGAATACGAGACAGATGGCAGATATTATTCAAAAAATGCAGTATGGTGGAGACGTTATAAAACCAACAAAAGCGCAGACTGGAAAGGGTATTGGAACAATACTCGCCAGTATTGGAATTCCTTGGCCATAGAAGCAATTAGAAAATTAACTGGAAAAGGTTTGCATGTTGAAAGCAGCCGTCCAAGACGGTCATTACCAGTTCATGTTCCAGATTCCATTGCAAAAAATAAAAGTGGTGGGAAACATGCTATGATTCCATGGCAATCCCCTCCTGTTTTTGGTACATGGGATAACCCAATAGGCATGGGAATGAAAAAAAAAAAAGAAAAACCAAAGGAAAAGGACTTCTACTGGGCAAAAACAGTCCATTCAATTCAATCCCAATTCTGGGAACCATTTTGTAAATAAACCCTTATCCAACTTTGATTTAATCAATTGGGTGAAACAACTTGGAATAAAACATTTCAGAGGAGTATTTTCAAGAGACAATCTTCCTAGACAAATCAAAAACAATGAATGTGGAATAGTCAATCTTGACAGTAAGATTGGACCTGGTACTCACTGGGTATGTTATCGAATTGGTGATAGATACTGTGAATACTTTGACTCATTTGGTTTAATGATGCCAACAGAAGTACAGAAATACATGGCTACAAGTGGAAAACAACTTGAATACTCTGGAGATGAGATACAAGAAAGAGATTCAGTCTTGTGTGGATATTGGTGTTTGTACTATCTTCTCGAGAGACAAAATGGGAGATCCATTCTTAATACAATACATAATGCTGAATTTGATCCAACAGACACAAGAGTCAATCACAGGTTTATCATAAATTATTTCAAGAATATCTAACCAATATGTATAATGGTGAAATCATATTGTGTTAAACAGAAGAAAGTCACTGAATGTGTACCAGGAAGTGAAAGATATCAAAAGACAAAAAATGGTCGAACTGTGATGAAATGTACTTGTGCTGAATGTGGAATCACAAAGACTAAATTTGTCAGAAATCGGGGAAACTAATTAGCCCGTCTGAAGGGGCGGGCATACTAGATTCGGCCGCAGATATGGCACTAACAGGATTTTTGGAACATGGAGTCCCTTATTTAGCGAAGAAAGGTGTAGAAATGGGAAGATATTATGCATCAGAAGCAATGAGAAATCCAAAGCTGCAAAAGAAATTAATTGACAAAGGACTTTCCCTCGCAAAGCCTGCAATCACAAAGGTTGGGTCAGAAGCTTTAAAACAACTCTCAACAAAAGTGAGACCAAATATTCGTTACAAAACAGATATCAAAGGATTAGATTATGGCAAAGGTATTGACATTCATAAGGTTATTGGCAAGCTTCCTAAACCAAAAAGTGGATGGACACCCGGAAAGTATAAATACATGGGACCTTATAATCCCCTCGATAAACAGTTAGAGTATGATAAAAACACAGGTGAGGTCACAAAATGGTATGTCCAACCTTACAACAAGGTAGATGAAATAGCAGCATATCACGATATTTGTTATGATATGGGAAAAAATAAAGGCGATTGTGATAGAACAATGGTCGAGTCACTAGATCAAATACCATATGGTGAGATGCCAAAATGGGGTCAAACAGCCAGATTCTTAATTGACAAAAAACAGAAACTTGGTCTCGGTGTTTCAAAAAACGGAAAAAGCCGTCGAGTGAAGAAAACTGGCAAGAAAAACTAGCTGATGAATTACATGCACCCATAAAACGAAATTTCACTCGGCGGCGTGTGATTGTAAATAAAATTGATGAAATATGGGCAAGTGATCTAGTTGAAATGCAACAGTTCAGTAAATGGAATAAAGGTTATCGATATCTTCTTATGGTCATTGATGTCTTCAGCAAATATGGTTGGATTGTCCCATTGAAGGATAAGAAAGGTGAATCTGTCACTGAAGCATTCAAATCAATATTCAAGGAAGGCAGAAAACCACAGTATTTATGGGTCGACAAGGGAAAAGAGTTTTACAACAAACACTTGAAGGACTTGCTAGAGAAACATAGTGTACAGATGTACTCAACTGAGAAGGAAGAGAAGTCATCAGTAGTTGAAAGATGGAATAGGACAATTAAATCCAAAATGTGGAAGCAGTTCACTGTTCAAGGTAATACACAGTATTTAGACATGTTACCAAAATTAGTGAAACAGTATAATAATACCAAACATTCAAGCACAAAGATGACACCCGTTGAAGCATCTGATAAGAGGAATGAAGGAACTGTTTACTTCAATTTGTATGGTGATATGAAAACATTAAAACAGAAACCGAAATTTAAAATAGGTGATAAGGTCCGAATATCCAAGTATAAACGGAATGTGTTCGACAAGGGCTATACACCAAATTGGACTGAAGAAGTGTTTACAGTTGATAAAATCCAATACACTAATCCAATGACATACAAACTAAAAGATCTCAACGATGAAGATATTGAAGGGAGTTTTTATGAAGCTGAATTATTGAAAGCCAGACAGGATGTATTACGTATTGATAAAGTCATTCGCAGAGACTATAAGAAAAAACAAGCATTGGTGAAGTGGAAGGGTTACAGTGACGAATTTAACAGTTGGATACGGTTCAAGGATTTAAAAGACATATTATAAAGAGAAATTATCTAACATATATGTGAAGGAGACCTACAGTATATCTGTTATTTGCTATTATATGTAGCCAAGAATATTTTATTCCTGACTATATTTAAACACAGGCCGAAAATGAATTAAAAAATACATTAATATAATATAATATACAAATGCAAAAATATTCCTACGATAACAAAGAATTAGATGTGTCAATAGACTGTTATGTTGATGATAAAAATAACGTTTGGTTCAGAGGAAGAGATATAGCCAAAATTCTTGACTATAAAAATCCACAAAAAGCAATCAAGGATCATGTTTTATCTGATGATAGAATCTTAAGAGACCACAAAATCAGCATAAATTCACGGGGGACAAAAATGGTCCCTCGTGCTGAGGCCACTGATTCACGATGTAACAAAACGGTCCCTCGTGCTGAGGCCACTGATTCACGATGTAACAAAACGTTACCTCGTGCTGAGACCATTGAAAAAACTTTCAAATGTTTTTTTATAAATGAATCAGGATTTTATTCACTAATACTGTCCTCTAAAAAACAGGAAGCTGTAAAATTCAAACATTGGGTTACATCAAAAGTATTACCATCAATCAGAAAACTAGTATATTACAAGCAGTTCAATGACAGAAATAATAACATGCTGATGATTGAAAGTGAAGATGATCTGCACTACAAGATTGTGTCATTCATCAGAAAGAAATATGAAGGTGCATTAATGGTGGCGGGATTAGGTGAAAATCAAATAAGCCCAAACATGAGAATCAGAAGTTATAAGAAAGGATATATGGCTGGACAATGTGATTTAATGCTAATGAATCCCACAAGAAAACACAGCGCTCTTTGTCTTGAATTCAAAATCCCAACAGGTGTGTATAAAGTGTCAGACAAACAGTCTGATATGAAGCTAATGTATAAGAAAAACAACTGCAAATACATCATGAGCAATAGTTTCGAAGACTTGATTCATGAAATAACTAAACACATGGAAGAGAGCAAATTATGCTTATCAAGAAGAGAAAGATATTTAAAAAAATAATTTATATAACTATATATTATGGAGAATCAAAATGTTAGGAGAGGTCGGGGAAGGCCTAGAGTTCTCAGTGATGAGGAAAGAAAAAAACACAAGACTACCTATATGCTAAATAAAGAATGGTACTGTAACATATGTAAGACAGGACGTAACTACACAATGGCAGGGAAATCTTGTCATATTAAAACAAAAAAACATCAAAAACATATTCTTCAATAATTACAATTCAAAAGGATCCAGTAATTGGATCAATTGAATTCTCAACCATATTTAAACGCAGACGGAAATGTTTTAAAGAAATAATAACTATAGATATATTATAAATGGAAAAAATTATCGAAACTAGTAGTAATATGGACAAGAAAAGTCTTTAAAAATTGAGCAAATCTAAGCTAATCGAGTTGTTGTTGAAGGAGCAGAAAAAGCCTAAAGTTATTATAGTTGATGACACAAAACCTGTACCTAAACCAAGAACAAGACCAATTCCCGCCCTAAGGACGAAAAGACCAACTGTGAAAGAATTGGTTGATTATTTTGAGAGGAAAAGATTACCAGCTCCACCTGCTGAATGGTTGGAAGAAATAGAGCAATTGAAAAAGAGACCAATTCCCGCCCCAAGAGCCAAAAAGCCTGTGCCGGTTCCAACACCCAGAACAAAAATAGAGCAAACAGAGAAAGCTCTGAAAGGTTTCACAAAATCTTTTGAAATCAGTATAAAAAATAACAAAGACCCGCTTGCGCAACTGCAAAACACAAGAAAGGCTGTTGCATATAATATTATAAAATCGTTGAATGAAATGAAAGGACTGAAATTCGTTGAAACGCTAAAGGTAACATTTGTAAAAATGACTGATGGACAATTAGAGTTTAAAACCGCATATTTCAACAGTGTAGCTCAAACAATTGTGAATAATCTGGAAGTAACTGAATCACTACAGTTGTCAAAAGACCAAATAATGAATAAGATTGCAGTTTGGGTATCTGAAGGTTCAGGTTGGACAATTGAATCTGTTGACAGCCATTACCTCAATGTTGTGAAATATGCGCCAATGAAGGGCTCCTCATACATTAAACTACCGAATGAACTCAGAAACAGTGCAAAGGGTTTAATTAACTTGAAAAATGAGGATAATGAATGCTTCCGATGGTGCCACATCAGACACCTGAACCCACAAGAGAAATACCCACAGAGGGTTAAAAAATCAGATAAGCAATACATTGAAAAATTGGATTATACAGGGATTGAATTTCCAGTGACTACCAAACATTACAATAAGATTGAAAAACAAAATGAGATCAACATCAATGTATTCGGTTATGAGGAGAAACAACCTTATCCAATATATGTATCAAAAGAGAAATATGCAGACTGCTTGAATCTGCTTCTAATAACTGAAAATGAAAACAAGCATTATGTGCTAATCAAAGATTTCAATAAGTTCATGTACAATCAAACAAAGCACAAAGAAAGAAAACACTTTTGTATGCATTGCTTACAGTGTTTCAGCTCTGAAAGGGTTCTGAATGATCACAAGGGCAACTGCATGCAAGTAAATGGCACACAGGCAATAAAAATGCCAAACAAAGATAACAACATACTGAAATTCAACAACTTTCATAAACAACAGCAGGTACCATTTGTGATCTATGCTGATTTTGAGGCCATCACTGAAAAAATACACGGTTGTCAACCCAACAATGATAAATCATACACTGAAGCCTATCAGAAGCATACTGACTGCGGCCACGGCTATAAAGTAATTTGTTGTTATGATGATAAATACAGCAAACCAGCAGCAATATACAGGGGTGAAAGGGCTGTGTACAAATTTATGGAAGCTATGCTGGAGGAGGTTAAATATTGCAAGAATGTTGTGAAAAAAAATTTTAACAAACCATTGAAAATGACTGAGGATGATGAAAAAGAATTCCAAAAAGCTGAAATGTGTCACATCTGTGATAAGAAATATACTGAAAAGGATATTAGAGTCCGAGATCATTGTCACATTACCGGCAAGTATAGAGGTTCTGCTCACCAAGATTGTAATCTGAAACTCAGAGTGAACCCAGAAGAAATAAAAATACCTGTTATATTCCACAATCTGAGAGGCTATGATAGTCATTTTATTATGCAGGAGATTGGAGCCATTGTTAAGAAGCACACTTACAAAAACAAGAAAGGTGAAGACTGTCAAATGAATATCAATGCTATCCCAAATAACATGGAGAAGTATATGGCTTTCATGCTTGGCAACCACTTGACCTTCATTGATAGTTTCCAGTTCATGAGCTCCAGTTTGGAAAAACTTGTAGGCAATCTACCAAAAGAAGCCTTAAAATTCACCTCACAAGAGTTCAAGGGAAAGGATCTTAATCTGATGGCACAGAAAGGTGTTTATCCTTACGACTACATGGACAGTTTCGATCAATTCAATCAGAAGCTGCCCTCAAAAGAAGAATTCTATAGCATACTGAGTGATGAGCATATATCAGATGAAGACTATACGCATGCTCAGACTGTTTGGAAAGCATTCTCTTTGAAAAACATTGGTGATTATCATGACCTGTACCTTAAAACAGATGTACTCCTACTGGCTGATGTATTTGAAAACTTCAGAAAAACATGCCTTGAGTACTATAAACTGGACCCGTGTCACTATTTCACGTCTCCAGGGCTATCATGGGATGCCATGCTTAAAATGACTGACATTAAACTAGAATTGATGACTGATATTGATATGTTCCAGTTCATTGAAAAGGGTCTGCGCGGTGGTATCAGCTATATTGCCAACCGTTACGGTAAAGCAAATAATAAATACATGAAAGAGTATGACGAGAAGGCGCCCTCGAAATACATCGTGTATCTTGATGCTAATAATTTGTATGGTTGGGCTATGAGTCAATATTTACCAAAAGGCGGATTCAGATGGATGACACAAAAACAGATCAATAATTTAGACCTGGCTGTCTATAAAGAAGATAGTGCAAAGGGTTTGATACTTGAAGTTGACCTCAAATACCCCAAGAGTTACATGATCTACATAATGACTACCCACTTGGGCCGGAAAAGATTAAAGTGACTGGGGACATGCTATCAGATTATTGTAAAAACATAGCAAAGAAATACAATATATCAACTGGTCTGGTACATAAACTAATACCAACATTAAGCAACAAAGAAAAATACGTGCTCCATTATAGGAACCTCCAATTATATACTGATCTCGGTTTGAAAATAACTAAAATCCATCGAGTGTTAGAATTCAATCAGTCCGCGTGGCTTAGGCAATATATTGATTTCAATACTGAAAAACGTAAGAATGCTAAAAATGCCTTTGAGAAAGACTTTTTCAAGCTGATGAATAACAGTGTATTTGGCAAAACGATGGAAAACCTCAGAAAGCGAGTAGACGTCAGATTGGTGACTGATGGGAAGAAGCTATTGAAATTAGCTAGTAAACCCACTTATGTCAGCAGTAAAATCTTCGATGAAAATCTAGTAGCTGTTCATAAGATAAAAGAAACACTTACTTTAAACCGGCCAGCATACGTGGGGATGTGTATTCTAGACCTTAGCAAGACACTGATGTACGATTTCCATTACAACTACATCAAAGAGAAATATGGAGATGAAGCAAAATTATTATTCACAGACACAGACTCACTGACCTATGAAATTGGAACCCATGACATCTATAGAAATTTCTGGAAGGATAAAAATAAATTCGATAACAGTGACTATCCTGAAAGCTCGCCATTCTCCGATAAGACCAATAAGAAAGTGATTGGTAAGATGAAAGATGAGGCTGCTGGAGTCCCAATATGTGAATTCGTAGGACTGAGATCGAAGATGTATAGCTATATTAAAGATGATCAGAAAGGAGGGAAGACAGCAAAAGGTATTAGGAAGAATATTATTAAGAATAACATCAAACATGAAAATTATAAAGAGACACTATTTGATAATAAACAGATGCATCATAGAATGAAAACAATCAGAAGTCAGAACCATCAACTTGGAAGTTATGAGATAAATAAAGTATCACTCAGCTGCTTTGACGACAAGCGGTATATTCATGATAATGGCGTGACAAGCTATGCTTATGGACATTATGAAATCTAGCTGTTGACGTCACGCCATATGATTTTTGTGAGTTTTAAAATACTGCCCTCTTTGGGGGGTTTCCCTTTCGAATGAGTCATCAAACTACGTCAGATTTTTCGCTTTTTACACATGCGTATTATTTTTTATCTTTGTAAATTTCATTTATGTACCACAAGCATAAAAATGAAAATACAAACGAAAATATAACGGTTGTTTCACACAGATAAAGTGTGGCTTGTATACAGAGTATCTAATGATTGGAAAAAGCGGGGGCCTTTCGTTAGCGAAATGTATACAAGCCACCCCGTGGAATAACGAAAAACCCCCGCCGTTATTCCATGGGTTGAAAAAATAAAAAAAATAAAAAATAAAAAAATGAAAAATAAAAAATCACCCTTAGATGGTGTCGGATTGTTGGGTAGAGCTATAGTGAAGCTTAGGCTTGACAGAAGTGCCGGTTCAATCTCAAGCCGGAGGGTGAAAAAAACAAATAATTGGCCCCAAGAGGGTCTGATAGGGCCAGAACATAAATGATAGTGCTCTGGTGGTGTGGTGGTGGGAATTCAAAAAAAACAAAACAAAAAAACCTCTCATGAGGGACGGGTGGTGATTCAAATTCCAAATTAAGTCCCTCATGAGAGGTTCTGGTGGCCACCAGTTTTGCTATTTTTTTTCTGCAGCTATAGGCGATGACTCATTTCCTGTTTTTCCGAGAATGTCACGCTTGGTGATTTTCCGAGAATGTCACGCATTATAATAAACTATAGATTCCATCAGATTGAAGTGTGCTGACCTTGGTTCCATCAGATTGAACAACTATAGATTCCATCAAATTAAATAACTATATATTCCATCAAATTAAATAACTATATATTCCATCAAATTAAATAACTATATATTCCAGAATACGAGATCATTTTGCTAAAACACCCCATTTTTGATCTGGTACCCCCAAACACTATACTACTAAAGTTCAACAAATATACAAGGAATCAAACGGAAAAAAGCCATTTTAGTACAGTACGTGATTTGCTTCAAGGACAATACGCAAACGACTTAGGAACAGTATAAAAAAATAACCGTGATTAATTGTGTATAAAATCAACGGTTGTGTAGTGGTACTTGTGCAATTCTGGTCAATGTCCACGTTTCGGTACCTGCCTATGTTTACTATTTCCGAAGTTGGGAGAACACGCCATCTGTTAGTTTCTCTCACAAAGCATGAAGACGAATAGCAAACGCAACGCGCAGAGATGATTTGACAGTAGATTTCTAGCTTTCTCGCAAAGATTTTAATCTTCGTGAGAAAAGGTGGATTTCCACTATCGCGTTATTTTTAGGTGCGCACGGACGTTAACTTGAACAAGCTTTAAATAAATAACTAAATAACACAGCGACGATATATGGAAGGTAGAACGTAAACGTAAAAGCGGAACCTCGCTCAACTTTGACGTTTCTTTTCACACATCGTCTATTTTATTTACGCGCGTGAAGCCACCCGTGCACACGTAAAAGTTACGTGATGGCTGAAGCTATCTACCCGCTGCTTCTCAAGAGTGCTGGCGCGCATTATTGACAACCAAAAAGCGTGAAAATGATGCACTGAAATGTCAATATATGCCGGTCAAAAACCAGGCGTTATACTTATAGACATTTCTAGGCCATTCTGAAAGCCTTGCTTGGCGGAAGGATGGAAGGAACGTTTTATCAATGCTGATCAGGTTATGCTACAAATACTTCCTCTGCGTGGAAACGATCGATGCGGGCGAGCCGGCGCGGTGGTAAGTGACAACAAAACCCCTATTTAGGCTCTTTTGAAATTATAGCTTGAACACAAACGAAACACTGCGAATTCATAATAGCCGTATTTCCTTTTTCAGCTAGAAAGCAGTGTTTCTAGTCATTTTCTGTTGTTTAAGAGCTTCCACAAGTCTGAACTGGAATGTTCTCGTGTTTCCAAGTTTTGTCAACAAACACTCGGCAAACGGCGGTGGAATCTCCTCAGGCCATTACTGAAAAACCGCATGATGTTATGATATTAAACACTTAAATGAAGTATTTACAAGTATTTGATCTGGAACGAAAGCCAAAAGCTAATTTTGCGGGAAAATCTCTAAATAGGATACACCAAGTCAGAAACACTGCAATTTTCGATTCTACCAACTTAAGTGACATGTGCTCTACTAATAAACGTGACATATTCAATTTCTCTCAAAATCTCTAACGTTTATGCATGCTTTACCCTTCGCATATAACATTGGGGGAGCAGAGTTGGCGCAGTGGTGAGAGCGCTCGCGTTCCACCAATGTGTCCCGGGTTCGATTCCCGGACTCGGCGTCATAAGTGGGCTGAGTTTGTTGGTTCTCTACTCTGCTCCGAGAGGTTTTTCTCCGGGTACTCCGGTTTTCCCCTCTCCCCAAAAACCAACATTTGATTTCATTTAATTTACTTAGAGTTGATTTGATTTAGTCTCCCCAATTAGTAGAGCATCTGTGCTCGGCTAAATACATTTGAGACTTAAATAAAGTGATGATGATGATGATGATCCTTGTATAACTGGCCAGAAAATGTCGATTTTTCTCCTTAGGCGGCCGCTAATATCTGAATTATAAAACGGGTGAAACTGAAATAAGCTTGTTCCAGGTGCAGTTTTCAGAAGACACGTGAGGCGAGAAAACGACAATGCCCAAAAATGTTTTAAAAGCTTTTTAAAGATGAAAGGTTCGATGAAAAGGGGACGCTACGATTAACCTCTTACCTTTCTGGCAACGGGACTTATTCAACCTCAAAATTAGCATATATTTGAATGGCTAAAAACGTGGTCAAATATTCACGACCACTAATTCACAAGCTGTCAATCAAATTGACTGACACTTGTTTCCTGCATTCATTAAAGATGTACCAATAAGTAAGCAAACTATGATAGCAATAGGTTAAATACAGTTGTACTGAGAGCTTTTAACTTTCCCCTCATATTGAAGCATTTCCCTTGGTAAAAATCAAGTAAAACCAGGGGGGGTGGTCTACCTCCCCCCCTGAAAGATCCAAAATAGGAACCAGTTTCCCTTTTTTGAGTTTTGGTGTAGACCCTTTAAACTGGCGAAGTTTCATCGAAATCGGCGAGATGGCATGTAGCAGACCTGCCTGGTGCACCCATGGACTCCCTCTTAATAAACCATAAGATGAAAGATACATATCCTATGTTACATAAACGAGTACTGTGTAATGAAAATTACAATAATGTACTATAACTAAAACTTAAATTATGTAATTATAACAGGTTGTTTTCAAAAGTAAGTCTATTTACAAATGTGTTCATGAAAAGTTCGGTGTTAATTTTTGGGCGGAGGCAAACCTTGCGACGTAAATTATATTGCTGGGGTTTCGGCTTTGGCAGAATTTCATTTAACGGGTGATGGCTTGGAGCCCTAGCTTTACTAAATAATTTCTTATCCTGCGTATGCATGATATCCTTGACATTCAATGGAACTTAACTTACAATCACTCTGAAGTGTGACTCCGAGTAATCACAATTCATTATGTTGTGGAATGCAATTGACTGGATTATAAGTGTCCTTGTTCGATTTTTTTCTAATTACAAGCTCTTTGCATTAAAAAGGATGACATGACATACAGTTATCACGCGACCAATTTAAAAACTCATTTACTAAGGCTACAGAGGTATCAGTATTGCCTAGTACCGGTGCAACAATTGTCGAATCATTAGCATATTTGAATAACGCAAGGAAGCCATCATATGTAATTTCAAGATCATTAAGAAAAATATTAAAGAGGTGGGGGCCACTAACACTACCATGTGTAATACCCTTATTGACGGCTTTCCACCTACAGTCATAGTTACCAGACAAAATGCGTTGCTGTCTACCGGATAAAAAACTGTGATACCAATTAACAAGATATGGAGATACATGTAATTGTTTAAGCTTGGTGGACAAGAGATTGTGTTTCGCCGAGTCAAATGCCTTGGAAAAGTCCATGGTAAAAAGTCACACAGCTTTACAGTTATTATCATCTAGGTATTTTCAAATCTGGTGCTGAATAGCTAGGAGCGCAGATGTGCCATTCCCACCCTCTCTGTACGCGAATTGGCTACTGCTCAGGTGATCCTCCATGACTCGTGTGACGTGTGTTGTATACAGCCCTTTCAAGAGCTGTAGCAATCACCGGTGTTACACTGAATCCACGGAAATCACCATTCTCCTTAGGTACATCAACCTTAGGTAATGGACTGATGTTCGTTCTTTTCCAAGATTCAGGCCAGGAATGAGTTGACAGGGAAAGATTCCACACATAAGAGATAACCGGGGTTAATAGTTCCGCATGTTCTTTTAAAAACCAAAAGGAATTTCGTCCGTGTCGGTTGCCGTTTTGTTCAGATTAGACAGAGTGTTCCAGACAAGTCCCACAGGGATTGTTGGAGCCTTGACATCTAGATCAATGTGAACATCAACTATTTGAGTGTAGTTATTGTCGCTGCATAGATTGCCCAAGTACTCGTTTAACTGGTCAAGTGACACAGGATCTCAGGTAATAGGGGCTGCATTCCTTCGCTGCGATACCAGATCAATACCTTTCCCCCTTCGAGCTTCGAGCCGATCACACCCTGTTTATACTGCTTTCTGTTCTCACTGATCACTTCCGAAATCCTCTTATTAAACTCTTTCAGCCGAGCTTCATCGGACATCCTCGATTTCGACCTCAACATGGCTTTAACAAGAGGGGTCATCCAGGCAGGGTTAAGTTATGACATAGTGACCACCCTTACTGGCATACACCTATCCAAGTGGTCTCGTATAGTTGTCTCCAGTTTGTTCACCGCCTCGTTTACATTCTTGGTTTCAAGTACCTCTCGCTAGTCCTCCTCTAGCAAAGCCATGTACAAATCCTGTTTCCTATGTAGACGTCTGTCCCGGATGTGAACTTTACGACGCACAGGGCGAAGTTTAGATCCTGCAGGCAAAATTACACCTCGATGATTCGATTTTGTTGACACATAAACAGGGTAACATCTTGCAAACAAATCGGGCCGGTTCGTTAAACAGTTATCCAAGTGTGAATCTCCACGCGTTGGGAAATCAACCCAGTACATTCCAGCCAGACAGTTGTTGTAATCCATCCATGTCCATCTGATTAAAATCTCCGCCCAGAACAATGACGGTTTGTGGGCGGGCGTCAAGTACATTATCCGTGTAGTCAATATATAAGATAGTTCATTAAATCGTTCTCTGCATAACTATGTTTAGGCGGGTGATAAATTATGCAAACAAGAAATCTCTGCCCGTAGGGAGACAGAGAGTTATGCAAATTACTTCATAAAGCGTTGAGAGGTAAACATCCACAACAGATAAGTTTTTCTTGACGTAAACAGCCACGCCGCCCTTGCTCCTCATATCAAGTCCTGACCAGTTCCTATCCCTCCTATATATATTAAAATCCGCAATATTCACCCCAGCATCGGGCTGGTCTAGCTTTAAATGGGTCCCAGTAACAACGCACACATCAATATCACGGTTTTTCAAATCTGCCTCCAGCGCAACTGACGCCCGCACCTTGTTCTCCGTTTTGGAGAGACTGCAGATATTAAGAGAGAATGTCCCCGAAGACCGCGTGAAATGGCAAAAATCTGGCACATGCTTGAAAAATTGATTTCCCTCGTCTTTCGCCCAGAGATACCCCATGATGAGCTAATAAACGTGGTATATTTCTTTGGTTCAGATCTACTTTTGTTTGCCAGAAAATTCGCAAAAACTGTACAGGATGCTAACCGCTACAAAATGGCGGGCATCAAGTGCGCCGAGTAACAACACAAGAACTTCACTCCTCAAAAGTACAAAAGCAAGTTCGCTTATTTTCAATTTGTATAATTGTGTGGGAGGTATTGACAAATTATTTAAGCCCAAAACCAGGATTTTAGGTCTAGTTTTGAATTCACGGCGCGTCTTTAAAAATCAGCAATATTTTATGATCATAAAATCTAATTTTGGAGCACTTTTTCGAGATACATTTTACCTATGCGGTATAACTCCGAATCACTTGAGATTACGGTTGTGATTAGCGGAAATGTTCTTCTTTTATAAAGATTAGCTTGGGGCTTTTAATTACTGCACGAAAAATTCACGCTCTAATTCGGGAAAATCGCCACCTTGAGGTGTCAACAACTGCAAATAATCGAATTAGAGTCTCTGTTGTCGAACCCAAAATTCGAAGCAAATCTTAGTACTTAGTGCTCCTGTTAACTAAAAAATCAATATCATAAGCTCACCTGGTAAATCCAGTGGCCGTAGGTGGGGTTTTAACCCTATTTTCTGTTCAAAATTGTCATCTTCTGAATCTTCCGTTCAACAGCGTTTACCGAACGAATAACAGATCTGAAGAATACCTGGAGGGCTCTTGTAGAAACATCGCAATTCTTGACAGTCTCAAGCATGTTCTAGCGTCTATCCTTCTACAACGTACAAGTGAGCTTGTAAACAGGTAAATTCAAACCATCTTAGAGGCCGAAACGAGCAAAATTGCCGAGTCCCGTGCTAACATGTTCGAAAGATGCCTTGCTTGTATTGCACGTCACGCAATGACATGTCACACGCCTTTTAAGGAAGACCCGCATGAATGGACACGTGGGAACTTTGAGGGATGTTATATTTTGCGGATAAGGAAATAGTTTGGTTTCGTCAAAAAAAAAACATACTACTTTTGATCTAGAGTACTTAAAGCAAATGCTCGGCAGAAAGACTGAAAGGAAAGAGGAAGGATTATTATTTTGGAGCATTTTTTCAAGACACGTTTTACCGATTCGGTGTAACTCCAAAGGACTTGAGATTAACGTTGTGATTAGTTGAAATGCTCTTCTTTTCAAGGATATAAAGATTAGTTTGGGGCTTTTAATTACTGCACGAAAAATGCACGCTTTA